>OW203769.1:1545173-1708501 GCA_934045905.1 Leuctra nigra
CATGTGGTAAAAATTTCAAGTCGATCGGTTAAGCCGTTTAGGCTGTGGCGGTGACAGCGGTGTTTCGTGATATCATCATCATCATCATCAGATGGAGATAGGTTTTAAAAGGGGTGTAATTTCACTGTTTTCACGGCCCTCTAGCCCATAAATGGCATTACCTATTTTTCCCAAATTAAGTATAGTGTGTCAGGTGGGCCATAGCTCGAAATTAAATTATTTCGCCACAATGTGAGATTTTTCAATTTTGAGATCCAGTAGGCCGAAAATGCCATGTTGTTGCTTACAGTAAAAGTAGTTGGTCTGCTCCTCAGTTTATATAGGCATTTACGGTATGTTGAGTGAGTGTGAGGGTACAGTACGACTTGGCTGGGTGGAGCGACCGCTCCACTAGATCTAAAAATTCTGCACTGAAACGTAGTGATATCAAAAAATGAGCCAAGTCAAAACTTTATTTGAAAATTAAAAAATACTTGGCGCATCGTGTAAATAAATAGCTTAGAAGTATAAGCTAGATATACATACATATACTTATGGTATACCTACAATGCCCTAAAAAAACGATGCGCCAAGTATTTTTTAATTTTCAAATAAAGTTTTGACTTGGCTCATTTTTTGATATCACATCGTTTCAGTGCAGAATTTTTAGATTTCAAAATTTATTTTTTAGTTGAAGAGTCTTGGCTGTTTTTTTTACACGGAGTGTTTTTTATGGGGATATCACTTATTTTTTTAGTTTATTTACACAACTTGTAAAACTAATTGGGGCAACAATGACTAATTCCTTTAAAAAAATACGCCATTTCCGAATTAGTTACTAAGAAAAATATTGTTTGGAGCTAAATATAAACTTAAAGTGATATGCCATGAAGAATTGCGAAAGCATCGTTCCAATAGGTCCAGCCGTTTTCGAGATATGGCATCACTTCCGGTTTTTAAAATGGCGGCTGAAAGCTCTTACACATTGTATTAATATGATTATAAATACTAATATTTCATTATAAGCCTTCTGAATATGTAGTTGGTTTTTATATAAAGGGGAAGTGAATTTAGGCAGATTTCGCTAAACTATGACGTCATTTCCGGTTTCAGTAATTAGAAAACTTTAATTTCACTATTGTTATTTCGTATAGAGGACCGTCTGAATCGATTGGCGCAAATTTCGTTCCGATCGGTCAAGCCGTTTTTGAGATATGACGTCACTTCCGGTTTCAAAATGGCGGCACAAAAAATTCATAAGGGCAAGGTATTATCAGGCAGACGAGCTGTATATGTGGTGAAAATTTTGGGTCAATCGACCCAGCCGTTTAGGCTGTGGCGGAGACTGCAGAATTTATTGGAAGATGAATCATTATTATCATCATCATCATCATTTGAAGAAAGCCGTACAATTTCACGATTTTCACGGTCCTCCAGCTCGCAAACATCATATCCTATTGTTCCCAAATTTGGATTATATGGTGGGGTGGGCCATAGCTCGAAATTAAGAGATTTTGCAACAATGTGATATTTCCAGAGATCCAGTAGGCCGAAAATGCCACTTTGATGCTTACACTAAAAGTGGGTTTGCTCCAGCCTTTATATGAGAGTGTGCGCGCGCCATACGACTTGGCTGGCGTGGAGCGACCGCTCCACTAGATTTAAAGAAAATATAGTTTTATTTTCTCATATTTCATGAAAATACGGAAAAAATACAGTTTTGTTTCAAGTACTTCTTAAAATTTCTCAAAAGTATTACGAGAAAATGGGTATCAAAACTACCTCCCAAAGTTGCATAACAGTGGAGTAAATAATGAGCCTTGGGGATACTTAGGTATTTTGGGAAAATTTGACACAATCCGTCAGTTTCCATAGAGTCCCCAGGACTCTTAAATCTGTATTTATCTGTCTAAATTACCATTCTTTACAATTCCAAAGAAATTACTAGAATACATAACTTTTGCAATATAATAGCATAACATTATATAACATTGTATACCAGGTGGAACAAAATGTGATGAAACTATAATGCATAAATTAGGCAGAAACTTGACATGTTTTGACGTACATACATGTTTACGTGTTATATGTTTTACGTGTGAAAGTTTCAAAAATATTACTTTCGTCAGAAAAAAGTAACAGACCTGTAACTTTTTTCTGACGAAAGTAGGTAATGTTCGAATTTGCTTGTCGAAAATCGATTATACAGAGCTGAAATAGTCCTCACAGTCTCTCTCACAGTCTCTTAGTCTCTTACAGAAAAGTGATTGGTCTGCTCCTCAGTTTATTTGGCAGTAACGGTATTTTGAGTGATCGTGAGTGTACAGTACGACTTGGCTGGGTGAAGCGACCGCTCCACTAGAAAAGAGATATGCCTACTTTAAGCCGATGATTAATCGAGTTCCTAACATGATTAAAATCGAGCATAGATGTTTATTTTTAAGCTTTGTTTTACATTTGTTTATTTTCCGGGAAGCTTTCAGGATCAATGGTATATAACATCTGAAATCACTTAAAAACACAAAGATTTCGCCTTACCTACCAAACTAATGTTTTTGAGTGTTGATTTTCTTCATTGTATTCTAGTTATTTTAGTATTGTTTTAACAACTGTGTGAATTGTTGTGTCATTTACTTTTGTTTGATTTATAAGTAAAGTTGAATGAAAATAAATCATCAAATACCCATGAAATAAATATTCCCCACTCATGTAATATCTCTTATATTTGACCTCCATTTAATCATGTGCAATGTGAACTACTCAATTTCTAAACTAGATGACGACATTGTTCAAAATCAGGTATGTCATCAGGTAATCAGGCATGGTAAAATCAGGAAAGGAGCTCTTGACCTTTTAGAAATGTGATGTTCTCCTATGCTGAAACCATTTTGACGTCAATGTATTGGACATTTTGTTGATTCAACAATTGAATAATTCTCTCAATAGGTTTCTTGCAGAAGATAAAGAATGCCATAGTAACTTATATAAAGGTATAGGGAATAAACAAAATCTGACAGCGACAATCCAACTTTCATCCACGGAACAGGTATGGCTGAGAGGTAACGCTCTGTACTCTTCCTTCCCACATTCCATCCTTGCCTTCTCTTCACCATCTCCCAATCATCAGCATAATCATTCATCCGTCGCCATTAACCTCGCTGCAGAACAGTGCGACGTTAAGCTCCAGGAAAAAATCTTTTATCAAATCTGAGTATACCTATAAAAGAAAACAAGATAACAATAATTCGCAATATATACCAGGTGGCGCAAAAATCTCTCCCTGTTTGAGAAGTAACTATATCGAAATTATTACAGCTAGCGTTCTGAAATTTATATAAAATTAAGAAAACATACCAAATTTAATATGTGCATGTTTCAAAATATCTGTTATAGATTAGAAATAAATTAAAAATGCTTGTAGATACGGTTCTGAATTTACCTATTTCCTACCTAAATCGATACCTAAAATCGATTTTACATATTAAAAGCAAACCAAAAGCAGCAAATCGATACTGTAATGTGTCTCAATGTTCAAACAAAGAATCAACAGCTGCAGATGGACTCTCCTTTCATTTATTCCCGAAGGACGATGTGCGGGAGAAACAATAATCTGCAATCTGCTTTGAAGATTGGAAAGAGGGTTTCCAAAAGGCATGTTAGCTTTATTATTCTATGATGTTAATGTGTGGGGAACATTTTAAAGCAGAGAACTTCTTTAACTCTGGTAAGACTTGTATTATATTGTTTTGATATATCTGAAATAAGTTCATAAATCGTCAATGCAGGCTGCTCTGACCCGAAAACACTACACACTACTTCTATACACCTTGTCTATCCTACACAGGACTAGTGCTGCTACCTAGCCAGGCTTTAAACGCCAATACAGAACAGTCTGCAAAAAAGTATAATAAATAGGAAGATCAAGATAAGATAACATCCGCAAAACGTTGCAATTGAAACTGAAGCCTCATTCACAATGCAGGTCGCTAACTTTAACTTGAAACGATAGCGATAATGTTAACTTTAACTTTAACTTGTTCCTATTCAGAATGACAATTCTGTATCTTCGTATTATTGCGCGATTTCTATTGGTTGACTCAAGGTCGACCGCTAACTTAAACGTGAATGTTTGGAGTTTGGTAACTTTCACGTAAACGTTAATGTCAATAAGTTAGCGTTCTGCCGTTGAGAATACTACCCAGTGATCCCGTAAAACAAGTATTCTTAAGTGAACGTTAAAGTTTCAAGTTAAAGTTAGCGGTGCATTGTGAATGGCCTTGGATCGGTTATTTACGTGTCCTCTGATACGTTTCCACAATAATCGCAAATTTCCACTCGGTGTGACGTCACCATAGCTTCAACTCGAGTATTTGTTTTATTGCATTGATCATGTATGTGTCACTGTGTAATGTAGATTCCATGACGTCATGCGATGGTCTGCCCATGACGTCATGTGATGGTCTGCCCATGACGTCATGCGATGGTCTGCCCATGACGTCATGTGATGGTCTGCCCATGACGTCACTAGTCGAACTTGAGCGTCTTGAAGATAGAGTGGACCAGCTGCCGCTTGCCGCTCGGTCCGATGACCATGTATCCGATGGCCGCCAACTTGCTCTTCAGCTCAGTGTTGTACGCGCCGGCCGCCACGTGCTCCTCCTGCACAGCTTCGTAATGCGTCTGATGCTTCTGGAGGTTCGCAGCGTTCTCCGCAGACGTTTTCTGAAATCAGTGGCATGAGAGGGTATTAATCGATTTTTATCAATATCTTTTACCAATGTAATTGTTAACAAAATAAGGCTTTGTACGAGTATTCAGAACAGTTCAATGAAAATAATTGCATAGCTCTCGTTATGATTTATTAGATGTACTTTGTCCTACAGACGTTTAGTGCCCGAAAATTAGTAAAATTATGGTTCTAAACATATGTTGGACAAAATAAAACTAATAACTTATTCCAAACTATGCAATTATTTTCATTGAACTGTTCTGAATACTCGTACAAATCCCTATTTTTAAAAAAATTACATTAGTAAAAGATATTGATAAAAATCGCTTAAAATACTCTTCAAGGCCACGCTCACGACTCAGCCTTCTTAAGAGGCCTCGGGAAGCGAACGGGAAACGCACTGGTCTTTAAAGTGATTTTCTTAAATTTTGTCTCACCCACTAAATTATTTTAAAAAATCAAATAGTAACGACATGTTTCAGCCTAAAGGTACGTTTACAGCTCGGCGTTCGTTCGACGTTCGGCCCTCAGCGCTCGCCGTTAAGCCTCCTGATTGGCAAACGCCGAGCGCTGGCGTTCAAGGTCAAAGATAAACCGTGTGCATCTTTCAGCGCTAGCGCTGAGCGTCGAGCGTCGAACGTCAAGCTGTATACATACCTTAATGGACTAAACAATGGCACACACTGGAGTGCTTAATGACCTCTGGTACGACCTCAAAGTGATAAAAACGATTATTTTAACATAAATATATCAGATTTTTTAAAATTAAATATTTGAAAGACAAAATTTCAAAAAAAACGCTCTGACGATTAAGGTGAGACTACTCGGCCGTTTTAGCAATTTGAGAGAGAAAAATGGTTTCTTAAATGGGTGAAACTTTGACATGATGTTCACATGAAAGGTCTGATTGTATATTAATAGCCCTTTTTCAATTTTGCGTGCTTTGTTAATTAGGCGCCGGTTATTCAACAAATCCGCTTAAAACTATGAAACTTTCGATACACGCATGCAACCAGTTAAGCAATTGATCTCAAATTTTAATCATGATTAGATAAAAGACAAACTTAGAGTTATCTTGTGTATTTTTTTAGATTAAATTCATACGACACCCAGCGAGACAAGAAAAAGGACCATTTCTCACTAAAAATCCAAATAATTAGTACTTATTTACAAAGCAAAAGTTTAAAAATTTACCAAGTGATAACATTAAGTTTGTATTTTATCTAATCATGATTAAAATTTTATATCATTTCGTCAACCCATTTTGTCTTCAATCGTATCCAAAAAAAGTGCCTGGTACACGCGGCAAAATCGCTAGCGCTTGCAACATCTTACTTATTGTTCGTTTCCCTATCATAAGTTCGGCGTTTTCATTAAATATTGTACAGAACGTTTCACAAACTTTTATAATTTATTGAAATGACTTCGATATTTCTCCAGACTTCTGAACCTTCATCTGGAGTTTGAAGTAATAGTTTAGTAGATAATAAAAAATGACTTAACAATTGAAAACATATCCAAAAGGCTTAAAAATTTAAAAGAAGTCACTAAGAAACGCTTACATTTATAACGTGAAGCTCCAGATGTAGCTTGCAGAAGGCAGGTGAAATATCGAGTGATTTCATTAAATAATCAAGGTTTGTGAAACGTTCTATGTAATTTAATATTGACATATTCATTGAAATGTTGTTGTGGAAGCTTCTTCAAGCTTCCTCGCATTCCTTCGTAATGTCTGTCTGTCTGTGTCTGTCTGTCTGTCTGTCTGTCTGTCTGTCTGTCTGCATGTATGTCTGTCAGTCTGTCTGTCTGCATGTATGTCTGTCTGTCTGTGTCTGTCTGTCTGTCTGTCTGTCTGTCTGTCTGTCTGTCTGTCTGTCTGTCTGTCTGTCTGTCTGTCTGTCTGTCTGTCTGTCTGTCTGTCTGTCAGTCTGTCTACATGTATGTCTGTCTGCCTGTGTCTCTCTGTCTGTCTGCATGTATGTCTGTCTGTCTGTCTGTGTCTGTATGTCTGTCTGTCTGTCTGTCTGTCTGTCTCTCTGTCTGTCTGTCTGTATGTCTGTCTGTCAGTCTGCATGTATGTCTGTCTGTCTGTCTGTCTGTCTGTCTGTCTGTCTGTCTGTCTGTCTGTCTGCATGTATGTCTGTCTGTCTGTCTGTGTCTGTATGTCTGTCTGTCTGTCTGTCTGTCTGTCTCTCTGTCTGTCTGTCTGTATGTCTGTCTGTCAGTCTGCATGTATGTCTGTCTGTCTGTCTGTCTGTCTGTCTGTCTGTCTGTCTGTCTGTCTGTCTGTCTGTCTGTCCCTCCTACATGATTCCTCCTCTGATAATATCTAGATTTGTCTTTGCAGCTTTTGTCTTTGTCAAGGTCTGTAGTATCACTGCAAACATATTATTAATTCAGGCTCATTAACACTTTAAACACGCAGTTTAAACACACACATTTCACACATTTAAACGCCATTAAAAGTTAGGATATTCGACCATGAAATCCATTATAAAGTTACAATAAAGTTATTTGGCACAATTTTGAATACTATTTTATGGTGTGTAAAATATCTGAATGATATTTATTCTGTTATTATTGTTTTTAATAGATTGCTGTATGTCAATCTCATAAAATTTGGCTCTACTTTCGATTTCAGTAGAGAAGATTACAAATTATCTAGTAACTCTGCTTTAAGAAATATAAAATCACATGCAGTTCCGTGATCCTAATATCTATTTATGTTTCATTGTTTCATTGTTGAATAACATAACTTGATCTTCGGATCATCGGTCCTGCACGTGAACTGTTTTTAGAAAGCAGAGCAATGGAGTTAAACTCACCTCATTCTCGATAATAGCTTTGTCGATGTCGGACGAAGCTTTCAACTTCTTCTCCATCTGTTCTCGCATCTTCCTCATGTCATACTTCAGATCATTAATCTTTCTCGTCAACGCCCTGTCCTCATCCCCAGCGTCGCTCTGGGCAACCAGCGTGTCCCATTCTTTCTGCACTCACAAGTAATTGACCAGTGAACATTGTGATTGAATAACAGCATTGGTCTCTGCACTCACAAGTAATTGACCAGTGAACATTGTGATTGAATAACAGCATTGGTCTCTGCACTCACAAGTATTTGACCAGTGAACATTGTGATGGAATAACAGCATTGGTCTCTGCACTCACAAGTAATTGACCAGTGAACATTGTGATTGAATAGCAGCATTGGTCTCTGCACTTACAAGTAATTGACCAGTGAACATTGTGATTGAATTAGAGCATTGGTCTCTGCACTCACAAGTAATTGACCAGTGAACATTGTGATTGAATAACAGCATTGGTCTCTGCACTCACAAGTAATTGACCAGTGAACATTGTGATTGAATAACAGCATTGGTCTCTGCACTCACAAGTAATTGACCAGTGAACATTGTGATGGAATAACAGCATTGGTCTCTGCACTCACAAGTAATTGACCAGTGAACATTGTGATGGAATAACAGCATTGGTCTCTGCACTCACAAGTAATTGACCAGTGAACATTGTGATTGAATAACAGCATTGGTCTCTGCACTCACAAGTAATTGACCAGTGAACATTGTGATGGAATAACAGCATTGGTCTCTGCACTCACAAGTAATTGACCAGTGAACATTGTGATGGAATAACAGCATTGGTCTCTGCACTCACAAGTAATTGACCAGTGAACATTGTGATGGAATAACAGCATTGGTCTCTGCACTCACAAGTAATTGACCAGTGAACATTGTGATGGAATAACAGCATTGGTCTCTGCACTCACAAGTAATTGACCAGTGAACATTGTGATGGAATAACAGCATTGGTCTCTGCACTCACAAGTAATTGACCAGTGAACATTGTGATTGAATTAGAGCATTGGTCTCTGCACTCACAAGTAATTGACCAGTGAACATTGTGATTGAATAACAGCATTGGTCTCTGCACTCACAAGTAATTGAACAGTGAACATTGTGATTGAATAACAGCATTGGTCTCTGCACTCACAAGTAATTGACCAGTGAACATTGTGATGGAATAACAGCATTGGTCTCTGCACTCACAAGTAATTGACCAGTGAACATTGTGATTGAATAACAGCATTGGTCTCTGCACTCACAAGTAATTGACCAGTGAACATTGTGATGGAATAACAGCATTGGTCTCTGCACTCACAAGTAATTGACCAGTGAACATTGTGATGGAATAACAGCATTGGTCTCTGCACTCACAAGTAATTGACCAGTGAACATTGTGATTGAATAACAGCATTGGTCTCTGCACTCACAAGTAATTGACCAGTGAACATTGTGATTGAATAACAGCATTGGTCTCTGCACTCACAAGTAATTGACCAGTGAACATTGTGATGGAATAACAGCATTGGTCTCTGCACTCACAAGTAATTGACCAGTGAACATTGTGATGGAATAACAGCATTGGTCTCTGCACTCACAAGTAATTGACCAGTGAACATTGTGATTGAATAACAGCATTGGTCTCTGCACTCACAAGTAATTGACCAGTGAACATTGTGATGGAATAACAGCATTGGTCTCTGCACTCACAAGTAATTGACCAGTGAACATTGTGATTGAATTAGAGCATTGGTCTCTGCACTCACAAGTAATTGACCAGTGAACATTGTGATGGAATAACAGCATTGGTCTCTGCACTCACAAGTAATATACCAGTGAACATTGTGATGGAATAACAGCATTGGTCTCTGCACTCACAAGTAATTGACCAGTGAACATTGTGATGGAATAACAGCATTGGTCTCTGCACTCACAAGTAATTGACCAGTGAACATTGTGATGGAATAACAGCATTGGTCTCTGCACTCACAAGTAATTGACCAGTGAACATTGTGATGGAATAACAGTATTGGTCTCTGCACTCACAAGTAATTGACCAGTGAACATTGTGATTGAATAGCAGCATTGGTCTCTGCACTCACAAGTAATTGACCAGTGAACATTGTGATGGAATAACAGCATTGGTCTCTGCACTCACAAGTAATTGACCAGTGAACATTGTGATGGAATAACAGCATTGGTCTCTGCACTCACAAGTAATTGACCAGTGAACATTGTGATGGAATAACAGCATTGGTCACTCGAGGAAACATCGAAAGAAAAAGAGCACACGTCTTTAATATATTTCTTTAAACAGTTCAATCAATCTATTTTTTGTTATAAACTCGTATAAATCATGTTTTATGATATGCTGGGATGGATAATTATTACAGTTCTAAAAGAAAACAAAGTTTTTGGAGAGGTTTGTTGCCAGCTCGTGTTAGATATAAATTTCATCTGTTAGTGGGGAGTTTGTCAACTTATAAAAGGACCAAGGTTGACTTTTTTTAAGAAATTAATTAAAACTAAAGAATATTCAAGAAGATGGTTCATCGGCTGGGTAGTGGGGTTGACCTTAAACAGGTTTTTACTCGATTTATTTTAATATATTTTTTTTGTCTGGGGCTTAACGTCGCACTGTTCTGCAGCGAGGCTAATGGCGACGGATTAATGATTATGATGATGATTGGGAGATGATGGTGAAGAGTAGGTAAGGATGGAAGGTGGGAAGGAGGCGGTCGTGACCTATTTGTAGGGTTACGTACGTTGAACATACGTATGCTCAACGGACACGTGAACGTACCCGGTTAAATGGGGAGTTACGTGGCATTCTCCTGGTTTCTGAAAGAGCTTGTGGTTTTCTTTGGTTATGTTTCACAGATTTGTATGTCTATTCAACTGTACTTGATAATTTTGTTCGATGTGATGCTCCGAAATGTTGATCAGTTTCTGATTTTACTGCTTTAGCCGGTTGCTGAGGAATGCTGACAATTGACTCTTATTTCTTGAACAAATAATTTTTGGATCATTCTCAGATTATTGATAAACAATATAAAATCAAATCAGTTTTTTACATTCACTGGAGTAGTTACGGTGTTGCTGTTTTTCTTTTGTTTCTTTATTACCATGGGGTTATTGGATAAGATAATGTTTTGATGATTTTTCCCTGTTATTATTTATTATTTAATGACTTGATTGAAATAAATTATTATTAATACTATAATTTTGATTATGGTTTATTGTCTGAGGAATGTTTTGTAATGTTTTAATTTACCAAATTAAGTTGTTTTTTTAACACAGAGAAGCACAGAGATGATTTTTTCTGTTTGTACGTGTGTTTTTCTCAATACATTAACACAAAAACTATGTTTTCAGAAATTCCTGATAAGTGAAATATATTATCATAGTCGTTGCATTGTTTTGTTTCAAATGATTTCATCACAAGAAGTTACTCCGCAGTTTTTTGTTCTCGATTTAAGGTTATTCGAGTGGTACCACGTGACAAAACATATATAACACGACATTTTTCAAACTATTGCTAAGAGAAAGATAATGTATTTTCCTCATTCTATAAGTGATTCAATAACCCTCTAAACCTTTTTCTTCTCCAATATTATGGTCACGAAAAATCGTTGTCGCATTAAATAAAATTTGTAGAGACCGCAATTTTCACTCTACAGACTTGCAAGTAGGCTCGTTTTCTTCAGTATGTATAGGCGAAGAGGGCACTATTTTTTTTGTCAATAACTTGATATCTATAACCTGGTCACAGGCACCAATAAATATGGGTTTTCTCGACGAAAAAACCCGTAACTACCGACATTATTTTAGAAACATTGCAATGAAAATACCGAAAAAAATGCTTTAGTTCTCCTACCTAGGCATGTATTTTGATTATTCAAGAAAAGTTTTAGCTTGCTATATTGTAGGGGTCCTTACTCAAGGATTGAACGGTTATTCAGTTTCGATCTTTTATGTGAATCGTCTAGAACCAGTTTGGATCGTCCCGGATAAATTTTTAACTTTCCAAAATGGGTTGATTTCTAAATATTGATCTCAGCTGACATCTACATACAATAATATGCCCTGAAATTAAAAAGTCGTGCATTCTCCCCCCCCCCCCCCCCCCTGAATTAAGCGCCTATTTTGGTACCTATATTTTAAATCGACTAGGCTGGTAACGGCTAACGCGTTGATTAGCGATTCTTCGTATTGCATTGCATGAGAACTACTATTGGTATGAAAGTTGCTGCTCTAAAATAGACCAGAGAAATACCTAGGAAGGTCTAAACAAAAGCGTAAAAGGAGCAGTGATAATTTCTTTAAATTGTCTTTAATAGAAATTTCCAAACAAGAATGAAATGTCGAAGAAATGTCAACAACTCTTCAATTTCTAGGAAAATTTCTAAACAGAATTCTATGGGTCACTAAACTCACGTTCTTAAAACATTGAAACTTGTGCGACCCCTGTATCAATACAGTACGTATTGTTAGTGCCTATAGGTGAAGTAATACCAACCATCAACAAAATACGAGTTGAATCGAGCTTATTGTTGGTTTAGATAAGAGAGAAGAAGTGCAAATATTGTGCCGAGAGGGGCGAGATCTGATGCAATTCTTTCTTCAGTTGAGTTCTGGTTGTTGATCTGTGAGAGTCGAATGAAGGTTCGCGACAGCTCGGAAGTGCGAAGCCGTTGACGGAATGATATTAGCCGTTGTGTTGTACGCAGCACTGTCGTGACATCTCAGTACACTTCTCTTGTCACATCTCAGAGTCAAGGACATTCTGTGGCAATAGCCGTTGTGTTGTACGCAGCACTATCGTGACATCTCAGTACACTTCTCTTGTCACATCTCAGAGTCAAGGACATTCTGTGACAATAGCCGTTGTGTTGTACGCAGCACTGTCGTGACATCTCAGTACACTTCTCTTGTCACATCTCAGAGTCAAAGACATTCTGTGACAATAGCCGTTGTGTTGTACGCAGCACTATCGTGACATCTCAGTACACTTCTCTTGTCACATCTCAGAGTCAAGGACATTCTGTGACAATAGCCGTTGTGTTGTACGCAGCACTGTCGTGACATCTCAGTACACTTCTCTTGTCACATCTCTGAGTCAAGGACATTCTGTGACAATAGCCGTTGTGTTGTACGCAGCACTATCGTGACATCTCAGTACACTTCTCTTGTCACATCTCAGAGTCAAGGACATTCTGTGACAATAGCCGTTGTGTTGTACGCAGCACTGTCGTGACATCTCAGTACACTTCTCTTGTCACATCTCAGAGTCAAGGACATTCTGTGACAATAGCCGTTGTGTTGTACGCAGCACTGTCGTGACATCTCATTACACTTCTCTTGTCACATCTCAGAGTCAAGGACATTCTGTGACAATAGCCGTTGTGTTGTACGCAGCACTGTCGTGACATCTCAGTACACTTCTCTTGTCACATCTCAGAGTCAAGGACATTCTGTGACAATAGCCGTTGTGTTGTACGCAGCACTATCGTGACATCTCAGAGTCAAGGACATTCTGTGACAACGAGTAAGTACTTCTTTGGCACACGCTCAATTTTTGCGACTTTTTATGACTTAATTTATTGTTCAATATAAATAATACAAACAATAACATTCACAAAAAATCTTCAAATATTACAAAGGGTTTAGCTGTAGTATAGATTCTTTATTCTATGGCTGTAGGGTATTAAATTACTAGGAAAACGCTCTGTGTGACGCGTTGATGAGCGAGCACGGATACACGCAACACCTCGAACCGAAATTATGTCTATCGAAAATGGCATTAAAAGCCAATAATACTTGAATTTCGTCACAGACTTGTATAAATATCTCCAAAATCTCCAAAAATATTGGTCCCAATAACCTTCCTAAGTTTTAAGTTGATCGATTAAACCTTTGATTGAACGGTTCCTTGTTATGTTTCAAAAATCACAGGATATCTTTCAAAAAATATACCTGGGACCACTCATATGATATGATATTAGTGTATACACAATATCAGATCAATCTGACGGAACAGATTGGCTGAGTGGTAACGCTCTGAACTTGTATTCTAGAGGCCCGGGTTCGATTCCCGCCGTCGTCCTTCCTGACTGGGCTTTTTTCGTGGTTTTCCTTCAGTCGACAGGCAAAATGCTGGGAAGGTACCCTACTAATAGGCCACGACCGTCTCCTTCCCACCTTCCATCCTTACCTAATCTTCACCATCATCTCCCAATCATCCTCATAATCATTTATCCGTCGCCATTAGCCTCGCTGCAGAACAGTGCGACGTTAAGCCCCAGACAAAAATCAGATCAATCTGTTGAACGGTCATTATTAGTTTCATTTCGTTTGAAACTTTCTGCTCTAACTACCTTGCCTTGAACTGAAGATTCGAAGTCGCCGTGAATTTGACAGCCAACACGTAAAATGTCCCTAAAATTACAAAAACTTTTGAAAATAACGACAGATTAGACTGAAAATTGGCAAAAATACCTTAAATGTTGGTACCAATGACCATGCAAAGTTTTTAGTTGGTCGGTCAATCGGTTCTAGTTTAAATTTCAAAAATCACAGGAAAAATGGTTTCAAATTTAAACCAATAGGAGAATTTTGCTGAAACTTTTTATGATTGGGTAAAATGTTGGTTGCAATGAGAATGCTTAATTTCAAATTGATTGGACGAACCAATCGAAAGATAATTTTTTTTAAATTTGAACCAATCAGTAGATTTCAAAAATATTAGGGTCTGCAACGCCGAGAAATGGTTCGTACATGTGTGCAAAATTTCAGCTTGATCGAAGAAAACCTGTGACTTGTATATCGTCAGATAGCAGAAAAAAACACACACAAAAAAAAAGAGAGGTCCGTGCCAAAAGAGCCAAAAGGAGACGCTCGCTTCGCTCGCTCAATCAACTTAATTAATCAAATGCAAATAACTTGTGGTGAATAATAAATACATGGAAATACGATTGGCAGTGGTATAAACCCACAATTGTCACAGGCAAACTCATAATTACTTGATATTGAACTTTTTGGATTTCAATTGACTGGTAACGTGTATGTGAAACTAGGAAAACGCTCAGTGTAACGCGTTGATGAGCGAGCAAGGGTATGTGCAAATTCTCGAACCGGAAATGCGTACACAACGCACAGAAAACATATACATCCATATTGAATTGATTATGATATCAACTTAAAAGTGTACTATGCTTTTCATCGAAACTTTAAAATAGCATCTAAGCACCTGGTTCATAAAGCAAATCAGAATCAATTTTCAATTGGCACTGGAAAACATTCATTTCGATACTTCATTACTGACAGATATTAAAAATGTAAATAACTTCATACGTTCTTAACTGATTGGGATGAAATTTTGTAAAATAAGAGACAATATTGGTTTTAATGATCATGCAAAATATGAGTTTGATCAGAATTATCGAAGACCGTTTTCATTTTTCAGCCTATCAGGAGATATTTATTTAAATTTTAACCAATGAATCTGAGTAACGCGTTGATGAGCGAGCACGGATACGCGCAACACCTCGAACCGAAATTCTGTCTATCGAAAATGTCATTAAAAGCCAATAATTCTAAAATTTCGCCACAGATTTGTATAGAAATCTCAAAACATTCCTAAAATATTGGTCCAAATAACCATGCAAAGCTTTAAGTTGATCGATTGAACCTTTATGATTGAACTGTTCCGTGTTAATTTTCAAAAATCACAGGATCTCCTTCAAAAAATATACATGAGACCACTCATTGAGCGAGCGAAGCGAGCGTCTCCATTTGGCTCTTTTGGCACGGACCTCTGTTTTTTTTTTTGTTTTTTTTTTTTTTTTTTCTGTTACTGACGATATACAGGTCAGAGTTTTTCTTCGATCGAGCTGAAATTTTGCACACATGTACGTAACATTTCTGATTGTTGCAGACCCTAATTTTTTTGAAATCCATTGATTGGTTCAAATTTAAAAAAAATTAACTTTCGATTGGTTGTTTTGATCAAATTGAAATTTTGACAAGTCATTACCCCCAACATTGTACCCAATCAAACAAAGTTTCAGCCAAATCCTCCCATTGGTTAAAATTTAAAACCATCTTTCCTGTGTTTTAAGAAATTTAAACTATAACCGATTGAACGATCAACTTATAACTTCGCATGATGGTTGGGTCCAACATTATCTGCATTTTTGACAATTTTCATACTAATCTGTGTTTAAATCCAAACGTTATTGACATTTTACGGACTATTAGCGTGTTGGCTGTCAAATTCACGGCGACTTCGACTCTTCAGTTCAAGGCAAGGTAGTTAGAGCAGAAACTTTCAAACGCAAATGAAACTGATAATGACCGTTCAACAGTCGATCTGATATTGTGTAGACACACTTATATCATATGAGTGGTCTCAGGTATATTTTTTGAAGGAGATCCTGTGATTTTTGAAAATTAACACGGAACAGTTCAATCATAAAGGTTCAATTGATCAACTTAAAGCTTTGCATGGTTATTTGGACCAATATTTTAGGAATGTTTTGAGATTTCTATACAAATCTGTGGCGAAATTTTAGAATTATTGGCTTTTAATGACATTTTCGATAGACAGAATTTCGGTTCGAGGTGTTGCGCGTATCCGTGCTCGCTCATCAACGCGTTACTCAGATTCATTGGTTAAAATTTAAATAAATATCTCCTGATAGGCTGAAAAATGAAAACGGTCTTCGATAATTCTGATCAAACTCATATTTTGCATGATCATTAAGACCAATATTGTCTCTTATTTTACAAAATTTCATCCCAATCAGTTAAGAACGTATGAAGTTATTTACATTTTTAATATCTGTCAGTAATGAAGTATCGAAATGAATGTTTTCCAGTGCCAATTGAAAATTGATTCTGATTTGCTTTATGAACCAGGTGCTTAGATGCTATTTTAAAGTTTCGATGAAAAGCATACACTTTTAAGTTGATATCATAATCAATTCCATATGGATGTATATGTTTTCTGTGCGTTGTGTACGCATTTCCGGTTCGAGAATTTGCACGTACCCGTGCTCGCTCATCAACGCGTTACACTGAGCGTTTTCCTAGTATGATATAAGTGTGTCTACACAATATCAGATCGACTGTTAAACGGTCATTATCAGTTTCATATGCGTTTGAAAGTTTCTGCTCTAACTACCTTGCCTTGAACTGAAGAGTCGAAGTCGCCGTGAATTCGACAGCCAACACGCAAATAGTCCGTAAAATGTCAATAACGTTTGGATTTAAACACAGATTAGTATGAAAATTGTCAAAAATGCAGATAATGTTGGTCCCAACCATCATGCGAAGTTATAAGTTGATCGTTCAATCGGTTATAGTTTAAATTTCTAAAAACACAGGAAAGATAGTTTTAAATTTTAACCAATGGGAGGATTTGGCTGAAACTTTGTTTGATTGGGTACAATGTTGGGGGTAATGACTTGTCAAAATTTCAATTTGATCAAAACAACCAATCGAAAGTTAATTTTTTTTAAATTTGAACCAATCAATGGATTTCAAAAAAATTAGGGTCTGCAACAATCAGAAATGTTACGTACATGTGTGCAAAATTTCAGCTCGATCGAAGAAAAACTCTGACCTGTATATCGTCAGTAACAGAAAAAAAAAAAAACAAAAAAAAAACAGAGGTTCGTTCCAAAAGAGCCAAAAGGAGACGCTCGCTTCGCTCGCTCAATTATGAAGTCACATGGAAAATGCTTCACTTTTCAAACTTTTCAAACTATCGCAACTGATGAACTATTATTTTTAAATCAACAAAATTAACGAAATTCAAAATAATGTATTGAAAGATCAGTTTGATATTGCAGATAGAAATAATAATCCATTTAACCTCAATTTAGGAACTAATTAAAAGTTGGAACGAAATTTTCAATTTAATTTTCACCCGAGATTCTTATTGAGCGAGCGAAGCGAGCTTCTCCTTTTGGCTCTTTTAGCACGGACCTCTGATTTTTTTTTCTGTGCCTGACGATATACAGGACAGAGTTTTTCTTCGATCGAGCTGAAATTTTGCACACATGTACGTAACCTTTCCGATTGTTGCAGACCCTAATTTTTTTGAAATCCATGGATTGGTTCAAATTTAAAAAAAATTATCTTTCGATTGGTTCGTCCAATCAATTTGATATTTAGCAAAGTCATTGCAACCAACATTTTACCCAATCATAAAAAGTTTCAGCAAAATTCTCCTATTGGTTCAAATTTGAAACCATTTTTCCTGTGATTATTGAAATTTGAACTAGAACCAATTGACCAACTAAAAACTTTGCATGGTCATTGGTACCAACATTTAAGGTATTTTTGCCAATTTTCAATCTAATCTGTCGTTATTTTCAAAAGTTTTTGTAATTTTAGGGACATTTTGCTTGTTGGCTGTCAAATTCACGGCGACTTCGAATCTTCAGTTCAAGGCAAGGTAGTTAGAGCAGAAAGTTTCAAACGAAATGAAACTAATAATGACCGTTCAACAGATTGATCTGATATTGTGTACACACTAATATCATATCATATCGTCGCCTCAGAGTGTAAGTGCTCTATGTCCAACTTTTCCCATCCGGAGAAACAGAGGGTCAAACTTTATGATTTTATTAACCCTATAAAAGTATAAACAATAACTGTAGTTGTAAGTTTATATCATCACTTATTCGAATGAGAACACTTATTTATGTGTTTCATTGATGATTCAGTAACAAACGAAGCGAAAATAGGTAATTTCCTGTTGGACATAGGACTTTGTGCAAATTTCTTAGCGAGTGTCTGTTAGAAATGTGGACATAGGACTTCTGCATTTGGAAATCAATGCAATGGCCAATGCTATTGTGGTACATTAATATTTTTTATTTATCATGATTATTACTGAAGATATTGTATCAGTTAGTGTTTCAGAGTGATTAACAATTAATTATTCATATAAATTAAAAATTAATTGCAATAAATATTTGAGTTAAAATTAAATAACACAAAAAACTCAATTCAATACAAAATAAATGTAAATAAATCATACAAATAATATCTTACTACTTAATTTTAATCTTACTCTGACGTGAACTTCGAATTAAGGAATTAACAGCGGGTTTACTAATATCCCAGATGCGCGCCAACTTGACAGTTTGAACGTGAGGGAGCGCTCTGATTGGACGATGCGGACATAGAGCAAATGTATCCTAACAAGTCATTGATTACTGGACATAGAGCAAACGATTTCCGTTCATAATTACCGCAAAAGTGATAAATTGGAAGGTTTTTCAATTGATATAGATCAAGTACATTTTAATACATGACCTAAACCAAAAATCTCAAAATTTCAAAAATTGGAGATAGATCACTTACACTCTGACACGACGATATGAGTGGTCCCAGGTATATTTTTTGAAAGATATCCTGTGATTTTTGAAACTTAACAAGGAACCGTTCAATCAAAGGTTTAATCGATCAACTTAAAACTTAGCAAGGTTATTGGGACCAATATTTTTGGAGATTTTGGAGATATTTATACAAGTCTGGGACGAAATTCAAGAATTATTGGCTTTTAATGCCATTTTCGATAGACATAATTTCGGTTCGAGGTGTTGCGTGTATCTGTGCTTGCTCATCTACGCGTCACACGAGCGTTTTCCTAGTTTTAAAAATGTGTCCGTTCACTGTGATTTAAAACTTTCATGTTTCTAAACCCCAAACACAATATGTGACAAAAGCCGTGATATTAAAAAAAAATTAAATTAGTTTCTAGGACTGACCGAAAGTATTTGAAATATCTAACAAGTTTGTTAACTATACGCGATTAAAATTTGAGAGAATTTATTTTATCGGAATGAGAAGTTTTAAAGCGAAGTTACTGAAGCGACAGTTGAAACTAATAATGCGTTGTTTACCCCTGGGCGAAGATTTTATGAAAACTCTGTTATTCATTAAATCTTTGCCATGGGTGTCCAATTAGTTAGCACATGACCAATTTAAATTGGAATAAGATTATTGTATAATTTTCTCTTTTTAACCAATCATAGGATTTTGCTCAAACGTATTATGAGAGGGGGCCGCTGAACTTGTATTCTGAACGTCCGAGGGTCGATTCCCGCGACCGTCATTCCTGACTGAGGTAGGTATTCTCTCAGTCGACAGGCAAATGGTGGGCAGGCACTCTATATATTTAGGCCACGACCGCTTCCTATCAACAAAGAGTCAAATGGTCGGATGAATAAATAACTACTTATACGAGACCAAAAAGGACCATGAAAGATGGTTACAAAAGGTCAGTGAGGTGCCGTAGGAGTATACCATGGTTTATAGGCTAATTTCACTCGAGTATTTTGCTTGTGCGCTTGCATCTGGATTGTTTACACTTAAAGGATGAAAATGTCTGTGACGCAATCGACAACGAACATGATGCAAACGTTTATTTACACGTCTCCTTGATACCAGTGCTGTGTTTACATAATAGCGTTCGACAGCTCGGGGTAACGATCGACAAATCAATAATATAAACAGAGGTGAATATACACAGAAGACGCCCTGCTTGGGCCCACATCTTGCATGTTTGCACATATCTCAAAGTCTTATCACACTTTATTTCGGCGCCATCTTTAAAGAAACATCTAACAGACGAACAGACAATTCCATTCAAACTCCTATAATAATGGTTTTTTCCCCCCGAACAACAATAAAACTGGCGGCCCCTCAGAGTTGCCTGTTCGAACTTTACTTCATTATGAATGAAAGAGGAACATAACAAATAGGCGTCCCTTCCATAGCTTCCATCGGCGTCCTCGTCCATACTTTTCTTTTTCAGACAAACTACTTTCCCTATTCATTGGCCGAAGTAACATGCATTTTGTGGAGATTATGGTGACTGGTGGGATATTTTCGTGGTGTCCATAATTTACTGATGTCACTTGATAATGTTACCAACTCCCTCTAAGAAATGTGAAGAAGAAATCAATCATATTCGATTGGACATGCAGTAGACTTAGAATAAAGAGGGTTCTGCACTCATGTGAAATGAGGCATTGCCACCGGTAATCGGACAGGCCGCTGTGTCCGTTTCCTGAGCTCTCCTCGGAAATCTCAAACTCGCTTTAGTGCATTGTGTATAGTAGGTAACTCAGTTTGTAGAACAGGGAAGTTCATTATAAAAATATTCTAAATTTGTAAATATCAACACACAAAAATTACATATAGTACATTTTTCACCCCAAAAAAATACATTTTCATACATAAAATATAAAATTTAAATTTCGTTTGACATTTTGGTGGGAAAATCTATGTGTGGCGTATGTGAGCCCGGTGACGTCATTTCTAAGTCCACAACAATGTGTTACCATGGTGAATACTTTGTTGCCATGGCAATGCTGAGCCCATGACGTCAATGCCGATATTACTGTTTTAAAACAAGATTAAATAATTTTAAAATTCGGAGATTTCTATCAAGCATTCTTTATCAATTACTTGAAAACTATTCATCCCACAATAATATTTTGTTTGTCTACAACCTAGACAAGTGTATTTTCAAGATAACTCGTTTTAGAGAGTTCCTTACACTCGAAATGAGGTTACTGTTTTGAGCCGACGGTGCAGCCAGATATTTTTCATATCTCATTTCGAGTCGTCAAAGTATTGATGCAATTCACAAAAACAAAATTGAATGCTTGACTGTTTCAGCGGCCCACAATAATTGAGAAACCTACTTATTAAATGTTACATCATTAATTCCAGAAAACATGTCAAAGATATCGAAGTACAAGAGGACACCCCAGGGGGACCTGTCTGGTCCGAAGTATGAATACAAGATGGCGGCAGTGTTGTTTTTGCGCGGCGTGAATCAGACAGAGAGATTCTTCTTGGGGACAAATGTCGACGGCGCAGGCGCATTTGACGACTTGGTCTTTAAATACAAACTCATAGGAGAATCAGAGTTCAGAATATGTTTGATTCAACTTAAACATATTACAGGAAAAATAACAATCGGAACGAAAGAATTAATTGACTTGAGAAGTAAATTCAATATTTGTAAATATTACATGTCTACCTGTGAGTTAGCAAGGAATATAAGTAATGAAAAGTATTGCCAATATGTCCTGCTCGACCAATGTTTTACGAAATTCGATTTTGCTATTTACACGAATACACTTATTGACAATTCATTGGCAGATCAAACAATGGCAGCAGGTGCGGAACTTACGTCAAGAATAACTCTATTTTCTACTGGAAAGAACTCACAGGTACACGTGATGGAACTCAATGAGACAACGATGAAAAAGATCAAGACATCGTTGACAAAGCTCGTTGAAACAAAGATAAAGGAAAGGAAGGCGAAAGAGAAGAGTAAAGACACAATGATGAATGAGATCATAAACCCGGTACCAGAAATCAATGAATCAAGAGAAAAAGAAAAAGAGACGGAGGAATTGAAAGAGTATATGAACATCTATCCTGTGGAAGAATTCTTAGGGGGATGCCTTTGGTTCACCAATCAGGCTACAGAGAAAGATCTGGACAATATAATTAAAGATGAGATAAAGATCGCCCTGGAAACAAATGAAGAAAATGTGGGAGAGATAGCAAAAACTTTCGTCAAAATGATAGAACTTTGGTGGGATGAGACCGGTGAATCAGAAGTGCTCACTGAGACGGCGAAGTTTTGGGAAAGCATCGTGAAATCTCGTCTGGACTTGATGAACGCCGCAAAGAAAAAGAAAATGAAAGATTCGACCATCAGATACACGAACGATGGAATCGACTCCTTCTACCAATCGTTGTCCGACAAGTCTGTGGTCAACGTGACGTCAGAAATCATCCACTTAACCAGCTTGAAGGTCGGCCAGGTCTTGGAGAAGTACCACTCCAGACGCTTCATCTTCATGGAGCAATCCTCCATGTTGCCATGGGGACGTGAGATCATTCGCGCGTGGCAGAGCATATGGTGTGATGTGCTGGCGATAGAATGCAGCACTGATGCATTGTCGCTGGCTGATAAATTGGGCCGAGACTCGACAGGCAAGAAGCTGATTCTCATATCCAAGTCTGCGTTGCCAGGTTACGAACAACACTACGACAACTTCGATTCGAGTCAACTGGAGGCGATGTCATTTCGACGTCTTCATGAAAGAGCATACACAAGAATCGTTTACAATCAGAACGGGAATCAAAGTAAGCCATCCAATTTAATAAAATCCATCTTAAGAGGCAAACGGAAGCGAACGGGAATCGCACGGTTCGTCAGAGCGTTTTTTTGAAATTGTGTCTTCCCACTTAATAATTTTAAAAAATCAGATAGTAACTACCCATAACAGCGTGATATACTAAATAATGCCGCAAACTTGAGTTCATTATGACCTCTGGTACGACCTCAAAGTGTTAAATACGATTATTTTCGATTATTTTATTAAAAATATCGTATTTAACGCTTTAAGGTCGTACCAGAGGTCATAATGAACTCCAGTTTGCGGCATTATTTAGTATATTACGCTGTTATGGGTCGTTACTATCTGATTTTTTAAAATTATTAAGTGGGAAGACACAATTTCAAAACGCTCTGACGAACCGTGCGATTCCCGTTCGCTTCCGTTTGCCTCTTAAATAGGAAGGTGTCCTTAATTTTTTTTATTTTAAATGTATTATTATCAACACAAACAATAATGATGATAAAAACACTTTACGTACACCCAAAATAAAAATCATTTATAAAATATCAAATCAGAATTTTATTTGAAATTTTGACTGGAAAAACGATGTGTAACGTATTACTGCATATTACTGCCTACGATCTTAATCTATTTTCAATATAATTTAACATTTTCAGCTTGATATCGTACGTAGTTTTGCAGAAACAGCGTCCCGGCCTTTAGAAGTTTTCTGGACGCGCGCTATTTGAGCTCCGTATAATCAACTTTTTGACAACCAAATTTGAACAGCTGTATCTTTTATCCTACAATAGTAATGTTTTTGAAACTAGCACATATTACATTTTTGTATGTTTTCTAATATGTGTACAAATTTCAGAATCCTATCTATAACAGTTTCGATATAGTGACCTCTCAATCAGGGTGATTTTTCTTGCGCCACCCGGTATTTCTAAAATATTCCTTATAACGGATGTTTCCCCCAATGTGGGTTTTGCGCATTCTAACGGACAGGTGCAATTTGAACATTGATCCTATTCTCTATAAATTTAGTGTACTCACTTGAAATAGTATGCCTTGCATTTTTGTTGTAGGTAAGCAAATATGTGATAACAAAATTGTTACTGAACACATACGTTTTGTAGAGCGATAAAAACATGTAATAACACAATGCAAACAAATTCCGTCAATACACGATAAAGTACTTCATGTCGTTGATTTTCCTCATTTCAGTTCTGTTTAAAAACCCACTGTTTACTTTTGTCATGGTGAATAATTTTTGTTTCTCATCCTCCTTTATGCAGATCTCACGCCTCACTCAGAAGAACGACGTCCACAAATATGCAATTGGGATAACAATGACCGAAACACACACAAAGCGTCGGAGATCAAGAGGTCTTTTAAGAGTAAATATCCCGATTCTCAACAACTGTAACCTTCTTTCCTTCAAACTTCGTCTGGCTGATTTGTAACGTCTCGAATCTTCGGAATCTTCCAAATTGTATTGGTACTCTTCCCAATACATTTCAAATATTCAAATTTGTTTTATTGTCTGATAAGATATCAAGAAAGTGATATGACCAGTCCTTAACATAGCCCATGGAACAATCACAAGATAATCTAGTATTTTGGACAAGATTTGTAGAAGTAGGATAAAAAATAAATCATAATTTGGTGTAAAAACAGGTAATGGAGAAAAAACCTTTAAAGCCTGACAATATATATGCATAAATAAATACATAAAATATATGTAAAAAATGTATTTGTCTTAAAGATTTAAATTTATTCTTACCCCATAATAAATCAGCAGTATTCACAAGATTTAGAAATTCAAAATTTTATTTCATAAACTCGAAATTATTACAAATTGTTGAAAACCGCCTCGTTGTAAAATAACACTAAATATTTTTACAGCAAACATTTTTTTTGAATTTTTGAAACATTAAACTAAAATACATTTATATATCAATGATATTCAAATAAAAAAAACATTTGAAAAGATGTGAAAAATCTAAAAGTTACACCTTAGTCCCTTAAATATAAGCATGCTGAACACAATTTCTTGTAAATAAATTGTGACCATTTTTCTGTAAATCATTGAATATTTCCACATTATTTAGTTACAAAACGGAGTGGAAACTACTAGCGTGTGAAATATGATTCTAAACACGACTGCAACAGGTGTTACTGCTATCAGCTAAAATGTAGTCCAAACCAAATTCAAACTGTTTACATTAGTATCGTCATGGGAACTTTTTCAGCACTTAGTTTTTCTGTGCATACCTTCAATACGGACTTATTTCTTGACGGTTAAGGTAGTACCATCGACCTATATATATACAAAAATATTTTTTCTTGAAATTGCAAGTTCAAAAAACGTTTTCCTACATTTCAACTATACCCATAAAAAAACACTCCGTCTAAAAATACCAGCCAAGTCTCTTCAACTATAAAAAAAAATAGAATAAATCTAAAAATTCAGCACTGAAAAGTAGTGATATCAAAAAATGAGCCAAGTCAAAACTTAATTTTAAAAACCAAAATATACTTGGCGCATCGTG
Source organism: Leuctra nigra (assembly GCA_934045905.1). Lineage (NCBI taxonomy): Eukaryota > Metazoa > Arthropoda > Insecta > Plecoptera > Leuctridae > Leuctra > Leuctra nigra. The sequence goes on from OW203769.1 coordinate 1,570,462, forward strand.
TATATAAATAGTATAGAAGCATATGCCAAAAATCAAATGTACCTACCTAATTATATATAATATACCTATAATGCCCTTAAAAACGATGCGCCAAGTATATTTTGGTTTTTAAAATTAAGTTTTGACTTGCCTCATTTTTTGATATCACTACTTTTCAGTGCTGAATTTTTAGATTTATTCTATTTTTTTTATAGTTGAAGAGACTTGGCTGGTATTTTTACACGGAGTGTTTTTTTATGGGGATATCACTTATTTTTTTAGTTTATTTACACAACTTGTAACACACATCGGAGCAACAATGACTAAATACTTTTAAAAAATACGCCATTTCCGAATTGGTTAATACGAAAAATTGTGTTTGGTGCTCAATATACCTAAGCTTAAAGTGATATTCCATGAAGAATTGCGAAAGCTTCGTTCCAATCAGTCCAGCCGTTTTCGAGATATGGTATCACTTCCGGTTTTCAAAATGGCGACTGAAATAACTGCCACCTAGAATTTATTTCTATAAATGTTATGTATCATTATAAGCCTTCTGAATATGTAGTTATTGTAGTAAGAGGTCATTAAAATCTAGATCTTCATTTTCATGACGTCATTTCCGGTTTCGGTAATAGTACATCTCTACTTTAACTACTGATATTCCATATAGACGACCGTCTGAATCATTTGGCGCTAGTTTCATTCCGATCGGTTTAGCCGTTTTCGAGATATGACGTCACTTCCGGTTTCAAAATGGCGACTACCGGTTGGTTTTATAAAAAGGCACCTCAGACGCCAAAAGTGCACATGTGGTAAAAATTTCAGATCGATCGGTTGAGCCGTTTAGGCTGTGGCGGTGATAGCGGTGTTTCCTGATATCATCTGAATCATCATCTAAAGATCAAAGTGGTGTAATTTTACTGTTTTCTCGGCCCTCTAGCTCGCAAATGGTATAGCCTATTGTTCCCAAATTTGGTATATGTGGTGGGGTGGGCCATAGCTCAAAATTAAGATATTTTACAACAATGTGAGATTTTCCAATTTTATGATCCAGTAGGCCGAAAATGCCATGTTGTTGCTTACAGTAAAAGTAGTTGGTCTGGCTCCTCATTTTATTAGGCATTTACGGTATGTTGAGTGAGTGTGAGTGTACAGTACGACTTGGCTGGGTGGAGCGACCGCTCCACTAGATTTAAGTATAAAAGAATTATAAAATGTCATTTAACTTGCAACTCCTGTCTTATAGCGAGGTTTCAATTTATTGCCTTCCGAGAATGAACAAAACTGTAACACAGGAGGTATAGGGAAATTATTTAGTTTTGGTTGATAACTTTTAAAATAGCACACGTTGGTATTGTTTTCAATTTTTTTTCCTAATAGAATGTCCAACTACCTATCTAGAAATCAGTTTTTTTGAAAAAACGTTAAGCCTCAGTAAAATTAAAAACTCAAAAATAGCATGGAAATCGTCATGATTTGAATGGCCTTAAGAAGACTACATGTTAAAAATAGGAATTTATAACTACAATATCTCAAAATCTAGACACGAGAAGTTGTTCATATTTCATAGTATCGAGTAAACAGTGATTATTGATACCTCTGCCAAAAATAAGCTCATTTGGAAGATGTGACTTAACCGTTGTGCTACAACGGCATTGTTGAAGCTAGTAATATCGTCAATATTAGGTATATTGAATGGAGAAATGCTTAGTTGGTTGATTGTTTGGTTCTGATAATTAAACTATGCAACCACACATCTTCTTTTACATCTGTGTTGAGTCTGGATTATCAAGTTTTGAAAATAACTTTTGAATTTAGTAATTTATACAAATAGGTGTGGCAGGTGTGTACATTTTATCAACATATTCTATAATAATTTAACAAATTGAAGGGTTCACAAATTGAACGATACGAACGATAATTGTCCTTTGAGACAATTCGAAGATAATCTATTGAAAAGTGAATGTCCTCTGCATGTATATTGACAATCTATGTTCAAAAGTTTATTTTAAGTCATTGTATCAACATGTCCTCTAAGCCAAGATATATTTTTGACAACTCGTTCTAACACAATGACTCTTATTCCAATTATAAAAATTATAAAAACGTCGGAGTTCAAGAGGTCTTTTTAAAATAAATATCTCACTTCTCAACAACTGTAACTTTCTTTGGTGGGGGTTATCATGCACAGTTCGTCTGGATGATTTGTAACGTCTTGAATCAATAGAAAATCAATGCAAAATTAAGGTAGTGACTAAAATCCCGACAGCCGGGATTTTCAGGTTAAAAAAATAGTCCCGACTGGCCTTGTTTATTTATGTACTGGTTAAGAACGGCTTTCCGTATGACCGTCCAGATGGCGCTATGGATAGCGTACTGGACCACGGTGCGAGAGGTCGTCGGTTCGAATCCGGCCGGGAGCACCTTTTTTTTATTTGTAATTTTCACAAGTTTTAATTCTGCCTAACCATAGAGTTATTTTTTTTTAAGTTGCCCAGTTCGAATTTGTCTACCCATAGAGAGTTTTGTTCCTTAGGCTGCCCAGTAAAACCTACGGTCGGGACTATTTTTTTAACCTGAAAGTCCCGGCTGTCGGGATCGTAGTCACACCCCAAAATTAAACCAATATGAAATTAAAAAACAATACCCAATTGAAAAACTGCAGATATTTTGTAGTACATAATTTCAGATATGAAAGGAAATGAAGAAGAAATCCAATTTTTTTTCACAGAGCATACATTACTGCACCCTTCCAAACTAAATTGGCGTTAGAAAAAACGCCCACAAATAATATAGGCCACAAAACATGTACATATAAATGCCGGCTGGCCAAGCCTGTCACACGTACGTTGTACAATATACTAAATCTACTCTAATCTAATTCGTTCAATTTCTTCTCCCTCCTCTTCTTCTTCTTCTTCTTCTTCTTCTTCTTCTTCTTCTTCTTCTTCTTCTTCTTCTTCTTCTTCTTCTTCTTCTTCTTCTTCTTCTTCTTCTTCTGCTTGTTCTTCATAAAAATTCCATTCCATTTTCTTCTGTCCACATCTCAACATCTTCTCTCATATTTTCATTTTCATCCACATCATTTTCTTCACAGCTTTCTTCCGTCTCTACTTCCTTTCTATCCACTAACTCATTCCATTTCTCCTTCTCTCTCCACAGTTCTTGATTATCGACACTCTCCCACCTTTCTCCACGCTCTACAATATCTTGTTTTATCTGCTCAAACCATCTTGTACGAGGTCTTCCAACTTTTCTTGTCATATTATCATTTCTTTCAAACTCTATTTTTGCCAACCTCGAATCCTTCATCATCTTCACTTTTCGGAACCACCTTAATCTATCTCTTCCAATAGTGTGCTTTAATCTCTCCACTCCAACTTCCTTCCTAAGCGTTTTACTTTTTATCCGGTCCAACATTGATACTCCACACATAGCTCTCACAAATTTCATTTCGGCCGCCTGAATCATACTTTCCTTTTTCCACCCAATATTCCAAGTAACCGCTCCATAACTTAAAATGGGTAAATAAATAAAAAATTATTTTAAGAATCCTTATGTTACCGTTATGGAACCCAAATAATGTTAAATATTAATAAATGTTCCGGTTCCCGTACCGCTTCCAGTCCCCGAACCTAATAATATTCTGTTGTAATATTCGTGTTGAAAATGTGTTGCAGTCGCTCCTCCAATGAACACTGAGAGGGTACGCCAGGTGGACCACCGCGGTTGGCTCGCTCAGCCGTCCATGGGGCCCATCGACAAACTGAGAGCCCCCGTGCCTCTGGTCGTCATCAGCCACACAGCCACCTACGAAGGTCACACACAAGCCGAGTGCATGCTGCTCGTGAGGATCGCACAGTCTCTCCACATCGAGAGCAGCGGCTGGAGCGACATCGGCTACAACTTCTTGGTCGGTGGAGACGGAAGCGTTTACGTTGGTCGAGGCTGGGACCAAGTCGGACAGCACAGTCACGTCATCGATCCACACTGCATCGGTTCGATCACATTCATTATTTCAGCTCTCAAGTAGGAATAACCCCCTACAAAACAACCAGGAAGCGGATCCACAAAGAAAGATTCAACAGAATCCTAGAGATGTTGATTGAGATTTTGTTTAAAGTCTGGGTTTATTTAACAAAATTCAAAACCAAAATCTCTGGGATTCTGTAGAATCTCGAATTCCAATTCACTATATTCTTTTATAATATTTAGATTTAGTTTAGATTTAGGTACCTAGTTGGTTACAAGGAAGATCAACATACACATAGTGTTTTTACTGTTGAATGTTTGCCATTTTGTTTTTAATGCAAATAAAAAAAATTGAATTGAATAGGATATTATGTTTTCTGTGCGTTACGATATTCCGGTTGGAGATGTTGGCGTTTCGGTGCTCGCTCATCAACGCGTTACACATAGCGTTTTCCTAGTTATAATTGTATTCCCTCCACCAGGCATATCGTTCATCGGCACGTTCAGCCAGCATCATCCCCCGGAGCAACAGTGGACGGCTCTTCATCTGCTCATTGAGGAAGGCGTTCAATTGTATTCCCTCCACCAGGCATATCGTTCATCGGCACGTTCAGCCAGCATCATCCCCCGGAGCAACAGTGGACGACTCTTCTTCTGCTCATTGAGGAAGGCGTTCAATTGTATTCCCTCCACCAGGCATATCGTTCATCGGCACGTTCAGCCAGCATCATCCCCCGGAGCAACAGTGGACGGCTCTTCTTCTGCTCATTGAGGAAGGCGTTCAATTGTATTCCCTCCACCAGGCATATCGTTCATCGGCACGTTCAGCCAGCATCATCCCCCGGAGCAACAGTGGACGGCTCTTCTTCTGCTTATTGAGGAAGGCGTTCAATTGTATTCCCTCCACCAGGCATATCGTTCATCGGCACGTTCAGCCAGCACCATCCCCCGAAACAACAGTGGACGGCTCTTCATCTGCTCATTAAGGAAGGCGTTCAATTCGGCAAGATTCGTCCCGACTACAGGCTGATAGGACACCGACAAGTTTCACCCACGGAGAGCCCCGGAAGCGCCCTCTTCAGCGATCTGACAAAACATCCGCACTTCTACGGCGGAGAAGTGAAGAGCGGTGAAGACGTTGTCCGTGTTATCAATGAAATGGAAACCGACGACTCATGAGCTTTTTGTGTTTATCATTGACGATTTATTGTATGTTCAGTCCAAGAAAAACTATAATGTTTTTTAAAGAAACTAATTGTCTATTTGCCAATAAATATAAAAATGTGTTCGTGATTGTACAAAAATATTAGTTGCGTACTAAAGTCATGTTAATCAAGTTATGTTTTAATTTTTTAAATATTTGTTATTACTTTTTTTATACATATTCTTATTTTTTTTCTTAATTTCTTCAATAAGTAATTTTTCCTGTGATCCGTTTTAAAATATTAATTTTATTAATGAAATACAACCGTGTATGTAAAAAAATCTCATTCTTCAATTATGTATACTCGCAACCTTTCGACCCCTACTAAGCCTGGAAATTAGTGTGGCCATGACTCCCAGGAACCCAAATTCCATAAATCTCAGCGAGTCAATACAGATGAATTATGGTGACAAGCGCTCGGCCGTTTTAGCAATTGAGGAAGAAAAACTGTTCAATAAGTGGGTGTAACTTTGAAAGGAGGTTTACATAATCAGTCTGATTGTATACAAAGAAAACGCTATGTTTAACGCGTTGATGAGCGAGCACGGATACGCGTAACAACTCGAACCGAAATTCTGTATATTAAAAATGTCATTAAAAGCCAACAATTCTTCAATTTCGTCACAGACATGAATGACAAAAATATTGTTCCCAATAACCATGCAAAGTTTTAAGTTGATCGATTGAACCTTTATTATTGAATAGTTCCTTGTTAATGTTCAAAAACCACAGGATCTTGTTAAAAAAATATACCTGGGACCACTCATATTATGATATAAGTGTGTGTACACAATATCAGATCGATCTGTTGATTATTAGTGTCATAATTATGCGTTTGAAAGTTTCTGTTCTAACTACCTTGGAACATTGGAACTGAGGTGTCATAGTCGCCGTGATCCATACATAGCAACAAGCAAAATGTCCGTAAAATGTCAATAACTTTTGGATTTAAACATAGATCTGTCTGAAAATTGTCAAAAGCACAGAACATGTTGGTCCCAATGACGCATGCAAAGTTTTAAGTTGATGGGTCAAACGGTTCTAGTTTAAATAAAAAATCAAAGTAAATATGGTTTTAAATTTTAACCAAGGGGAGGATTTGGCTGAAACTTTGTATGATTGGGTATAATGTTAGTGGTATTGACTTGTCAAAATTTCAAATTGATCAAACTAACCAATCGAAAGATAATTTTTTTAAATTTGAACCAATCAATGGATTAAAAAAAATAGGGTCTGCAACGCCAAGAAATAGTCCGTACATGTGTGCAAAATTTCAGCTTGATCGAAAAAAAACTGTGACCTGTATATCGTCAGTAACAGAAAAAAAACAGAGGTCTGTGCCAAAAGAGCCAAAAGGAGACGCTCTCTTCGCTCGCTCAATTAGTGGCACTTTTATATTTTTGCTTCATGCCTTGTTAATAAGACGCCAGTTATTCAACAAAACCGCGCAAAACTATGAAATTTCCTAAACGTATGGAGAACAAACCCATTTACCTATTGTTTTCAAATTTGTATCATGATTAGACAAAAGACAAACTTAGGGTTATCACTTGGCACATTTATAAAATTCAATTTCATACGGCACCCAGAGAGACAAGAAAATTTCCAATTTTAACCAAACATCTACTAATAGTGGATTGGTCGCTCCACGCCAGCCAAGTCGTACGGCGCACTCACAACATACAGTTCAAACCTAAAGGCTGGAGCAACCCACTTTTACTGCAAGCGCATGCATTTTGCGCATGCGAAAATGCATTTCACACCCGTAAAAAAACAAAGTCCAAACTTGCAGCAATTATACATCAAGTAATGCTGGTTATTTTGCCGCATAGCGCAAATTTTTTTCTGGTCCCCCGCCTGAGGAAAATGGGACCAAAAATGGTACTTTTTAGGGTTTTGATTATTTTTTTTGTAAAAATCTATTAATAAAAACTAACAATGAAGTGTGTAAATTTGTTCCTACATATAAGTTGAAATTAAAATAAAATTGGGAGTTTGAACCATCACTCCCTTCTATTCATAATCATGCCTCATATATTGGAAAAATGTAAGAATTTTAGTCAAAGTTTGAGGGCACATTACATTATGAAGGGTTCCATGTACAGCAAAATTGTAAAAACCATAATTATAGACTGATTTTTTATGAACAAAACGCCGCAAAGATAGTTCTGTTATCTTGAATAGTATAGAAATGGCAGCATTTCTCCTGGAAGCTTAAAACCCCGATTTTCCCGTCCGCGCCATCTTTAATTACACGTAATTTGAGTACGCCGACTTGAAACGAACTGAAACTAGAGATTTGATATCAGCTTATATGTAGGAACAACTGTGCAAAATATTAAAAAATCGAAATTCTATGCGCAACGACTTTGGTTAGACAGAATGGAATGAGCCACTTTTGTTGCGGGCTCTCATTGAGAGTTTCTTCCAAATCTTAGGATTTCTAGGACCGCCTCTTCATCCTCTTCTCTTTGGCGTGTGTTTGTTCCGAGTAGCGCGTCGACATGGACTCGATGGGAGGGATTCTTGTATGGAATCATTATCTTCATGATCTTGAGAATCTTCACTCTACTTTTTTGATTACCTGCTAATAATTTTTAAATATTTTCAATCTATGTGTGTGCCTGAAGATGGCTAACGTTGCAAATAAAGTATTTCTATTCACGTTTGTCTACCAAAAAGTAATTTTAAAATAAATTATGCACATGAAAACATAAGCAGTAATATTATATATATATAAAATCTTTTAAATTTGCAGTTCATATACATAACATCATCCCATCTGAGATTGTAGAAAATTTCTAAATTTTCGAGTGAAGTTAGTCAACTGTTGTCAATCGTGATGAAATTTCCACGGTCTTCTGACCCTATCTTCAATCTCGGTTAGTTGCTAACGCAGCTTATATTGGAACACAGCCGCTGCAATATGAACTGCATTGGTAGCTCAGTTGGTAGAGCATCTGACTGGATATCGGAAGGTCGTGGGTTCGAGTCCCACTCGAGGAAAATCTTTTCACATTCCAGTTGGTATTTATTTACAACCACCTACCCAAGGTCATAAGGTAAAACCATCTTTGACACACATATTATATTGATAATATAAATAAAAATTGAGAGTGTAGGTTTCTGTGGAAAACTTTCATGGAGTCAGGATGAAATGAAGGGATGTGTTGTGAAAAATATCGGACCGAACCGGACAGGACCGAACCGGACCGAACCCAGTGTGTTGTGTCTAATGTCCGTCCGTCCGATCGGGTAGCTCAGTTGGTAGAGCTCTCGCCCGGCAAGTGAGAGGTCCCGGGTTCAAGCCCCGGTTCGGTCGGATATTTTTCACAACACACATCCCTTCATATCATAAATAAAATTTATATGTGAAAATATATTAAAAATATAAAATTTTCATCCAAGTGGGTGAACCATATTTACCAAATATGGGAGCAATAGGTTATGTCGTTTGCGAGCTAGATGGCCGTGATAATTGTGAAATAACACCACTTATTCTTCGGGATGTCAGAAAACCTTGTTGCCAAGATATCAGCCAGAGCGGCTCAAACCCGCAGGTTGCTTGGGGCTATGCACTCCAAACCGCCATTATTTTTGTACACCAACATTTTTTCTATAGAAAGCGTATTTTGGGCGAAGAATTGGTTTAATAGCTATTAGGCGTTTACACAGATCTTGAGTCTTCGAGCTCCTTGTTAACACATTGTCACTTGTCAGCTACCTACTCCTGTTTATTTGGAATTGTATAGTATGGGAAATTACACACACATCAAATTTAAAAATATTCGTCAGTAGGGTTGAGCGAACCGGTTCGAAAACCAAACCAAACCGGCTTTAGATGTTCGCGGACCGAACCTTAAGAGGGCTGAGTAGTGAGCTTGGCCTTGAAGAGTTTTTTAATCGATTTTTATCAATATCTTTTACCAATGAAATTGTTAACAAAATAAGGCTTTGTACGCGACTTCAGAACAGTTCAATGAAAATAATTGCATAGTTTGGAATAAGTTATTAGTTTTATTTTGTCCAACAGATGTTTAGTACCATAATTTTCCTAATTTTCGGGCACTAAACATCTGGAGGACAAAGTAAATGTAATAAACCATTCCAAGCTATGAATTTTGTTTCATTGAACAGTCCTGAAAACTCGTACAAAGCCTTATTTTATTAACAATTACATGGGTAAAAGATATTGATAAAAATCGATTAAAAAACTCTTCAAGGTCAAACTCACTACCCAGCCGTCTTAAAATGAAAAATCCGAACCGAACCTCTCTCGCTGCGCCAATGTGACATTTCCCGCCAACATTTAGTTCGAGTGTCGTGTTCTAGATAAAAATCTGTGTGACAAAGAAGCCAAAGAAGAAATAATGCAAATTGTTACAGTCCATTAACAATTTTATTTAAATTTTTCTCTTACTAGATTGTCTTTGTGCATAAATTCAATGATGTGAATTAATTTTATGAAAAATAAAATGCACTAAAACTATGGGCATACCTAAAAGAGTTAATTTTGCTTATCTCGTGAACCAAAATTCTAAGTAGTAACTATGCCATTGCCAAACAATGTTTGATGTTGTTATTTTGTAAGTATAAAGCCACTGCAGGACCAGAGGTTCGGTTCGGTCAAATATTTTAAGTTCGGTTCGAGGTTCGGTTCGGTTAAAAAATATGGGGTTCGCCCAACCCTATTGGTCAGCAAAGTTGGTGTGCAAAATTGCTAGTTAAATTTTTTTAAACGAACCTGTAGTAAACAGATATGATATGTAAGTGTGTACAGCCAACGCATCAAGTCCTGTTCATTCTTCACCCTTACAGAATATCATGATACCACCACTCGTACAGCGAAGCTCGATAAGTTGCCTATAGCAAACCCATAGCTATTTTGTCAACAGAGGGATGACTTGAAAAACTAGTTTTTGTCTGTCAACAACGTCCATCCACACAAATATCTTCTCGATGCGATTCAATCACAAAAATATCAATTCAATACTGTTATTTCCTATGAGCTGTGTGATTTCCCAAACTACTTCGTACTTATCACCTGTAACATATTGTTTAAATCTTAGTAGACCGTCATTGAAAAAATGCTAATTGAGCGAGCGTAGCGAGCGTCACCACGGTACTCTTATGGCACTTTCTCTGTGTGTTTTTTTTTTTTGTCCGCACAGCCCAGGTTAAACCGCAAATTCAATCGATGTGAAACTTTGCACATATGCTAACGTAATCTATGCGGTCCCTGGGATCGTTTTTGAACGGGCTCCTGTGATTGGTTCAAGTTTAAAAAAAATATCTTTCGATTGGTTGCTCTGCTCAATTTGAAATTTAGCAAAGTCATTGCAACCAACATTTTACCCAATCATAAAAAGTTTCAGCAAAATTCTCCCATTGGTTTAAATTTGAAACCATTTTTCCTGCGATTTTTGAAATTTAAACTAGAACCGATTGACCGACCAACTAAAAACTTTGCATGGTCATTGGTACCAACATTTAAGATATTTTTGCCAATTTCCAGTCTAATCTGTCGATATTTTCAAAAGTTTTTGTAATTCTAGGGACATTTTGCTTGTTGGCTGTCAAATTCACGGCGACTTCGAATCTTCAGTTCAAGGCAAGGTAGTTAGAGCAGAAAGTTTCAAACGAAATGAAACTAATAATGACCGTTCAACAGATTGATCTGATATTGTGTACACACTAATATCATATCATATGAGTGGTCCCAGGTATATTTTTTTAAAGATATCCTGTGATTTTTGAAACTTAACATGAATCGATCAACTTAAAACTTAGCAAGGTTATTGGGACCAATATTTTTGGAGATTTTGGAGATATTTATATAAGTCTGTGACGAAATTCAAGAATTATTGGCTATTAATGCCATTTTCGATTGACATAATTTCGGTTCGAGGTGTTGCGTTATCCGTGCTCGCTCATCAACGCGTCACACAGAGCGTTTTCCTAGTTAGACACAAGTATAGTACAGTCAGTTAGACCCCATAAAAAACACTCCGTGTAAAAATACCAGCCAAGTCTCTTCAACTAAAAAAAAATATGAAATCTAAAAATTCTGCACTGAAACGTAGTGATATCAAAAAATTAGCCAAGTCAAAACTTTATTTGAAAATTAAAATATACTTGGCGCATCGTGTATATAAATAGCTTAGAAGTATAGGCTAGATATAAATACATATACTTATAGTATACCTACAATGCCCTAAAAAAACGATGCGCCAAGTATATTTTAATTTTCAAATAAAGTTTTGACTTGGTTTTTTTTGATATCACTACGTTTCAGTGCAGAATTTTTAGATTTCATATTTTTTTTTTAGTTGAAGAGACTTGGCTGGTATTTTTACACGGAGTGTTTTTTATGGGGGGATATCACTTATTTTTTTAGTTTATTTACACAACTTGTAAAACTTATTGGGGCAACAATGGATAATTCCTTAATTCCTTTAAAAAAATACGCTATTTCCGAATTAGTTACTAAGAAAAATTTTGTTTGGAGCTAAATATAAACTTAAAGTGATATGCCATGAAGAATTGCGAAAGCATCTTTCCAATAGGTCCAGCCGTTTTCCAGATATGGCATCACTTCCGGTTTTCAAAATGGCGGCTGAAAGCTCTTACACATTGTATTAATATGTATATAAATACTAATATTTCATTATAAGCCTTCTGAATATGTAGTTGGTTTTTATATAAAGGGGAAGTGAATTTAGGCAGATTTCGCTAAACTATGACGTCATTTCCGGTTTCAGTAATTAGAAAACTTTAATTTCACTGTTGTTATTTCATATAAAGGACCGTCTGAATCGATTGGCGCAAATTTCGTTCCGATCGGTTTAGCCGTTTTTGAGATATGACGTCACTTCCGGTTTCAAAATGGCGGCACAAAAAATTTATAAGGGCAAGGTATCATCAGGCAGACGAGCTGTATATGTGGTAAAAATTTCGGGTCAAGCAACCCAGCCGTTTAGGCTGTGGCGGAGACCGCGGAATTTATTGGAAGATGAATCATCATAATCTAGTGGAGCGGTCGCTCCACGCCAGCCAAGTCGTACAGCGCGCGCACACTCTCATTTAAAAAGGCTGGAGCAACCCACTTTTACTGTAAGCATCAAAGTGGCATTTTCGGCCTACTGGATCTTAAAAATGGGAAATCTCACATTGTTGCGAAATATTTTAATTTAGAGCTATGGCCCACCCTACCATATATTCCAAGTTTGGCAATAATACGTTATGCAGTTTGCGAGCTGGAGGACAGTGAAAATCGTGAAATTGTACGGCTTTCAGATAATGATTATGATTATTCATCTTCCAATAATTCCGCGGTCTCCGCCACAGGCTAAACGGCAGGGTCGATTGACCCGAAATTTTCACCACATATAAAGCTCGTCTGCCTGATGATACCTTGCCCTGATAAATTTTTTGTGCCGCCATTTTGAAACCGGAAGTGACGTCATATCTCAAAAACGGCTTAACCGATCGGAACGAAATTTGCGCCAATCGATTCAGACGGTCCTCTATATGAAATAACAGTAGTTATAAATTAAAGTTTTCTAATTACTGAAACCGTAAATGACGTCATATTTAAGCGAAATCTGCCTAAATTCACTTCCTTTTATATAAAAACCAACTACATATTCAGAAGTCTTATAATGAAATATTAGTATTTATATACAAATTAATACAATGTGTAAGAGCTTTCAGCCGCCATTTTGACAACCGGAAGTGATGCCATATCTCGAAAACGGCTGGACCTATTGGAACGATGCTTTCGCAATTCTTCTTGGTATATCACTTTAAGTATATATTTAGCTCCAAACAATATTTTTTTTAGTAAATTATTCGGAAATGGCGTATTTTTTAAAAAGAATTAGCCATTGTTGCCCCAAAAAGTTTTACAAGTTGTGTAAATAAACATAAAAAAATAATTGATATCCCCATAAAAAACACTCCGTGTAAAAAAAACAGCCAAGTCTCTTCAACTAAAAAAAAAATATTATGAAATCTAAAAATTCTGCACTGAAACGTAGTGATATCAAAAAATGAGCCAAGTCAAATCTTTATTTGAAAATTAAAAAATACTTGGCGCATCGTTTTTTTAGGGCATTGTAGGTATAGGTACTGTAAGTATATGTGTTTATATCTAGCCTATACTTCTAAGCTATTTATATACACGATGCGCCAAGTATTTTTTAATTTTCAAATAAAGATTTGACTTGGCTCATTTTTTGATATCACTACGTTTCAGTGCAGAATTTTTAGATTTCATAATATTTTTTTTTAGTTGAAGAGACTTGGCTGTTTTTTTTACACGGAGTGTTTTTTATGGGGATTATTATTATCTGAAGAAAGCCGTCCAATTTCACGATATTCACGGTCCTCCCGCTCGCAAACGGAATAACCCATTGTTCCCAAATTTGGTACATGTGGTGGGGTGGGCCATAGCTCGAAATTAAGATATTTCGCAACAATGTGAGATTTCCCAATTTTAAGATCCAGTAGGCCGAAAATGCCACTTTGATGCTTACAGTAAAAGTGGGTTGCCCCAGCCTTTTTAAATGAGAGTGTGCGCGCGCCGTACGACTTGGCTGGCGTGGAGCGACCGCTCCACTAGATCAATTTTAGGTCACAATTAGGGGTTTGATGATAAACTTGTAAAAATTTTACCATATATACTCAGAAAAATTAGCTTATCAACATAGGCTACGGTGCATATCAAATTTTTTCATATTTGGGGGGGGGTAGGGGGGGTCAAAATTTTACTTTCAATATTAGAATAAAAATGGCGGAGTTGGTGATAGCAACTCAAAACTTTCACAAAATCCTCATTAAACTCATCTTATAATAATGTGCCTTTGTGCATGAAAATATCCACATTATTTTTTGGGGTGGGAGGGGGGGTAGACGATATTTTTAATTGTTGGCATAAACACTAGGGGTTTGATGATAAACTTGTAAAAACTTCACCATATACTCAGCAAAACTAGCTTATCAACATAGGCTACGGTGCATATCAAATTTTTTCATATTTGGGGGGGGGTAGGGGGGGGAGGTCAAATTTTTATTTTCTATATAATAATAAAAATGGCAGAGCTGGTGATAGAAACTCAAAACTTTCACAAAATCCTCATTAAACTCATTTTATAATAATAGGCTATTGTGCATGACATTATTTCCAATATTTTTGGGTGGTTGGGGGGGGTAGACGATATTTTTAATTTTTGGCATACAAATTAGGGGTTTAATGATAAACCCGTAAAAATTTTACTTCATACTCAGCACAACAAGCTCATTAACAAAGGCTACGGTGCATATTAAATTTTGTCATATTAGGGGGCGTAGGGGGGGTTTAATTTTGATTTTCAATATTAGAATAAAAATGTCGGAGTGAATGATAGAAATCTATAAAGTTTACAAAATACTCTATATACTCATCTTATAATAATGGGTCATTTTGAATGACATTTTTTTCAATAATTTAGGGGGGGAGGGGGGTAGACGTAATTTTTAATTGTTGGTATAAAGTAAACATTAGGGGTTTGAATATAAACCTCTAAAAATTTCACCATATACTCAGAAAAACTAGCTCATTAACATAGGCTACGGTGCTTATCAATTTTTTTTCATATTTGGGGGGTAATGGGGGTTAAATTTTTTTTTTCGTTGTTGCAATAAAAATGGCGGAAACTTAAAAAAAATCCTGCACAAGGGTCGATTATTATAAGATGAGGTAAACGAGTGTTTTGTAAAAATTGTATGTTTCCATCACCAACTCCGCCATTTTTATTTTAATATTGAAAATAAAATTTTGACCCTCCCTACCCCCCCAAATATGAAAAAATTCTATATGCACCGTAGCCTATGTTGATAAATGATAAGCTAGTTTTTCTGAGTATATGCTGAAATTTTTACAGGTTTATCATCAAACCCCTAATTTTTCACCTAACTGACTGTACTATAATATAAAGATTTTCGTTTATTCGACAGATCTCAGGATTTTGATATCAATCCGAGAGAATTTAAAAATGCTTTTTCTTATAGATTTTTTAGAGGAATAAGAAGAGAAGAAGAGGGTGTTTAGTTGATGAGATCTTACCATGATGCGTTTAACATCAGAACGGCACAATGATAAAAAAATAATAGTGATGAAACCTGTTTAACCAGGGGTTACACAGTTGGATTTATAACTTCTATAAATTTGTTCGGAGATATATCTAATTTTACAGCCATAATGAAATTTTTGTGGAGTGACTAGTGACTAGTGACGATACAAATGAATGTATCTAAAGTTTGATGGTTATAATAGGAGCTGTTTAGGTGTTTACAATAACAATCAAATATTTTCTGATCAATGATTCACACACTGATTGATATTAGATCAAATTATGTTGTCAGCCTTGACACCAGGATTCATTCAATTTGTAGCCGCGTCAGTAACCTCGGCCGCTGACAGCGTCCACCTTAACACCACGAGCGGGTCGTGGTGTGTCTTTGCCTAGTGGCTAGCTCAGACATAGATAGGTCGATGGGTTTGAGCATAGAAAAACAATTAATTAAACAGAGTAGGAACTAGGAGACTACAAAGATGTTCGGCAGTGGTTACTCAGTACAACTCAATACTCAGAATTACAAAAGAAATAATCCACACAGGTGGTTTTATTATACAAAACCATCAACTCAAAAGAGTTACTGAACTGAACAGGTATAAAATAAATAGCACATGGTTTGAGTAGAAAAATGCAAATGGCCTCCAGGCCATGAAGTTACTAGATTGAACAAGAAAGAAAAGTAAATAATTAAATAATACAGTGTGGCAATGCCAACACTTACCTCGAGAGCCTCCTCGACAGATTACTAAACACTAGAGTCAAAATGGGCTAGCACTTTGGTTCGAGAACCTCCGTGCACATTTACTCTGGTACCTTCTATACCTTTCTCATACGTATTCAAATTGTGGAAAGCATAAAATAGCTGTATAATAATGGAATTTCGAAATACAGATCTAAACAGAATAATGGTCTATCCGAGACGAAACCCGAAGGGAACGAACAGGACGTCTTGATCAGAGAACGCCCCTCAAGAAAACCACGAGGTTGGCAAAACGTCGGTAGCAAGCAAGACAATCAAACGCCACAAACTCGCAAACTGAATCGAATGAACGAAACCAGCTTGGCTCTACAAATAGACTAAGGGCAAGACTTCTTAGCAAAAACACAAATGAAAGTCTAAGAAAACATTCATAGACTAAAACTGAAAGGCGTAAGCCGTATGTGAATCTACTTTACCATGCTTCCCGGTTTACCCTGGCTCGCGGAGTTCACGTCCAAACCCCTCGGTAGACGACACGAAAAGACATCGAGGGAAGTTACATGATTTACGAGCAAGACAAAATATCATCCCTTACATTACATCCGGTAATGGAAAATTACCTGTACAACGTCAGAATGACAGCTCGCATCAAAACCTACAAGGTCGGACCATGTTACTTGACCGAGCAGTGGCGCTATCCCACGACCGAGCAGTGGCGCTATCCCACGGCCGAACAGATAACTAACAGTAAAAGAGTGGGAAAATACAAAACCCAATAGGTGGAATAGATGTTAGGTAGGTAATAGTTTTTTAAACTGTTACAATTCCCCCCTTCTTCCTAAAGAAAATTACTCTAATTTTCTTAAGTTAGACAACAGGTTTCAGATCTTTAACATGCCATTTTCCAACGTCGCGCTGGGTCGAATCTTCAAGACGGTAGACGAGCGGAGAGATCTTCATCTTAACTTTGAACGGGCCGTGAAATCGTGGAGCGAGTTTCGCAGTGAAGCCTTTCGCAGCGTCCTCTTGGCGTGACTCGATGGCCTGCTTCATGCGGAGACTCGAAGACGGCCTTTCTATCGACCTCCGGCACCTTTTCCCTGACGGAAGTTACATGGGGAACAGTTAGCGCGGTAAACACTCTTCCTGCCGCACCCGGAACAGAACACCTTCTTAGGTTCCCGACAATCCATGCTTTTATGACCTTGACCATCACAGTTCCAACACTTAGAAGGCAAACCAGTCACGGTTTCGTTCGCAGCAAAGGAAACCGGTCGGTCACGTTTGACGGGTTCATACCCCAGGTCGGGTTCTAGCAAAAACTTCGTTGAAGGCGGGGGTCGGAACTGTCGAGCATCAGCGCGTCCTATTTCCAATTGTTTGCAGAAACGTTGAAGGTCCTCCACACGATAACAAGTATGCAAGCTCAAACCTTCCAAAAAGTAGGGTTGAAGGTTGCGTCGAATAATATCCAGTTTCTCCATCTCGGGCATCTTCGGTGAAAGTCTGTTACATAAGTTATCTATAACCGAGAAGTACAAACCAATGCTTTCGTTCTCGCCTTGGGTCCTTGCTCGGATCTCGTCCCTCAAGCGTAGGTCGTAGTCCGGAGGTTGATACTCCTCTCGAAGAGCGTCCACCAGTTGGTCCCACGATTCTAAATTGCGTCGAGCTGAGCGAAACCAAATCCGCGCCGGTCCCTCGAACAAGTCGATCGCTTCATGCCACATATCGTCCTTCGATGTATGTCGAGCATCCATAAGGTCCTGTACATTCTCAAGAAATGCACTCACACTGGGAGCTTTTCCTTCACCTGAAAACTTTTTAATACCCCAAGTCGAGACTGGTCTCTGTTTCGGTCGTCGTTTAATAACCGGTGACACAGCTGTTTCGGGATGATTCATCTGAAAAACACCCATGGCTTCCACTAGAGTATTAAACCGCGTTTGAATCACTTCAAGGTCATGAAGTACAGCGTTCTTCTCGGTGGTAACAGCATCTGCATCATTCGTTACTAACCGCAGGCGTCTGTCAATGAAATGGAATTTCAAGTCAATGAATCTCTTTGTATCATCTGCCCCTTCATAAGTCTCAACGAGATCCCTTATTTCGACAATTTTAACCCCAATCAAGGTTAACTCAGCAAGAGAATCTGCCTCAGTCATCATGAATGAACAATATTATCGAAAAGTATGGTTAGTGTGCGATACTTCGCTCACCGTAGTTCGAGTCGCAGTCGTAAGCGAAGAGAAGTCAATCGAAGCGAAACGATGCTCGTAACTCGAAGTCTTGAATTGTAGTTGAAGTTCGTGGTTCCCACGTTGTAGCATCAATTGTAGATTGTAGCTCGGGCCCTCACGTTGGCTGCGCCAATTGTAGCCGCGTCAGTAACCTCGGCCGCTGACAGCGTCCACCTTAACACCACGAGCGGGTCGTGGTGTGTCTTTGCCTAGTGGCTAGCTCAGACATAGATAGGTCGATGGGTTTGAGCATAGAAAAACAATTAATTAAACAGAGTAGGAACTAGGAGACTACAAAGATGTTCGGCAGTGGTTACTCAGTACAACTCAATACTCAGAATTACAAAAGAAATAATCCACACAGGTGGTTTTATTATACAAAACCATCAACTCAAAAGAGTTACTGAACTGAACAGGTATAAAATAAATAGCACATGGTTTGAGTAGAAAAATGCAAATGGCCTCCGGCCCATGAAGTTACTAGATTGAACAAGAAAGAAAAGTAAATAATTAAATAATACAGTGTGGCAATGCCAACACTTACCTCGAGAGCCTCCTCGACAGATTACTAAACACTAGAGTCAAAATGGGCTAGCACTTTGGTTCGAGAACCTCCGTGCACATTTACTCTGGTACCTTCTATACCTTTCTCATACGTATTCAAATTGTGGAAAGCATAAAATAGCTGTATAATAATGGAATTTCGAAATACAGATCTAAACAGAATAATGGTCTATCCGAGACGAAACCCGAAGGGAACGAACAGGACGTCTTGATCAGAGAACGCCCCTCAAGAAAACCACGAGGTTGGCAAAACGTCGGTAGCAAGCAAGACAATCAAACGCCACAAACTCGCAAACTGAATCGAATGAACGAAACCAGCTTGGCTCTACAAATAGACTAAGGGCAAGACTTCTTAGCAAAAACACAAATGAAAGTCTAAGAAAACATTCATAGACTAAAACTGAAAGGCGTAAGCCGTATGTGAATCTACTTTACCATGCTTCCCGGTTTACCCTGGCTCGCGGAGTTCACGTCCAAACCCCTCGGTAGACGACACGAAAAGACATCGAGGGAAGTTACATGATTTACGAGCAAGACAAAATATCATCCCTTACATTACATCCGGTAATGGAAAATTACCTGTACAACGTCAGAATGACAGCTCGCATCAAAACCTACAAGGTCGGACCATGTTACTTGACCGAGCAGTGGCGCTATCCCACGACCGAGCAGTGGCGCTATCCCACGGCCGAACAGATAACTAACAGTAAAAGAGTGGGAAAATACAAAACCCAATAGGTGGAATAGATGTTAGGTAGGTAATAGTTTTTTAAACTGTTACAAATTAACCAATTTATTCCATTGGGAAGATTTATTTAATACAAATTACATACAAATAGACTATCTTAACTTCATTTTAATATAAAATAATTTTTATATAAAATAATTAAAAATACATAATACCTAATGAAATAATTTTGAGTATTTAAATTAAATAGTTTATATACTCCAAAATATATTATACAATCGTGATAATCAAAAGCCGAAGGCTATACAATGTCTATGTCAATACCAATGAAATCCAATTGCACCAACCAACTATATTTGTTTTAACTGAAAGTAAATTATTAGTTCCGATAAAAGAAAGTTGGTTGTTGTTAAGTTATGTTAGTTCGATCGACATAACAACATTGACTTCCTTATCTGTGTGATCTATCTGGGGCTGATGAACACAACCCAGTAACTCAGTCATCCCTCTGTTGACAAATAACTATGGGTTTGCTGTAGGCAACTTTACGAGCTTCGCTGTACGAGTGGTGGTATCATGATATTCTGTAAGGGTGAAGAATTAACAGGACTTTATGCGTTGGCTGTACACTCAACAAATGATAAAACGGTATTTGAAAGAAATGGAATTGGATGATAAAGGTTTGATGGCATCATCCCATGAAGCTAACTCGTCATCAACCACTAGTAGGTGAGCTCTGATAACATTGATAATAACAATTATTAATGATTGTCAAGGAACCTGAACAGCAGCCAATCCGTTTCGTTCAAATACCGTTTTATGATTTGTTGGGTGTACATCATGAGGTTTAGTAGAAAATAATTCAGTATTATTTAGAGTAAAAAGGCACAACATTTTTACAAAACATATTTAACAAAAAATGTTAGAACTATTATACACAAAGTTGCGCCTTTGTGGATCTGATAGTTGCATCATCCTTACAACTGAGATCGCTCAATCGCCAAGATAAGAGGCGTGAGGAGACGAGCAAATAATGGCGAGAGGGTTGATGCTTGCGATGATGGAACTCTTCCTCAGTTGATTTCTGGCGATTTCTTGGTGTTGTGAGAGAATAGTAGCTGAGGTTCACGAACAGCAGAGAAGAGATCCAAGAGAAGACATCAAGTCAAGTGAGTAGCTATTTCCATAAAATCATAACATCACCTCAAACAGAATAGGAACACTTAAGGTGACAAGCGCTCGGTCGTTTTAGAAATTGAGAGAAAAAATGGTTTCATAGGTGAGTGTAACTTTTACAGGATGATTAGTCTGATTGTATATTAGCAGCACTTTTTCATATTGCTTCTTGCATCGTTATTTAGGCGCCGGTTATTCAAAAAACCGCGCAAAACTATGAAATTTCTGATTGGAGACCAAACCCGTCAACCAATTTATCTCACATTTTAATCATGATTAGATGAAAGACAAACTTAGGATTATCGCTTGGCACATTTTATAAATTTAATTTTATACGGCGCCCAGAGAGACAAGAAAATAGCAAATTTTTCACCAAAAATCCACTAATTATTACAATAATTCACGAAACAAAAAATTTATAATTTACCAAGGGATAAGTTTAAGTTTGTATTTTATCTAATCACGATTAAAATTTCAAATCATTTCGTCAACCCATTTTGTCTCCAATCGAATCCAAAAAAAGTGTCTACAAAAAGCAGCAAGATTGCTCGCGCTTGCACCACCTTAACACTAAAATCTCTTCCAAAATGGTTTTTAGATGTTTTTCCTTGATTTCGAAAGAACTTGATGACGGCGCTCACTCAATTTTGACCATCGAAATAAGTTTCGATGTTGACTAACTTATTCTGCGATAACTTCGACCAGTGGTCGGCGACCTTTATTTTCAAGGAGCCAATTTCACAAAAATTTATAAATTAGAAAATAAAGGGAACCTCAGTTGAGGCAATCAAAAATAAAACACTGAAAATAAAAAATTGCATGACTAGTTTATTTTCATTACTTTGTGTATTTTGATATTTTGACGAATTTGTTGTTGACCCGCAGGGTGTTTTTTTTGGAATTTCAATGATTTTTAAGTGTTTCAGGGACTCTGAAATAAGCAAACTTTGCCCCGCTGGGCCTTTTTTCGAATTTTCGAATTTTTCGATATCATATATATTTTTTTAATTTCTAAGAAGTCATTCAAGAACCACTACGGAACCGCATGCAGCTCCGGAGCCTCAGGTTGCCGACTCCTGTCTTATACAATAATGGCACAATGTTGCTAAGACATTTGCCTGAAATAAGACGCACAAAACTTGTGCACTAGAAACTCACACACGATAACCTTCGAGTCAGCGAACTTTGTGGCCTCCCCTCATATGAAAGTTCGATCAAATTGGACTGTGCCACTATATTGTCTTGGATTGGGGGAGTTAGGATACATTTCGTAATGGTATCAATGACCCGATTCTTCCCTTCTTTTCTGTTCGCCAACCTGACAGCTAGATAAGAACATCGGATTATTGACTCAAGTGTTAATCTGCAGCTGAGAAATCGAATTATTTGCAAGCTGCCGAATTACATGACAGTAACGCGAGCGCACATCCGCTCGACAACAATGAGACATTCAGACTCCTTGCATGGCCTTGGGGTGAAGGGGGGACTCAACACCCACAGGAAGTTTATACTTATATCGGGCGACAATTTCAACATTCAACATTGGAATAGATAAACATTGGTAAACTCTATTCGAAGTAAGTTTGACGGAGTGATAATCGAGCCCTCCTTCTCAGGGTGAGTTCCACAATAGGAGCGAGTTGGACGTAGCTAGACGTCACCATAGGATTTACGGTCAACAGTAAATCCGCGTCAACAGTAAATCCGCGTCAACTGTAAACGAGCTGAAACCTGTGCCCATCATGCCCTTACGTAAAAGGTCGGGCTTTCTGATCCAACATGGATGCATGTATTATCATTCATTCGACTAGATTTGAATCAAGGTCACGCCCAGGTGATTACGTCACAATGTTAAAAGGATAGGGAAACTGGGCGATTGGATACAAATACAGTATGCTTTCCCCAGGCTTTCAATCGCATCGTTTTAAATCAAGTTACAACGTTGCCGTTCCAATAGTATGGTGGATGATACTTATAAGGCGGCGTCCATTCATTACGTACACTTGGACCAAGTAAAAACGGTACTTGAACAATGAACACACTGATTGGCTGCTGATCAGGTTCCTTAGCAATCAATCCTTGTTATTATCAATGAAATCAGAGCACACCTATATTTGAGTACGATGACGCAAGAGCATAGACTTCATTGGTTGATGCCATCAAACCGCTACCAGCCAATCCTTTTCTTTCGAATATTGTTTGTTATATTATGCTCGAGTGTACAAATCTGATACAGTGTATGACAAAGAAAGGAAGTGTGACAGCGTACTGTGTAACTTGTTTTTAATTCAATAGCCAGCACCAAACCGATCGACAGATTCAATTTTAACCAATACATGCGCATCTTGTTATGGTGCCGATTATTAAAATTCGATGTTAACATTCTAATGCAAGGTGCAATTGCTTAAAGTTTAACTACATTCCCATGAACATTCATTTGCTCAGAAAAAATTACCTAGTTATTTCAAAATTATGGAAACAAACATAGTAAAAATTCCCTGCGTTTTATCGACGTTTCGTTATCAGAATAGCTAAATTTCTACAAATTACAGCGAGTGTTCGACTCTAAAATAAGGATATTTACTTTCATTTTGGGTACACGTGAGAATATCATAATTTAATTTTTTCACACACTAAACAAAAACCTTATGGAGATCATCTCATAAAAAGTAACAGTCTTGAAAGGGGGCAAGTTAGAAATTAAAATTTTACCATAATTACACATCACACTAATAATATCTGTAATACATATTAGGAGGTACCAATCCGGTTGTAACAGTGAGAGCAGCAAATCAAAAAACGTGATTTTAATCGAAAGTATTAAAGAATTTTAGTCCCATGAGGAATAAGCTGGACGCAAAATATCTATTGAGAACGTAGGAGAACCAAAATAGATAGATATAAAAGAAGCTCTGCTACATATAAATATGAGTGTTTTCATAATTTTATCTCTTCCAAAATTTTCTGTTAATTGAACGGTTTAGCTGCAAATAAATATAAACATAAATCGCTACTGTTTTATACACCAAGAAGGTTCCATATTATTAGTAGAAGGTATACATTTCTGCAGATTTCTCTCCGACTCTCTGTAACTGTACCCAGTTTGTAATTAATAGGCAATAGTAATACAGTTGCCACAAACTAAACAATTTCATGCATCATCATAACATAACAAATTAAGTATCTATTACAGTCTGATCAAAGAATGATGATACTAGATGACTAATCCCATGTGAACTAATATGCAATACAGACAATAATTATTATTATTTATAGAATATAAATAGAATAGAATAGAATTTTATTAACAGCTTAGGAATACACTGCACATTATTAATAAGATATTAAATACACGTGTAACTTTTCCAGTGGCTGCTAGTCAGCTGTTGTAGCATCAAGATTCAGTTCAGTGATATGATCAGTGATATAATTATTATCAATACCGTTGGCACAGTTGCACTTATCAATTAACAATTAACATGACAAAATGAAATGATTGTATTTTTTCATATTCTGTTTGTTGTATAGCCCTTTAGGAGTTGGTTGTGCTTCGCATAATGTAAGGCAGACCTCTGTGTTTTAAATAACTGCTTGGTATGTCTGTGTGCCTTCAAAATTGCTGATTATAAATAGTAAAATATTATAATTTACTTATGTTTCGTTGTTTCATAGCCAAAATGCCTAAAATATTACTTAGATTAGCAATACACAAAAACACACTATTGAATTTTTTTACGCATATTTGTAAAATAACCAGCCGTCTTCAAAAATTCAGTAGCCGCAGTTGTGTATTTTTCTGTTTTTCAATATTATATATACTAGGAAAACGCTCGGTGTAACGCGTTGATGAGCGAGCACCGACACGCACGACATCGCCAATCAAAGCACGATCCATTCAATCAAAGATAACTTACTATACATTATTTATTACCAATAAATGAGCGAGCACCGACACGCACGACATCGCCAATCAAAGCACGATCCATTCAATCAAAGATAACTTACTATACATTATTTATTACCAATTTTCCTTGCAACTTTTCATAAACACTCTGGATCAATTAAATAACAGATTATTGTACTGATATTTTTCCATCAATCTCTTTGGACAGATATTCAAACACTTAAAACAGCAATAAGTCTGTAAATTCTTGACCGATTGTGCTGGAAATGTGTAAAATATGATGTTATCTAGTCAAAACGTCGTTTTCATAACTGTGAAACACAATCCATATCGTAAAATAAATTATTTTAGATAAGGTATACCTATACCTATGTATATGAAATACCTACATTACATTTTAACTACATTATGTATTGCAATATGATCAACTAAGAAAAGAATCTGTCTTACTTGATATTGAGAATAGCCATCTATAAACTTTGCTTTGCTACATAGAGCAACCCAGAATGCAGTGGAATTTCTGTTTTGAAATGTCATTTCTGACAGTTATTAAAACTGTCAATAAGTGCATCTATGTTCTTGACTGGTAGGGCTGAAAATTTGTAAAATAAGAGACAATGTTGGTCTGAACGACCATGCAAAATATGAGTTTGATTGATCAGATTAATCGAAGACCATTTGATAGGTCAAATGGTGGTGTGGCTATAGGCCGTTTTAAATTAAGTATACAAATGAAAAATATTGGTGCCAATCCTTGCTAAGTTTTAAGTTGCCAATCCTTGCTAAGTTTTAAGTTGATCGATTAAACCTTTATGATTGAACGGTTCCTTGTTAATTTTCAAAAATCACAGGATTTCGTTCAAAAAATATACCTGGGACCACCCATATGATATGATATGTAGTGTGTGTACACAATATCAGATCAATCTGTTGAACGGTCATTATTAGTTTCATATCGTTTAAAACTTTCTGCTCTAACTACCTTGCCTTGTAGATTCGAAGTCGCCGTGAATTTGACAGCCAACACGCAAAATGTCCCTAAAATGACAAAACTTTTGAAAATAACGACAGATTAGACTGAAAATTGGCAAAAATACCTAAAATGTTGGTACCAATGACCACGCGAAGTTTTAAGTTGATCGGTCAATCTGTTCTAGTTTAAATGTCAAAAATCACATGAAAAATGGGTTTAAATTTGAACCAATAGGAGGATTTGGCTGAAACTTTTTATGATTGGGTACAATGTTGGTTGCAATGTTTTTGCTAAATTTCAAATTGATCGAAGCAACCAATCGAAAGACAATTTTTTTAAAAATTGAACCAATCACGGGAGCCCGTTCAAAAACGATCCCAGGGACCGCATAGATTACGTTAGTATGTGTACAAAATTTCAGATCGATTGCTAGAGCGGTTTGACCTGGGCTGTGACCACAAAAAAAACAACAAAAAAACAAAAAAAAAACAAACACACAGAGAAAGTGCCATAAGAGTACCGTGGTGACGCTCGCTACGCTCGCTCAATAATACGTATTTACTTATTTCCCAGCAGTATCCTTCACGCACGCAAAACGTGATTAATGTTTAAAATGTCACGTTTACACGTACATACAACCCCTAGCTAATGCATATCATGTACGATTTGTTCGAAATTTCGAAATTGGATTTGATGCCCGTTCGTATTTTCACTTTCATATCTCCAGAATCGCAAAATTCTGGAAGTATAAACGAATCTTAAATAATTAGTATTTTACTATTGATTTTGTTTTCATTAACAGGTTATTGTTAATGTCGTCGAAGTTCTGTAAACTGCAAGGTGCCGCCGGGTTGTCCGGTCCGAGATATGAATCCAAGATGGCGGCGGTGTTGTTCTTGCGCGGCGTGAATCAAGCGGAGAGATTCTACTTGGGCACAAATGTCGACGGCGCCGGCGCCTTCAACGACGTCGTCTTCAAATACAAGCTGAAGGGAGAGTCAGAGTTCAGAACATGTTTGCTTCAGGTGACACATAAAACTGGAAGCGGGACTATTGCTATGAAAGATTTCGCTGAACCGAAAGGTAACTTTGGTATATTGAAACATTGCAAGTCTTCGTGTGAAGTGGCAAAAAATATTCATGAAAAAAATAACAATGAACTGCTTGAAAACAACATAAAGAATTGTGATTTCGTTATCTACACGAACGCGCAGTTCGACACTGTTATACCAGTTGCCGATCAAACAACAGATCTGTCATTTGCCAAAATATCACGTTTATTGTCTACTGGAAGACAAGCTGCGGTGCATTTAATCAACTTAGATGAGAGCCAGCTTGTCGACACGCTCAATGACACAATAACAAAAGAAACCAAAACCCCAAAAAGCGATGAACAGAAAAGTAATTTGGATGATGTAATGACGAAATATCCCGTTGGAGACTTCGTGCGTGGTTTGCTTTGGTTCACTAATCAATCTTCAGAGAAAGATTTGGACTCTATCGTTGAGGATGAGATAATGATGGCCTTGGAAACAAGCAGGGAGAATGTTACGAAGATTGCTAGGATATTCATCGAGAAGGTAGAACTTTGGTGGGCGGAACTTAACGAATCGGAGGTGCTAACGGAGACAGCGCTGTTGTGGAAAGAAATGATCGACTCTCGTCTGGACTTGATGAACGCCGCGAAGAAAAAGCAAATGAAAGATTCGACCATCAGATACACGAACGATGAAATCGACTCCTTCTACCAATCGTTGTCCGACAAGTCTGTGGTCAACGTGACGTCAGAAATCATCCACTTAACCAGCTTGAAGGTCGGCCAGGTCTTGGAGAAGTACCACTCCAGACGCTTCATCTTCATGGAGCAATCGTCCATGTTGCCATGGGGACGTGAGATCATTCGCGCGTGGCAGAGCATATGGTGTGATGTGCTGGCGATAGAATGCAGCATTGATGCATTGTCGCTGGCTGATGAATTGGGCCGAGACTCGACAGGCAAGAAGCTGATCCTCATATCCAAGTCTGCGTTGCCAGGTTACGAACAACTTTATGAGGACACCTTCCACCTGAGGCAACTAGAAAGGTTGTCTCTTAATCTGCAACTGGATGAAGCCTTAGAAAGCATTGTCTCCCAGGATAATGTGGACAAAAGTAAGTTAATCTATTTTTTTAGACTCTTGACCTTTTAGTCATGTATTCACTTCCCTCAAATATAACGTACGTATTAGTAATTCACGTATTATTATTAATACTTAATAAGACGTATAATTTATATGCTTTTAATAATATGTTTTATGTATAGTTCTAGGTTGTTTTTATGTATATTTCACATCTGGCCTACACTTTTAAGGTGGCTGCATATCACGTGACTTTTCAACCAAAAAGCTACACATTTTCATTTGGAAGGGTTCAGTTTAGCAAATACTTTTCACTCATCAGATAAGTTAGGACACATCTGTTGGAACTTATCTACGCAGAAAAGAACTGCGAAAATAACTTATTAGATGATTTTACTTCCTTGCACCTAAATATTCTCAAATCAAGACCTGAAGTTTAAGGAAATCCTATGAGTTGCCAAGAACAGCAAACTTTAATCTAATAAAAGGGCACATATGCATCACAAACCTGACACAATTTTGCCAACAAAACATGCGCTCTTTCTTCATCTTTCCAACGAAATGTTGAGATATTAATTATATCCACTATTATGAATGTAATATTTAAAATAACAGCACTGGGTTTTGACAGCTTTCAAACGCGTACGTATACACGAAATTTGTGTTGTTTTTATTATAAAATCACTGCAAAATTAAATAATATTGACTGCAAATATTGATAAGCTCCAGTATGCAGTGATTTTCCTTCATAAATCACCTTGGATAACTCAGCATGAACGATGTAAGGTATGTACTCATAGGTAACTATTTCTTTTGATCGGATGTAGAGAAATAAAGTCACGTGATATGTATTGGCCTTAAGCTATCTATATGCACGATGCGCCCAGTAGGTATATTTTGGTTATCAAAATTAAGTTTTGACTTGGAACATTTTTGATATCACTACTTTTCAGTGCTGAATTTTTAGATTTCTCCTAATTTTGTAGTTCAATAGACTTGGCTGGTATTTTTACACGGAGTACGTTTTTTAAGGGGAAAGATTGATGCCTTGTTTTGGGAAGTTGTTGCTCCCAAAAATTAAATTAAATTAAAGAAGGAATAAATAACTCTCAACAATAATTGAATGCTTGTAAAAGCATTCTTTTTTTTCAGTAAAAAGCCAAAAACTATTTCAATGCCATATTATCACAATTACTTATTTGAGAAGATAGGTATGTGGATGTTATTATATAGGTTTCATTCAATAAATGGGTACCTGAACACACAATTTATTACAAAAACTTATTTATTTGAAAATGATAATATTTCAGTACCCTTTCGATTTGTAACTTTTCTTCCTAGTTTTTCAAATACTTTCGTGATTATTCATCCACATGTTTTGTTTTATTCCTTTTATTTAAATGAATTAACAGTTTTGGTGACACAATGCAACTTACGCACCGTCGGCTTTCTAGAATCACATTCATGGTTCATCCATGGCAACCAACATTCATGCTCAATTTAAGTAATGTCAACATTTAAAAAATCAACATTTTAAGGTGGTAGTGGACAGTCCTAGACATGCACATGCTAATTCCACACAAAAAAACTATTTCGAAAAAAGTGTTGGTTTCATGGTTATTCCGGCCCAGCATTCAATTGTTATCTATAAAGATTACTCTAAAAAACATATAATATATTATTTCATGTAACACTTCAACATGCCTGGTGGCGCAAAAACAAAATACTTCTCTTTGAGTGGTCACTCCAACAGAACATTACCAATAAAGATCTGAAATTGTCACACATTGAAGAAAACAATTAATGAAAATGTAATGTGTGCAATTTTCCGAAGAGTTGATTAGAAAGAAGTTATACACATTTGAACTATGATATTGAAAAACAATTTAAGTATACGAGCTTAATAAAACTTTACGAGAACTTTACTATCACTGAAAACAAAAATAAAAGAATCGTGGCCACTGATTTCCGCATATCAGTTCAGGAATCTATGTTGCAATGGACATCGCTTACGCATAAGTCCACAAGGTAAATGGGGAACCAAACAACATAAATTCACCTAATTCCTACAAAGTAACTATCAATTCTTCAAACAAGCTAATTATCTGGTATTCTGTTTTTAGCTGTAAATTCAATAATTTCTAAAAACAATTCCTATTCAACAATTTTTTTTGAAACATGCACATATTACAATAATTTTAAATGTTTTCTAAAAGGGGTGAAGATTTCAGAAACCTGATAATAGTTTCGATGTTGTGACCTCACCAACATTTTTTTCAATCACCCAGTATTATAATTAAATATAATGTTTACATATCGCTCCATTTTTCTTTTTGAATGAAGTGGAATAGGATTGAATTTTCTGATTATTACTTAAAATATTATTGAATATCTACCCCATTTAGTGCATGACATTGATGTCCTTTAATTATTTTTTACCTTTTTTCAACACAGATTTCGAGCCGTGGACAGAGAACGTGCGCAATGAGTTCGCATTGCCAGAGAAGAGGTTATCAGCTGTTAGAGGTATGTGCATATCAATAGGTAAATGCTCTGTGTAACGAGTTGATAAGCGAGCTTTCGTATTGCATCATGGGGATCTAGTGGAGCGGTCGCTCCACCCAGCCAAGTCGTACTGTACACTCACACTCAGTCAACATACCGTAAATGCATAATAAAATGAGGAGCAGACCAAACACTTTTACTGTAAGCAACAACATGGCATTTTCGGCCTACTGGATCATAAAATTGGAAAATCTCACATTGTTGCGAAATATCTTATTTTCGAGCTATGGCCCACCTGACAACATATACCAAATTTGGGAACAATAGGCTATGTCATTTGCGTGCTAGAGGACCGTGAAACAGTGAAATTACACCACTTGGATCTTTAGATGATAATGATAATGATATCATTAAACACCGCAATCACCGCCACAGCCTAAACGGCTGAGCCGATCGATCTGAAATTTTCACCACATGTGCACTTTTGGCGTTTGAGGTGCCTTTTTATAAAACCAACCGGAAATCGCCATTTTGAAACCGGAAGTGACGTCATATCTCAAAATCTGCTTGACCGATCGGAATGAATCTTGCGCCAAATGATTCAGACGGTCATCTATATGGAACCCCATAAAAAAACACTCTGTGTAAAAATACCAGCCAAGTCTCTTCAACTATAAAAAAAACAGAATAAATCTAAAAATTCAGCACTGAAAAGAAGTGATATCAAAAAATGAGCCAAGTCAAAACTTAATATTAAAAACCAAAATATACTTGGCGCATCGTGTATATAAATAGTATAGAAGCATATGCCAAAAATCAAATGTACCTACCTAAATATATATAGTATACCTATAATGCCCTTAAAAACGATGCGCCAAGTATATTTTGGTTTTTAAAATTAAGTTTTGACTTGGCTCATTTTTTGATATCACTACTTTTCAGTGCTGAATTTTTAGATTTATTATATTTTTTTTATAGTTGAAGAGACTTGGCTGGTATTTTTACACGGAGTGTTTTTTTATGGGGATATCACTTATTTTTTTAGTTTATTTACACAACTTGTAACACACATCGGAGCAACAATGACTAAATACTTTTAAAAAATACGCCATTTCCGAACTGGTTAATACGAAAAATTGTGTTTGGTGCTCAATATACCTAAGCTTAAAGTGATATTCCATGAAGAATTGCGAAAGCTTCGTTCCAATCAGTCCAGCCGTTTTCAAAATATGGTATCACTTCCGGTTTTCAAAATGGCGACTGAAATAACTGCCACCTAGAATTTATTTCTATAAATGTTATGTATCATTATAAGCCTTCTGAATATGTAGTTATTGTAGTAAGGTCATTAAAATCTAGATCTTCATTTTCATGACGTCATTTCCGGTTTCGTAAATAGTACATCTCTACTTTAACTATTGATATTCCATATAGACGACCGTCTGAATCATTTGGCGCTAGTTTCATTCCGATCGGTTTAGCCGTTTTCGAGATATGACGTCACTTCCGGTTTCAAAATGGCGACTACCGGTTGGTTTTAGAAAAGGCACCTCAGACGCCAAAAGTGCACATGTGGTAAAAATTTCAGATCGATCGGCTAAGCCGTTTAGGTTGTGGCGGTGATTGCGGTATTTCCTGACCCTCTGAATCATCATCATCATCATCTAAAGAAGATGAAAGTGATGTAATTTCACTATTTTCACGGCCCTCTAGCTCGCAAATGGTATAGCCTATTGTTCCCAAATTTGGTATTTGTGGTGGGGTGGGCCATAGCTCAAAATTAAGATATTTCACAACAATGTGAGATTTTCCAATTTTATGATCCAGTAGGCCGAAAATGCCATGTTGTTGCTTACAGTAAAAGTAGTTGGTCTGCTCCTCATTTTATTAGGCATTTACGGTATGTTGATTGAGTGTGAGTGTACAGTACGACTTGGCTGGGTGGAGCGACCGCTCCACTAGATATCAAAAGTAAAGTAGAAATATACTGTCACTGAAACCGGAAATGACGTCATAAAAATTTAGGAATTAGACTTTAATCACCTCTTACTACAATAACTACATCATTCAGAAGGCTTATAATATTACAAAACATTTATATAATAAAATTCTAGGTGGCAATGATTTCAGCCGCCATTTTGAAAACAGGTAGAGGCGCCATATTTCGAAAACGGCTGGACCGATTGGAACGATGCTTTCGCAATTCTTCATGGTATATCACTTTAAACTTATATTTAGCATCAAACACAATTTTTCTTAGTAACCAATTCGGAAATGGCGTAATTTTTTTAAGGGAATTAGTCTTTGTTGCTCCGATATGTGTTTCAAGTTGTGTAAATAAACAAAAAAAAATAGGTGATAACCCCATAAAAAACACTCCTTGTAAAAATACCAGCCAAGTCTCTCAAACTATAAAAAAATAGAAGAAATCTAAAAATTCGGCACTGAAAAGTAGTGTTATCAAAAAATGGGCCAAGTCAAAACCTAATTTTAAAAACCAAAATATACTTGGCGCATCGTTTTTAAGGGCATTTTAGGTTTATTATATATTATGTTTAGGTACATTTAATTTTTGGCATATAGTCCGGTAGCTAAGCACTTGAACTATGAATTTTGCGATAAAGCTTACAGCTCTTGCAAATATTTCAATTGGACCCTCCTGAACATTTCTGGAAGAGGGGACATTTGATTCGAGCGTGCAGGTTCAAGATGGCGGCCTATTAAACATGGCGTCAACTGCTTTTATATTATTGGCAATATCTTAGCTCCGATTTGTCCGATTTCACTTTTCTTTATCTCAAATTGAAGCTGAATTACGTCTTCATCTTTTCTATAATAAGTCTAATCATCATATCTCTCAAGGTTATTGAATTATATTTAAAGTTTAGTACAAGGTGACACTTCGAGGTTCATTTTTCTTCTTTGGATCCTATTTATATTGTTGTCTGTGAGTCTACGAAAAATGTTTTTAAGATAAAATGTTCTGCAAATTTCATTAGCTTTCATTTAGTATGCTTTGTTATTGATATAAAGTAAACAGAAGCGGAGATAATGTGCATTAAACATGCTAGGATATGAATACTTAACTTCTGACAATTCATCAAGTATTTTTTTAGTAGGTACTTTGGACTGTGCCCGGAAGGTCTGAAAGTGATTTTGGGTACCTCAAGGTACGCACATTACACTTTCACTTGTTTGACATCTGCCTTTTGGGGCAACAACCCCCCAGGGGTCGCAAATGGTGATTTTTTGGGTATTTAGCAATCTGTCTGTTTTTGTGGGGTAACGGGGCAAAATAATTACACTCAGTTTGCATATTTGAATAAAGGATGACATTTTGATATCAACCCATATTTTTTGTTAGGGCAATACCCTTAATTCAAAATTTTGGAAATTTTTGAAATTGGGGGGGAATTACTCAAAATAGTTTTGATGGCTGTTAATCTCTTCGCAATAAAAAGTTGTTCATGAATATGTCATCAAGTTTGCTTTATTTTGTGTTTACAACCCATTTTAATGGGATTAAGTCGCTTTTTTGGGGTATATTAATGGTAATTTTCTGGAAAAGTATGATTTATTAATGGGCCAAATGTCATTGTTTTACATTATAAATAGGTATGAGTGGCATAAGTGAACATATTAATATATTTTTTCAAGGGGTGAACCATTATTTTACACCATTTTTAATAATAAAAATTACTACCTATTCTATAAGCCCATTAAAGCACATAATATATTGTGAAAATATTGAAATAATTGTTTAACCCCTACAAAAATATAGTAATATGTTCACTTATGTCATACCTGTTTGTAATATAGAAAAAAAATACATTTGGCCCTCAAAAAAAAAAAAATCCGATAATTACCAATATACCCCCATAAAAGTGACTTAATCTCATTAGAATGGAATGTAAACACAAAATAAAGCAATCTTGATGACATATTCATGAACAACTTTTTATTGCGAAGAGATTAACTGCCATCAAAACTATTTTGAGTAATTCCCCCCCCCCCCCCCCCCATTACAAAAATTTCCAAAATTTTGAATTAAGGGTATTGCCCTAACAAAAAATATGGGTTTATATCAAATGTCATCCTTTATTCAAATATGCAAACTGAGTGTAATTATTTTGCCCCGTTACCCCACAAAAAACAGATTGCTAAATACCCAAAAAATCACCATATGCGACCCCTGGGGGGTTGTTGCCCCGAAAGGCAGATGTCAAACAAGTGAAAGTGTAATGTGCGTACCTTGAGGTACCCAAAATCACTTTCAGACCTTCCGGGCACAGTCCAAAGTACCTACTAAAAAAATACTTGATGAATTGTCAGAAGTTAAGTATTCATATCCTAGCATGTTTAATGCACATTATCTCCGCTTATGTTTACTTTATATCAATAACAAAGCATACTAAATGAAAGCTAATGAAATTTGCAGAACATTTTATCTTAAAAACATTTTTTGTAGACTCACAGACAACAATATAAATAGGATCCAAAGAAGAAAAATGAACTCGAAGTGTCACCTTGAACGTAACGTTAAATATAATTCAATAACCTTGAGAGATATGATGATAAGACTTATTATAGAAAAGATGAAGACGTTATTCAGCTTCAATTTGAGATAAAGAAAAGTAAAATCGGACAAATGGGAGCCAAGATATTGCCAATAATATAAAAGCAGTTGACGCCATGTTTAATAGGCCGCCATCTTGAACCTGCACGCTCGAATCAAATGTCCTCTCTTCCAGAAATGTTCAGGAGGGTCCAATTGAAATATTTGCAAGAGCTGTAAGCTTTATCACAAAATGCATAGTTCAGGCGATTTTTGACCCTTAAGGCCATACATGCACGATTTTCATATCCATCTTTTCGATTGAATATTATTCCAACCTATCTTAAGAACACACTCTGACCCTCCAAAAAAATTTAAAAAAATTTGTTGTCATATTTTTTCCCAAATTTTTAACTCGAGTTATATTCGAGTCCCACTTCTGCCCCGATGACCGTAGGACATTCAAATTTACACGATATATAGAGATTAATAATATGTACATCCTACTATTTTTTGTTTATTTTTATTTTTAAAAATGGAATTTTACCGACTGTTTTAATTTTCATCAAAACTTGTATTATCTCGTAGATAATTGTTGTATGAATTGCAAGTAAAATTAAGAAACTAGTGATGTAGGTGTAGACATGACGAACATTTTAAGACATCATGCGACTCAATAGTCATACTTATAGCCGAGTGGGATTCGAATCTTTGTGCCGCAAAAATCCCTATACTAATAAGCTGTGTGAAGCGGGAAGCATATATTGTGCAATTGTAAGAATGCGAGGTTTTGTCTAGACCCCGCCCACCAGTCTCGGCGTCAACAGCAGGTTCGTGCCTGCAGCGTGAATGGCTGAGCGTTATCGCCCCAGGCAGATATTATATTTCACTTCGTAGTATTGCAGACTTGAATGAACAGTTTGATCTTCGAAACAAATGACGAAATACCAAATGAGAACAATATTTGTCTTGGGCGTTGATGATAAATAATCATTGCGTCATAAAGTAAGCCATTATTTTATCCAAGCTCATTATGCATGCACGTTGAATTCAATTTTAAAAAATATTTTCTGATTATTTCATATGATTATCTATTTTTCGTCTTCGTCGTACTATCTGAAACAGTTCATTCGCAATATTTTCTGGATTAAAATATCTACCATATTTAACCACAATAATTGAAAGATAGACATAAAGTGTGAGTATTTTTATCACAATTATTTTTTTATCCCTTATACATTTTTAA
The DNA here is from genome assembly GCA_934045905.1 of Leuctra nigra. Lineage (NCBI taxonomy): Eukaryota > Metazoa > Arthropoda > Insecta > Plecoptera > Leuctridae > Leuctra > Leuctra nigra. Next base: position 1,606,406 of record OW203769.1, read on the forward strand.
ATTTTATAACGATCACTTATAACGATATACTTATTCCTGGGACTCCATAATACATATTGGAACCCACAATTTGCACTGTCAATTTGTATTTATACTTTTTGAATACCCTAGCGCAATGATGAGTGTATAAATAATTGGCTTCTGTATTGTAGTTTTTTCACAATGTTTCTTACAATTTTGTTTTCACGAAGTTGAGGTATAAGCTCTCTTGTATTGTCGGCGGCACGTCTGCGTCAATAAGTTGCCGGCGTCAATAAATATGACAATTGAGCTGACCTCTTGCCGCCTAACATCTCTCTCAGATTGATTGATTTATTGCGGGAGAAATGCAAGAGTTCTTTTTACTCATTTAGCTGGGACATCTGTTTCGTTTTTTCTTTTTCTTTTTCTATTACTTTGTTTGTGACATTTAGGCAGTGGTCGAATTGGGGGGGGGGATGCGGGGGGATCCGAATGGCATCCCCCCCATGGGGAATAAATTGATGGTTCCATCCCCCCATGGCTAATTTTTCCACTTCACCATCCCCCCATGAGAGATTAAAAAACAGCAATAAGTACCTAATGTAATTTACTTCAAAATAATGCCATTTTCAGAGAATTTGTCTATTTAAGCTGGATCCAAATAGACCGTTTTTGCGTTTTGCGTTTTCCGTTTTTTTTCTTACAGCCAATCACCAGTCCAGAAACCGCTCACGGCAGACTTGTGATTGGTTAATAGAAAAAAAACGGAAAACGCAAAACGCAAAAACGGTCTATGTGGACCCAGCTTTAGCCTTATAGACGCCATTTGTCGAGATCAAAATCGCGTAGAAACGCACCAAATTAATTTCTGAAATAATTTTTTTGTTCTGTAACTGTGCGCCTCGGACCAGCATGGGCCAGGGGCCGTGTCCCATTGACCTCATGCAAATGTTTCTTTTTGTAACAATACAATTGTGTAATATTTGTACAGTAGGGGGGTGAGGGTGTTAGGATAGGGGAAGGGCATTTCTCCCTAGATGTCAGAAAAAATAAAAGTTTGACTGTGCGTTAGTAAACTGTACATTTTGTGAACAAAATGAACTCTGAATGTCTCAAAATTGATTTCAAAGTGTCAAGAAACCAAATAACGCCCTGCGGGGCAAGGTTTTTGGGGCCCCCCACACCTTATTGGAGTGAAAACTGGGAAAAATTAAAAAAGAAATTGAAAATCAAAATACAATTTAGAACGTCTTAAAATTGATTTCAAAGTGTCAAAAAACCAAATAACGCCCTGTGGGGCAAGGTTTTTGGGGTATGCCCCCCCTTACCTTATTTGGAGTGAAAACTGTGAAATATTTAAAAACAAAATACACCTCAGAACGTCTCAAAATTAATTTCAAAGTGTCAAAAACTAAAAAACTCCCTGCGGGGCAACGTATGGGGCGCCCCCCCCCCCCCCCCTCCTTGCCGCGTGGCAAGTTTTGTACCTTCACTTGCCCCCCCCCCCCCCCCCCCCCCCCCCCTGTAAAAAATCCTACCACTTACCAGTACACAATCCCTCCATGGACTGATTTCCAATTCGACCACTGCATTTAGAACACCCGTCTCAACAAACAGAGATTTTTTAAATCTTAGAAATCATGCAATTTGTGAAAAGATTATTCCTGCCTTCAAAATTTTGTGCATACTATAATTTTATTACTGTTTACTTAATTATTATTGCATTATCTTTTTATTATTAGGTATTTGAAATTATTGTCACATCGTGCACACTATAGATACATTGTTCCCTAGGAAAACGCTTTGTGTAAAACGTTTTTTTTTTTTTACGAAGTGAGCCTTCTTATTGCATGCGAAGTAGTGTGTGCGTGAACGTTGCTGCTTAGACCTTGAAAATAGAGGAATACCAGATGCGTCAAAGCCCAAAGTAGCAGTCTTTCTTTAAATTGCATTGTTTTTTTTTTATACATTTTACAAGCGAATAAAGGGTCTATAAAATTTCAATTATAAATGTTTGTCCGAATGACCATGCAAGCTTTTAAGTTGATAGGTCAAACGGTTACATTAATAATTGAGCGAGCGTGGCGAGCGTCTCCATTGTGCACTTTTGGACGCTTTCTCTGTTTTTTTTTGTGTTTGTTAGTTTGGCCCGACATCACAGGTCACAATTTTTATCCGATCGAGCTAAAATTTTGCACACAATAGGTATCATTCTAACTTACTCTTGAATAGTTTTTGAGAGTTGAACTTTGATAGGTTCAAAAATGAAAATATCTCACGATTGGTCGAAAATCAAAACGCTTCGATTAAGTTCAAATTTTGCATTTTCTCTTAATTTTCCTAATTTCAGCCCAATCGGTCAAGAAAGCTTACACTTATTGAAATATTTAACTGTTTGAAATATATTGACAGAATTGTGATGGTATCGATTGGGAATTATTCCAAATTATGTAACCCGAGTGAGCGTATAGATGGATAATCTCAGTTTCAATGAAAAGCAGGTACTTTTATGTTGATCGAGTGTATCATATTTAAATTTAATTTGGATGTTAGGTATACGTTTTTTGCGTACCAAAATATCGGTTCGAGATGTTGCGCATTCAGGTGCTCGATCGTAACGCGTTATACACCGAGCGTTTCCTAGTTATAACATAGTGTGTATGATAAATTTCAGATTGATCGGTTGAACGGCTCTGCCGGCAAAAATACAAACACACAAACAAAAAACAAACAAACAAACAAACAAACAAACAAACAAATTAAGGCAGAGATAGAGCCATAAGAGTACCGTGGTGACCGTGTGATTGATTGTGATTTTTTTAGCACTTTGTTTAATGTTTAATTATTATAGACGTATTGGTTTGTAAGCTAATTTTGTCATGAAGAAGATTCTGGTAAATGAATCGAAACTTTCGATATGATCATTAAAATATTCCACGGGATGAATATTCCAAAGAAATTAAAAATAACATAAATACGTACCTAGAATAGTTTTCTATCGATATTCCGCAGATGTATTATTCAATTAGGCATGGTTTGTGGCATTTTGATGAAATGTCACCTACAATGAAACAGTGTTGATTTGTGTTGAGCTCGTGAAATTTGAGTTTATTGAGTCGTGAAATAATAAAAACTTATTTCTAAAAAGATAAAAGCTTGTCATTATTCAATCATCCTCCAGCTAGCAATAGCTACCTACAATACTTTTCATACATTTTTGCATTATTCAAAAGTGATATCAAGACATTATAATGAAATACGATATAATACGAGTATACGATGACTTTTACTTCATTTACCTCTAACCTCGTTTATTTTAGATTGATTGTTATTCATTGCAATTATTTGCATCACTTTAAATAATATTTTTAAAGATTTAAATCTCCAATTAGTAGAAAATAATATGGTATTTAATTTGTACGTGTGGTGGGAGTCTTGTTTTTATTTGCGTATTTCACGATGTTGGTGAATGACCGTGAACCACATTATGTTTGTTATCTGGAATATTCTCGTCTTACGTTTCGTTGTGGAATGCGTAAACATGCGCTGAACAATAGACCCACACAGAACACTGCGACCAATAAGAGAGGAGTCTGGCTAGTGGGTGTGAATGTTATATTTCTAATCTGTAACGGATATAGCTGTTAAGTCAACTACAGTGTCGCCATCTAGCTCGGAAGCGGACAATTTATCATCGAATGAATCACGTTAACTACCGGACTAATATGCTTCTTACTATCTAGTGGAGCGGTCGCTCCACCCAGCCAAGTCGTACTGTACACTCACACTCACTCAACATACCGTAAATGCCTAATAAACTGAGGAGCAGACCAAACACTTTTACTGTAAGCAACAACATGGCATTTTCGGCCTACTGGATCTTAAAATTGGAAAATCTCACATTGTTGCAAAATATCTTAATTTCGAGCTATGGCCCACCCCACACCATATACCAAATTTGGGAACAACAGTTATGCCATTTGCGAGCTAGAGGGCCGTGAAAACAGTGAAATTACACTTAAAGGTATCTGATTATTATTATTCTCCTGGTCAGGAAACGTTGCTATCACCGCTACAGCCTAAGCGGCAAAACCGATCGCTCTGAAATTTTTACCACATGTGCACTTTTGGAGTCTGAGGTGCCTTTTTATAAAACCAACCGGATGCCGCCATTTTGAAACCGGAAATGCCGTCATATCTCAAAAACGGATGGCCCGATCAGGACGAAATTAGCGCCAAACGATTCGGACGGTCATCTATATAAAATACCAATAGTCGAAATAGACCTGTTCTATTATCGAAACCGAAAATTACGTCATAAAAATGCCAAATCTGACCTAAATCATCTCTTATAACAATATCTACATATTCAGAAGGCTTATAATGTTTCAAAACATTTATAGATACAAATTTTAGGTGGCTGTGATGTCAACCGCCATTTTGAAAACCGGAAGGGATGCCATAACTCGAGAACCACTGGACCGATTGGAACGATACTTTCGCTATACTTCATAGCATATTATTATCAGCATAAACATGGTAACAAGCGCAACTTTTCTTAGAAACCAAATCACAAAGGCGTATTTTTTAAAGGAATTTAAGTCTTGGTGCCACAATAGGGTTATGTTACAAGTTGCAAGAATAAACTGAAAAAAGGAGTGATATCCCCATAAAAAACACTCCGTGTAAAAATACCAGCCAAGTCTCTTCAATTAAAAAAAATTTAAGAAATCATAAAATTCAGCACTGAAAAGTAGTGATATCAAAAAATTGGCCAAGTCAAAACTTTTCAAAAAATACTTGGCGCATCGTTTTTTTAGTGCATTATCTAGTGGAGCGGTCGCTCCACCCAGCCAAGTCGTACCGTACAATCACACTCACTCAACATACCGTAAATGACTAATAAGCAACAACTACTAATATGACTGTAAGCAACAACATGGCATTTTCGGCCTACTGGATCTTAAAATTGGAAAATCTCACATTGTTGCGATATATCTTAATTTCGAGCTATGGCCCACCCCACTACATATACCAAATTAGGGAACAATATGTTATGCCGTTTGCGAGCTAGAGGGCCGAGAAAACAGTGAAATTACACCACTTTCTGATTCTGAAGATGATATCAGGAAACGTTGCTATCACCGCCACAGCCTAAACGGCTAAACCGATCGACCTGAAACTTTTACCACATATGCACTTTTGGCGTCTGATGATACCTTGCCTCTTGTGATTTTTTGTGCCGCCATTTTTAAACCGGAAGTGACGACATAACTCAAAAACGTCTGGACCGATTAGAACGAAATTAGCGCCATTCGATTTAGATGGTCATCTATATGAAGTATCAATAAAAAAAATATTATTTTCTTATTTTCTAAACCGGAAGTGACGTCATAAATACGCAATATTTAACTTATTTCAACAAATTATACTTAAAATACGTACATAATTAACTTACATTGTAACATAGACAATACAATTTATATATTCAAGGTAGCAGTGTTCTCGGCCGCCATTCCTGAAACCGGAAGTGACGTCATATATCTAAAACGCCTGTACCGATTGCAACTGAACTAGCTCCTGCGTATTCATTCTGCTATTTATTTGAAAAATCAATTGTGAAAAATGAATAAATAAATTAATGGTACCGGAAATGGCGGCAGGAACCACTAAATGAAACCGGAAGTGACGTCATATATTACAAACGGCATGACCGATTTTACGGAAATATAGGGATTAGGAATTCAGATGGTCGTTCATGAAGGTATCAACTAGATAAAACTAGATTGTTTTCTTATTACCTATACCGGAATTCGGCCGCTATTTCAAAACCGGAAGTGACGTCATGTATCGAAAACGGCTGGATCGATTATAACGAAACTTAAGCTATTCTTCTTGGATAATCATTGTCATCTTATACCAAACGCAACTTTTCATAGTAACCAAATCGGTTGAGGCGTATTTTTTTAAAGAAATTAGTCCCTGCTCGGACATGTGCTACAAGCTGTATGTATAAACTAACAAAAGAAGTGATATCCCAGAAAAAACACTCCGTGTAAAAATACCAGCCAAGTCTCTTTAACTATAAAAAAAAATAGAAGAAATCTAAAAATTCAGCACTGAAAAGGAGTGATATCAAAAAAGGAGCCAAGTCAACGAATTTTCCAAATTTTAATCGTACCATTGAAATAAAAATATCAACCCCCGAGAAATACTTAAAAAAAGGACTTGGCGCATCGTTTTTTTAAAGACATTTTTCTATTCTTAAGCTTAAGCCACTCACATACTACGTAGTTCAGAAATGCCTAGAAAAATTGGGACAAAACTTTCAAATTAAATATTGAACATTCTGTAAAATATTTTAAATTTAAATATAAGTACGCAAAGAAACATAGCATTGTCTTACAAGCAATAAATACAGAACAGTTGTGTTTGTGATTGGTAGGTACCTATAGTTTTGTGGGTACATCAACATACCTACTACAGCATTATACTTTGAACCTTCTCGCCGTGTAATTAATTGCTATTAATTAACATTTTATACCAAAAAAATTCATAAATTACATAACGTATTACTTTAGATAAAAATCTAGTCAGTAATTATTTGAGCAGCATGGCTCAGTGCACTAGTCTCTTATACAAATCTCATTGACGGCCTTCTTGTAATGAGCGCTTTCGCTATTTCCCTCAGTCACGATATTGAGAAGTATGATTGATTAATATGACCCTAGAAATAGTGGCAATAACGAATAGACTAGGCCGCTTCCGTTTATTCGTTATTCGTTTATCCGTTTATTTCCTCTGAATATTGACAAAATACCAAAACTGCCAGTAGGTAAGAGTACTAGTTATATTAAAACGTAGTATGATTCGTCGATAATGAATGTGATATACTCAGGAAAATATACTTGTAGAGTTCTTCCTATACTTTTAGGATAGAAAAGTGTCTTTAAAAAAACGATGCGCCAAGTCCTTTTTTTAAGTATTTCTCGGGGGTTGATATTTTTATTTCAATGGTACGATTAAAATTTGGAAAATTCGTTGACTTGGCTCCTTTTTTGATATCACTCCTTTTCAGTGCTGAATTTTTAGATTTCTTCTATTTTTTTTTATAGTTAAAGAGACTTGGCTGGTATTTTTACACGGAGTGTTTTTTCTGGTAGATGTATAGATGAGTATATTTGATTTCCGGCCTACTTCTATACTATTTATAATGCACGATGCGCAAAGTATTTTTTGAAAAGTTTTGACTTGGCCAATTTTTTGTTATCACTACTTTTCAGTGCTAAATTTTTAGATTTCTTATATTTTTTTTAATTGAAGAGACTTGGCTGGTATTTTTACACGGAGTGTTTTTTATGGGGTTTATATATACGATGCGCCAAGTATATTTTGGGTTTTAACATTTAGTTTTGACTTGGCCCATTTTTTGATATTACTACTTTTCAGTGCTGAATTTTTAGATTTCTTCTATTTTTTATAGTTGAAGAGACTTGGCTGGTATTTTTACACGGAGTGTTTTTTATGGGGTTGAAGTTACAGTTGAAAAAACAGTCAACGAAATGTTGAATGACGATATGTTTGATGAATTGATTTCGAGTTACTTTGTTGGAATTAGGTGAATTTATGTTTATTTATTAATTTCTGAAGTAATATAAATTTATGCTTAATTAATCTACGCGCATTTTTCTTGGATTTATTAAGTGAGTAGGTATAGGACGTGTGAATTTAAGTAACTTTTCAGCCACAATATCTTTTCCCTCCATATCTTTTCTTACAACAACGTAACTATGAGATACATACATGCTTTACAAAATGGAGTAATTTTTATGTCAAATTATGATCACCGCAAACTTATTTATGTATAAAACAGGTGATTAAAAAAAAATGATTCTTGTTTAAAATCAAATGCTCATATACAATTTTTCTAAATTCAAATGCATGTAACTTTGTTCGCATTACTCGAATATTTCTGAAAATTGCACATATAAATTTTAATATTTGTTCTAATAACATGTGAAAGTTTCAGCCGGTTATATTTTACATTTTTTATGTTGTGACCTCTCAAACAGTGTGATTTTATGTTCCCAGTATCACCTCCCCAGATGTTTTAAAAGTTAGACACCGATATCTAAATAGTTTTCCAAAAGCTCATAAGTTTTTGAGAGTTGCAAGTTACAAGACATTTCATGAATCTATTATATTAAAATATAATTTAAATTTTGAAAACAATAATACAAACTTTTAATTTAAAAAAAAACACATATTTTTGGTGATTTCTACCCTTAAATGTCTATAGCGGCAACACAGACAAGTGCCAAGCTGAAGATGGTGCCTCGTGTCGGTTGGGGCGCTCAAACGCCCAACGGCCCCATGGGATTGCTGAAAACTCCCGTGCCTCTGGTGATCGTCAGCCACACCGCCACCTATCACGGAGCGACCAGATCCGAGTGCGCTCTGCTCGTGAAGAGGGCACAGATCCTCCACATCGAGAGCAGCGGCTGGAGCGACATCGCCTACAACTTCTTGGTCGGTGGAGACGGAAGCGCTTACGTTGGTCGAGGTTGGGACCTAGTCGGCGCTCACAGTCACGTCTTCAATCCATACAGCATCGGTTCGTATACAAGTATTTCCCCAATTGCATATCCGTATTTCAAAAACAGTAAAATATCATTTCGGACGAATATTAATACAAATTAAATCAGACCATCAAAAACACTGATTGCAAAACAAAAGCAAAAATTATATTAAATCTAAACATTCAGTACAAAAAAGTAGTGTTTTCAAATATGGGGAAGTCAGAACGTTGATTCAAAAATATACAAATAATATTTGGGGCATTAACAAAATATTAGTAATCGAATTAAATGGCCTTTATTTAAAAAGGCTACACGACAATGTAATTATACAGTAATCATTAAAATATTATGCATATTTTGTGCGTGATTAGACCAGTTAGTTAAGTTTATTAAATATTTTGTTCACATCAGACATGTGATAAGACATGTCTATAAATATAAAATATAAATCAAATCAATAAATTATAGCAAAAATAAATTGTAGATTTCACAAGCTTGGATTACAAATTGGATTATACCTTTTCAGTGGGACTACATTTCGTTCTTCTGTATTGCACTGCACATACCGGTGCTTCTTACAACATAATATAGCACATAGCACATCATGTTTTCCCCCTATTGTATTCCCTCCACCAGGCATATCGTTCATCGGCACGTTCAGCCAGCACCATCCCCCGGAGCAACAGTGGACGGCTCTTCTTCTGCTCATTGAGGAAGGCGTTCAATTGTATTCCCTCCACCAGGCATATCGTTCATCGGCACGTTCAGCCAGCATCATCCCCCGGAGCAACAGTTGACGGCTCTTCTTCTGCTCATTGAGGCAGGCGTTCAATTGTATTCCCTCCACCAGGCATATCGTTCATCGGCACGTTCAGCCAGCATCATCCCCCGGAGCAACAGTGGACGGCTCTTCTTCTGCTCATTGAGGAAGGCGTTCCGTTGTATTCCCTCCACCAGGCATATCGTTCATCGGCACGTTATGCCAGCACCATCCCCCGGAGCAACAGTGGACGGCTCTTCTTCTGCTCATTGAGGAAGGCGTTCAATTGTATTCCCTCCACCAGGCATATCGTTCATCGGCACGTTCAGCCAGCACCATTCCCCGGAGCAACAGTGGACGGCTCTTCTTCTGCTCATTGAGGAAGGCGTTCAATTGTATTCCCTCCACCAGGCATATCGTTCATCGGCACGTTCAGCCAGCACCATCCCCCGGAGCAACAGTGGACGGCTCTTCTTCTGCTCATTGAGGAAGGCGTTCAATTGTTTTCCCTCCACCAGGCATATCGTTCATCGGCACGTTCAGCCAGCATCATCCCCCGGAGCAACAGTGGACGGCTCTTCTTCTGCTCATTGAGGAAGGCGTTCCGTTGTATTCCCTCCACCAGGCATATCGTTCATCGGCACGTTATGCCAGCACCATCCCCCGGAGCAACAGTGGACGGCTCTTCTTCTGCTCATTGAGGAAGGCGTTCAATTGTATTCCCTCCACCAGGCATATCGTTCATCGGCACGTTCACCCAGCACCATCCCCCGGAGCAACAGTGGACGGCTCTTCTTCTGCTCATTGAGGAAGGCGTTCAATTGTATTCCCTCCACCAGGCATATCGTTCATCGGCACGTTCAGCCAGCATCATCCCCCGGAGCAACAGTGGACGGCTCTTCTTCTGCTCATTGAGGAAGGCGTTCAATTCGGCAAGATTCGTCCCGACTACCGTCTGATAGGACACCGACAAGTTTCACCCACGGAGAGCCCCGGAAGCGCCCTCTTCAGCGATCTGACAAAACATCCGCACTTCTACGGCGGAGAAGTGAAGAGTGGTGAAGACGTTGTCCGTGATATGGATCAAATGTTGGAGGTGTAATCGAAACACTTTGAAATCACATTACTATGTTGTTAAGCGCGTTGGAAAATTTTTTGTGGGGGAATAAAATTTGAAATGAGAATGGCGGGAAATACAATTGCCTTCGAAAAAAACGAGGGGTTGGAAAATAAGATTTCCGGACTGAATTTGGTGCGTTCTTTCGCAATTTTAACATTTTGAAAAATAAACATATTGATAAACAAATGTGCTGGTGGCCCTGATAAGGGCCGTTCGTGACGTTTCGAAGGAGTTACTTCCTTCATCTTCTGGCGGCGACTGCAAAGACTGCATCGACAAAATCACAGTGAGGGAAAATGAATGAGAGGGGGGTGGGGTTTTCCAGTGATGCTTCCCCCCTACCTACGCGTCTGTCAGTAATAATATAGTCATGAACGTTTAGGAAGTGAATAATGAAGTAGGTACTTTCATAAATAAGTCGATACTAGTATAGTTCTGTCCAAACGACGTGTGTATTACATTAGAAAATAAAATGTGATCTTTTTGATCTGAATTAATGAGTGAAAACTTGTGTCCTACATTTTGTATTGAGTCAATTACCTTGTTAAAGACAAACAACGGATATAGTGTCTCAGGGAGTAGCACTCCGCGGTGGCACCGAGTTTGGTCCTCGCTGCTATCTGTGTTGTGATTGAGATGGTGGTTTTTGTTGTTTACTTCAGCTGTTTTTATCTTGGGTTTGGCGGTCGAGGTGGATTCCACGTCACATGTTGAAGAAGAAAGAAACATCTTCGAAATAGTGTGTGTTATTTTTGTTTTTACATTTGTGACGATGCCGGGGTTTGTCCACGCACGAGAATGTTGTGTCAATCAATCTTATCCTATTCCAACTTATCACCACGAATACAATTGGCAGCAAACTTGAAACCAACAAGAGGTCGTACAGCATGGATTATAAACTAGGAAAACGCTCTTTATAACGCGGTAGGGAGCGAGCCTTCGTACTGCATGCGATTTGATAACTATGCGTTTGTAAAGTCTCTGCTCTATAGGCCTTGTAACATAAGCATCAAAATGGCACTGCTAAAATAATTAAAATTCCTGGCATAAATTTTCAAATATTCAAGATTTTCGAACAAAATGTTCCTAAAATAATAAACCTTTTGAAGATTACGATGGATCATTCTGAAAATTTGCACAAATACCTAAAATATGCAGATAGTGTTGGTCCCAATGACCATTCAAAGTTTTAAGTTGATCGGACAAACGGGTCTAATTTAAATTTCAAAAAGCACATGTTATATTTGTTTAAATTTTAACCAATGGAAAGATTTGGCAGAAAATGTGTAAGATTAAGGACAATGTTGGTCGTAATGACTTGTCAAAACTTCAAATAGATCGGAACTACCAATCGAAAGATATTTTTTTTTAAATGTGAACCAATCACAGGATCCCATTCAAAAACGATCCCAGGGATCGCATAGATTACGTTAGTATATGTACAAAATTTCAGATAGATTGGTTGTGCGGTTTGACCTGGGCAGTGAACACAAAAAACAAAACAAAAAAACAAACACACAGAGAAAGTGCCATAAGAGTACCGTGGTGACGCTCGCTACGCTCGCTCAATTATTATGTTCTGCTTTATAGTGGAATCTGTAATTTCTTATGGTTTACTTGCTTGGGGCAGCACATCCGATGTTCACCTTCAAGTTATTCGATCTATACAGGATAGAATGATCAAGAATTTGACCCCTGATGCCGTTATGCTCAAATGTAACGATAACACTCTCTTAAGGTGTCTTAATCAAAAAGCTACACATTTTCAGTTGGAAGGGTTCAGTTCAGCAAATACTTCTCACTCATCAGATAAGTTAGGACACATCAGTTGGAACTAATCTACGCAGAAAAGAACTGCGAAAATAACATATCAGATGATTTTACTTCCTTGCACCTAAATATTCTCAAATCAAGACCTGAAGTTGAAGGAAATTCTACGAGTTGCCAAGAACAGCAAACATTACTCTAATAAAAAGGCATATATGCATCACAAACAGTCTTGGGTAGTAACGTAACGAAAGTAACGCATTACTGTAACGAAATTACTTTTTTGGGTAACAAGCCAGTAATTTCATTACAAAATTTTTGAAGTAACGTCCGAGTAATTTCACTACTTTTTTCCAAGTAATTTGAGGTTAGTAACGCGTTACAAATTGCCTCGCCCCCCACTGTTGTTTTCGTACATCTTTTTCAAGTTGTTGAACTAAATTCACGACGAGTAATATGAACCATAAAAAACACTCCGTGTAAAAATACCAGCCAAGTCTCTTCAACTAAAAAAAAAATAGAAGAAATCTAAAAATTCAGCACTGAAAAGTAGTGATATCAAAAAAAGGCCAAGTCAAAACTTTTAAAAATTACTTGGCGCATCGTGCATATAAATAGTATAGAAGTAGGTCGGTAATCAAATATACTCATCTATACATAAAATATATCTATAATCCCATAGAAAAACGATGCGCCAAGTAATTTTTAAAAGTTTTGACTTGGCCTTTTTTTGATATCACTACTTTTCAGTGCTGAATTTTTAGATTTCTTCTATTTTTTTTTTAGTTGAAGAGACTTGGCTGGTATTTTTACACGGAGTGTTTTTTATGGGATATCATTCCTTTTTTCAGTTTATTCTTACAATTTGTAGCATATATTGTGGAACCAAAGACTATAATTCCTTTAAAAAAATACGCCTTTTTGATTTGGTTGCTAAGAAAAGTTGTGCTTGTTACTATGTATATGCTATAAATAATATGCTATAAAGTATAGCGGAAGTTTCGTTCCAATTGGTCCAGCCGTTCTCGAGTTATGGCATCACTTCCGGTTTTCAAAATGGCGGCTGACTTCACTGCCACCTAAAATTTGTGTCTTTAAATGCTATGTAACATTATAAGCCTTCTGAATATGTAGTTATTGTTATAAGAGATGATTTCATTCAAATTTGGCATTTTTATGACGTCATTTCCGGTTTCGGTAAAAGTACATTTCTATTTTGACTGTTGATATTTCATTGAGAAGACCATCCGAATCGTTTGGCGCTAGTTTCGTCCCAATTGGTCCATCAGTTTTTAAGATATGACGTCACTTCCGGTTTCAAAATGGTGACACAAAAAATTCGTAAGGACAAGGTATCATCAGACGCCAAAAGTGCATATATGGTAAAAATTTCAGATCGATCGGCTCAGCCGTTTAGGCTGTGGCGCTGTCAACAGTGTTTCCTGATATCATCAGAATCATCATCTTCAGAATCAGAAAGTGGTGTAATTTCACTGTTTTCACGGCCCTCTAGCACGAAAATGACATACCCTATTGTTCCCAAATTCGGTATATGGGGTGGGGTGGGCCATAGCTCGAAATTAAGATATTTTGCAACAATGTGAGATTTTCCAATTTTAAGATCCAGTAGGCCGAAAATGCCATGTTGTTGCTTACAGTAAAAGTGGTTGGTCTGCTCCTCAGTTTATTAGGCATTTACGGTATGTTGAGTGAGTGTGAGTGTACGGTACGACTTGGCTGGGTGGAGCGACCGCTCCACTAGATATGAACCTGAATTGATATTCCTTTTTCTTTTGGACGTTTTTTTAAAATAGAATCACCTAGAATAGCCTTGTAAAATAATGTCAAATGGACATTTTCACTAAAATGACATGAGAATCCCATTGCATGCTGGTTGTAGGATAGGCGCCATTTGTATTATTTTGTGTTGTGTACATATCGGAAATCACGGAAAATTTCGAAGTAATTTCGTTACAATTTTTCATGAAATGTAAAGTAATTGCATTACTTCTTAATAATGGTAACTGTATAGTAATTTTAATACATTTTAACCCATGTAATTTGTAACGTAATTTCATTACTTTTTAAAAGTAATTTACCCAAGTCTGAACAAACCTGACGCAATGTCAGAATGTATAATATGCGCTCATTCTTCGTCTATCCAATGAAATGTTGAGATGTTAATTATATCCACTATTATGAATGTAATGATTAAACGAACAGCACTTGGTTTTGACAGCTTTCAAACGCGTACGGATACACAAGATTTTAATTTTTTTTATTATTAAACCACTGCAAAAATAAATATTATTGACTGCAAATATTGATAAGATGCAGTGAATTTCCGTCATAAATCACCTTGGATTACTCAACATGAACGATGTAAGGTATGTACTCATAGGTAACTATTTCTTTTGATCGTCGGATGTAGAGACATAAAGTCATGTGATATACAGCCACCTTAATGTACGAACATCTCAATATCATATGAAGGGATGTGTGTTGTGAAAAATAGCCGACCGAACCGGGGCTCGAACCCGGGACCTCTCACTTGTCGGGCGAGAGCTCTACCAACTGAGCTACCAACTGGACATTAGACACAACGCACTGATGAGGGTTAGAGATATCCGAGGAGAATGGAATGAAGGTAGAGAATGCTCACCACGAACTGCCATACCACCGGTGACGATACTGTCACCATGTCCCTTTGCACTTGCGTGCAAAGTTCTATACAGCAGTTCTATATGCGTGCATACAGTTCTAGTTTAATTTCAAAAATCAGTGGAAATATGGTTTGAAATATTAACCAATGGGAGGATTTGGCTTAATCTTTGTAAGATTGGGGACAATGTTGTTTGTAATGACTTGTAAAAATTTCAAATTGATCGTAACAACCAATCGAAAGATATTTATTTTTTAATTTAAACCAATCACAGGGCCCCTTTTAAAAACGATCCCAGAGATCGCATAGATGACATTAGTATATGTGCAAAATTTCAGATCGATATGTTGTGCGGTTTGACCTGGGCCGCGGCCACAACAAACAAAAAAAAACATACACACAGAGAAAGTGCCATAAGAGTACCGTGGTGACGCTCGCTACGCTCGCTCAAAAACTAGCGCTTATAAAATCGGATGCAGTTCGAAGGCCACATACTCCGTTTGGTTTAAGTTTAAATAATATCTTCTGATTGGTCGACAATCAAAATGTTCCAATTGGGTTCAAATTTTGCATGGTGATCATAAGACCAACATAATCTAACATTTCACACATTGTAAGCCCAATCAGTCAATTATTAATTGTCATTTTTACGAGTTTAGTATGGGTTGTCAAAAGCTGGAAAAAGTATGTAGGAAAGTCACAACACAATGGATCTGATATTTTTTTTTTGTCTGGGGCTTAACGTCGCACTGCTCTGCAGCGAGGCTAATGGCGACGGATGGATGATTATGATGATGATTGGGAGATGATGGTGAAGAGTAGGTAAGGATGGAAGGTGGGAAGGAGGCGGTCGTGGCCTATTAGTAGGGTACCTTCCCAGCATTTGCCTGAAGACTGAGGGAAAACCACGAAAAAACCCCAGTCAGGAAGGACGGCCGCGGGAATCGAACCCGGGCCTCCGGAATACAAGCTGAGAGCGTTAACCACTCACCCAACCTGTTCCGTGGATCTGATAACCATCCAGAGTATTTATATGGAGATTGGAAAATTGCAGAGAATATCGTCTTGTGCCGTGTCGTTTATCGTGATTGGGGATGTTGCATGTTCTGTGCTCGCTCATTAACGCGTTACACTAACGTTTTCCTAGTTAAGACAGAAAAGAAAAACAGCAACACCGTAACTACTCAAGTGAATGTAAAAAACAGATTTCATTTCATATTGTTGACCAATAATCTGAGAATGATCCAACAATGATTTGTTCAAGAAATAAGAGTCAATTGTCAGCATTCCTCAGCAACCGGCTACAGCAGTAAACACCAGAAACTGATCAACATTTTGGAGCATCACATCGAACAAAATTATCAAGTACAGTTGAATAGACATAAAAATCTGTGAAACATTACCAAAGAAAACCACAAGATCTTTCAGAAACCAGGAGAATGCCACGTAACTCTCCATTTAACCGGGTACGTTCACGTGTCCGTTGAGCATACGTATGTTCAACGTACGAAACCACAACACCAACCATTTTCATTGGACTAGAAACGTTTTCTTCTTCTACTTGGTTCAGCTCTCGTGCACAGTGTCACTTTGGTGCCAGTGGCACTGCATAGTGCAAATCCAAGTTGATCAACCAATTAAATAGTTGCGTTTTAATTCTAAGCTACTCAATTGACCAAGAGATCTCCTCACCCTAAGATGTCATCAACACAAAGCAGACGTTTCATCATGAAAAATGGCCGACAAAGTTTCCTCAAAGTTTCTTAGAAATAATGCTGAATTTTCTAACCTAATTTCTCTCATTATCTGTTGCCTCCAAATGTAAATGTTCATGATATGATATGGGGGTCTTACGCATGCTAAAAATCTAAATACTACCACAAATTGGAATAGTGTATGACCATATGTTCGTAGTACCTACAGATGTTAAGTGCCTGAAAATTGGTAAAAATATGGCACTATTCATCTGTAGGATAATATTATAACTTATAAATCAATCCAATCTATGAAATAACTTTGAGTTAACGTTCCTGAAGATGTGATGTACAGCCTTACTTCAAAAACAATTGCATTAGACAATAATATATTCAAGGTCAACCCCTCTACAAAGCCGATAAACCATCTTCTTGAATATTGTTTAGTTTTAATTAATTTCTTTAAACAATCAACCTAGGTCCTTTTAAAAGTTGACAAACTCCCCACAAACAGATGAAATTTATATCTAAAACGATCTGGCAACATACCTCTTACAAAAATCAGTTTTCTTGTAGAACTGTAATAATTGTTCATCCCAGCATATCACCAAACATGATTTATACGAGTTTATAACGAAAATAGATTCATTGTACTGTTTAAAGTAATATTAAAGACGTGTGCGCTTTTTCTTTCGATACTAGAGGGACCCGTCATGTAAAACATGACCAATGCGCGCCAGTGGGATGCGTAAAGAAGATCAGATTGAGTTGAGATATTTAGCAGCAGAGTGTGCGTCGTTAATAACTTGAGTTAATACACTCGTAACAACGTTAGCATGACTAAAATGCCCAACAGAATTAAAAAATGAGTAACGAAGGAAAGCAATTTAATCATAACTATTTTCAAAATTATTTCAAATGAGTTTCCAAATGCACATCAGAGTATAAGTTAAAAAATTAGGAAAACATTTCGCCCGCCTTGATGCATTGTGACGACATATTCTTCATTTGTAATACCAATTCATAATCCATATGTACATATTATGCTACCCGAGTAAGATGGATAATTTTTTGTGTGGAGGTTGGGTTTCATATCTGTCACTCTGATGTAGAAGGGAGGAAGTCCATTTTCTCAATTTTGCATTGCACACCATTATAATGATGTAATCAAGCTCTTCCAATTACCATTTGACTGATGTCAACATAATACAGCTCTATTGGAGACTTCTCTTACACAATGACTCATGTCACATATACTAAATTATGTTTTAAGTAGTCAGAAATACTGGTTTATGAGCTCACCTCAAGAATAAAGAAATGGACTTCCGACCTTCTACTTCTAAAACACGGACAAACTATTTTTAGCCTATCTGCTTTTTCGATCATGACCGAATAGCAGAGAAGCATGTACGGTCACGTGACAGCTGTCAACCAATGAGAGAACATTCTTCATGTAACTTGCTTTCTGCTTTAACTTGATATTCACTTGATATGTATATTGTAAAAATTAAACATTGATGCTAAAAAGAGATTTAATGGACACTCCATCTGTATCATGATACCACTAATAAGAAACGATGGAAAAGAACATATTTACCAAAATAAAATACATAACAATTTAATCGGCTTTGGTTTGATGGTTTTCACGGCCTGATGTAACTCAGAGATAAGAAAATTTGAATGCTTATGTCACATTGAACGAAGTTGGCGGCATGACGTTTTCTATTAATCAACACAATCTAGTGGAGCGGTCGCTCCACCCAGCCAAGTCGTACTATACACTCACAGTCACTCAACATACCGTAAATGCCTAATAAACTGAGGAGCAGACCAAACACTTTTACTGTAAGCAACAACATGGCATTTTCGGCCTACTGGATCTCAAAATTGGTAAATCTCACATTGTTGCGAAATATCTTAATTTCGAGCTATGGCCCACCCCACTACATATACCAAATTTGGGAACAATAGGTTATGCCATTTGCGCGCTAGAGGACCGAGAAAACAGTGAAATTACACCACTTTCTGATTCTGAAGATGATGATGATTCTGATGATATCACGAAACGTCGCTATCACCGCCACAGCCTCAACGGCTGAACTGATCGACCTGAAATTTTTACCACATGTGCACTTTTGGCGTCTGAGGTGCCTTTTTATAAAACCAACCGGAAGCCGCCATTTTAAAAACGGAAGTGACGTCATAACTCAAAAACGTCTGGACCGATTAGAACGAAATTAGCGCCATTCGATTTAGATGGTCATCTATATGAAGTATCAATAAAAAAAATATTATTTTCTTATTTTCTAAACCGGAAGTGACGTCATAAATACGCAATATTTAACTTATTTCAACAAATTATACTTAAAATACGTACATAATTAACTTACATTGTAACATAGACAATACAATTTATATATTCAAGGTAGCAGTGTTCTCGGCCGCCATTCCTGAAACCGGAAGTGACGTCATATATCTAAAACGCCTGTACCGATTGCAACTGAACTAGCTCCTGCGTATTCATTCTGCTATTTATTTGAAAAATCAATTGTGAAAAATGAATAAATAAATTAATGGTACCGGAAATGGCGGCAGGAACCACTAAATGAAACCGGAAGTGACGTCATATATTACAAACGGCATGACCGATTTTACGGAAATATAGGGATTAGGAATTCAGATGGTCGTTCATGAAGGTATCAACTAGATAAAACTAGATTGTTTTCTTATTACCTATACCGGAATTCGGCCGCTATTTCAAAACCGGAAGTGACGTCATGTATCGAAAACGGCTGGATCGATTATAACGAAACTTAAGCTATTCTTCTTGGATAATCATTTTCATCTTATACCAAACGCAACTTTTCATAGTAACCAAATCGGTTGAGGCGTATTTTTTTAAAGAAATTAGTCCCTGCTCGGACATGTGCTACAAGCTGTATGAATAAACTAACAAAAGAAGTGATATCCCAGAAAAAACACTCCGTGTAAAAATACCAGCCAAGTCTCTTTAACTATAAAAAAAAATAGAAGAAATCTAAAAATTCAGCACTGAAAAGGAGTGATATCAAAAAAGGAGCCAAGTCAACGAATTTTCCAAATTTTAATCGTACCATTGAAATAAAAATATCAACCCCCGAGAAATACTTAAAAAAAGGACTTGGCGCATCGTTTTTTTAAAGACATTTTTCTATTCTTAAGCTTATGCCACTCACATACTACGTAGTTCAGAAATGCCTAGAAAAATTGGGACAAAACTTTCAAATTAAATATTGAACATTCTGTAAAATATGTTAAATTTAAATATAAGTACGCAAAGAAACATAGCATTGTCTTACAAGCAATAAATACAGAACAGTTGTGTTTGTGATTGGTAGGTACCTATAGTTTTGTGGGTACATCAACATACCTACTACAGCATTATACTTTGAACCTTCTCGCCGTGTAATTAATTGCTATTAATTAACATTTTATACCAAAAAATTCATAAATTACATAACGTATTACTTTAGATAAAAATCTAGTCAGTAATTATTTGAGCAGCATGGCTCAGTGCACTAGTCTCTTATACAAATCTCATTGACGGCCTTCTTGTAATGAGCGCTTTCGCTATTTCCCTCAGTCACGATATTGAGAAGTATGATTGATTAATATGACCCTAGAAATAGTGGCAATAACGAATAGACTAGGCCGCTTCCGTTTATTCGTTATTCGTTTATCCGTTTATTTCCTCTGAATATTGACAAAATACCAAAACTGCCAGTAGGTAAGAGTACTAGTTATATTAAAACGTAGTATGATTCGTCGATAATGAATGTGATATACTCAGGAAAATATACTTGTAGAGTTCTTCCTATACTTTTAGGATAGAAAAGTGTCTTTAAAAAAACGATGCGCCAAGTCCTTTTTTTAAGTATTTCTCGGGGGTTGATATTTTTATTTCAATGGTACGATTAAAATTTGGAAAATTCGTTGACTTGGCTCCTTTTTTGATATCACTCCTTTTCAGTGCTGAATTTTTAGATTTCTTCTATTTTTTTTTATAGTTAAAGAGACTTGGCTGGTATTTTTACACGGAGTGTTTTTTCTGGGATTATATACTACTACGTGAACGGGCTGATCTTAATACTATGCTACTACTTTAAACGTATAACCAATTTCTGAGGGCAAATATTTTATAAACTTCTTAGTACCATCTCGTAACTAAATGATAAATGCATAAAATATGAAAAACTATATCGACTTTGGTTTGTTGACGATTTCACAGCCGCTTGAAATAAGTTTACAGGAACAAAATACGACTTTGACAGCACAAAGTTTCTTACCGTGATGACGTTTTCTATGTAAATGTACCTAATTGGCCAGTTATAACGTGTTAAAGTAGATTTGTTACAAATACGAAGGAATAAGGTGTGCGTCTAAGGTGAATTTCGGTTATTAATTTGTTCACAAAAAGCAGAAGACGTAATTTTAGACATTATTGGCAATGTAACGCCGGCCATTGAAAATAAATAGTCGTGATAAATTCCTTGAGTCGTGATACGCGCGCGCAGCCGTTCCGCACGGACAGAAAGACAGACAGACAGACAGACAGACAGACAGACAGAAAGACAGAACTGGGTAACTATAAGTAAGATTTCTACAATTCAAATGTCAAATTGTTTCATCGAGTGACCAATGCTGTTATTCCATCACAATGTTCACTGGTCAATTATTTGTGATTGCAGAGACCAATGCTGTTATTCAATCATATTGTTCACTGGTCAATTACTTGTGAGTGCAGAGACCAATGCTGTTATTCCATCACAATGTTCACTGGTCAATTACTTGTGAGTGCAGAGACCAATGCTGTTATTCCATCACAATGTTCACTGGTCAATTACTTGTGAGTGCAGAGACCAATGCTGTTATTCAATCATATTGTTCACTGGTCAATTACTTGTGAGTGCAGAGACCAATGCTGTTATTCAATCACAATGTTCACTGGTCAATTACTTGTGAGTGCAGAGACCAGTGCTGTTATTCCATCACAATGTTCACTGGTCAATTACTTGTGATTGCAGAGACCAATGCTGTTATTCAATCACAATGTTCACTGGTCAATTACTTGTGAGTGCAGAGACCAATGCTGTTATTCCATCACAATGTTCACTGGTCAATTACTTGTGAGTGCAGAGACCAATGCTGTTATTCCATCACAATGTTCACTGGTCAATTACTTGTGAGTGCAGAGACCAATGCTGTTATTCAATCACAATGTTCACTGGTCAATTACTTGTGAGTGCAGAGACCAATGCTGTTATTCCATCACAATGTTCACTGGTCAATTACTTGTGAGTGCAGAGACCAATGCTGTTATTCAATCACAATGTTCACTGGTCAATTACTTGTGAGTGCAGAGACCAATGCTGTTATTCAATCACAATGTTCACTGGTCAATTACTTGTGAGTGCAGAGACCAATGCTGTTATTCAATCACAATGTTCACTGGTCAATTACTTGTGAGTGCAGAGACCAATGCTGTTATTCCATCACAATGTTCACTGGTCAATTACTTGTAAGTGCAGAGACCAATGCTGCTATTCAATCATATTGTTCACTGGTCAATTACTTGTGAGTGCAGAGACCAATGCTGTTATTCAATCACAATGTTCACTGGTCAATTACTTGTGAGTGCAGAGACCAATGCTGTTATTCCATCACAATGTTCACTGGTCAATTACTTGTGAGTGCAGAGACCAATGCTGTTATTCCATCACAATGTTCACTGGTCAATTACTTGTGAGTGCAGAGACCAATGCTGTTATTCCATCACAATGTTCACTGGTCAATTACTTGTGAGTGCAGAGACCAATGCTGTTATTCCATCACAATGTTCACTGATCAATTACTTGTGAGTGCAGAGACCAATGCTGTTATTCCATCACAATGTTCACTGGTCAATTACTTGTGAGTGCAGAGACCAATGCTGTTATTCCATCACAATGTTCACTGGTCAATTACTTGTGAGTGCAGAGACCAATGCTGTTATTCCATCACAATGTTCACTGGTCAATTACTTGTGAGTGCAGAGACCAATGCTGTTATTCAATCACAATGTTCACTGGTCAATTACTTGTGAGTGCAGAGACCAATGCTGTTATTCAATCACAATGTTCACTGATCAATTACTTGTGAGTGCAGAGACCAATGATGTTATTCCATCACAATGTTCACTGGTCAATTACTTGTGAGTGCAGAGACCAATGCTGTTATTCCATCACAATGTTCACTGGTCAATTACTTGTGAGTGCAGAGACCAATGCTGTTATTCCATCACAATGTTCACTGGTCAATTACTTGTGAGTGCAGAGACCAATGCTGTTATTCAATCACAATGTTCACTATTCAATTACTTGTGAGTGCAGAGACCAGTGCTGTTATTCCATCACAATGTTCACTGGTTAATTACTTGTGAGTGCAGAGACCAATGCTGTTATTCAATCACAATGTTCACTGGTCAATTACTTGTGAGTGCAGAGACCAGTGCTGTTATTCCATCACAATGTTCACTGGTCAATTACTTGTGAGTGCAGAGACCAATGCTGTTATTCAATCACAATGTTCACTGGTCAATTACTTGTGAGTGCAGAAAGAATGGGACACGCTGGTTGCCCAGAGCGACGCTGGGGATGAGGACAGGGCGTTGACGAGAAAGATTAATGATCTGAAGTATGACATGAGGAAGATGCGAGAACAGATGGAGAAGAAGTTGAAAGCTTCGTCCGACATCGACAAAGCTCTTATCGAGAATGAGGTGAGTTTAACTCCATTGCTCTGCTTTCTAAAAACAGTTCACGTGCAGAACCGTGATCCGAAGATCAAGTTATGTTATTCAACAATGAAACAATGAAACATAAATTGATGTGTAAATGCTAATGTGTTAATGTGTAAATGTGTATACTGCCTAAAGCGTTACTCGATATTTCACCTGCCTTTTGCAAGCTACATCTGGAGCTTCATGTTATAAATGTAAGATTTTCTTAGTGACTTCTTTGAAATTTTTAAGCCTTTTGGATATGTTTTCAATTGTTAAGTCATTTTTTATTATCTGCTAAACTATTACTTCAAACTCCTGATGAAGGTTCAGAAGTCTGGAGAAATATCGAAGTCATTTCAATAAATTATAAAAGTTTGTGAAACGTTCTGTACAATATTTAATGAAAACGCCGAACTTATGATCGGGAAACGAACAATAAGTAAGATGTTGCAAGCGCTAGCGATTTTGCCGCGTGTACCAGGCACTTTTTTGGATACGATTGAAGAGAAAATGGGTTGACGAAATGATATAAAATTTTAATCATGATCATAAAATACAAACTTAATGTTACCACTTCGTAAATTTTTAAACTTTAAGTATTAATTTTTAGGATTTTTGGTGAGAAATTGTCGTTTTTCTTGTCTCGCTGGGTGTCGTATGAATTTAATTTAAAAAATTTTACAAGATAACTCTAAGTTTGTCTTTTATCTAATCATGATTAAAAATTGAAATCAATTGCTTAACTGGTTTGGTCTCCTATCGTATTGGAAGTTTCATAGTTTTGCGCGAATTTGTTGAATAACCGGCGCCTAATTAACAAGGCACGAAGCAAAATTAAAAAAGGGCTAATAATATACAATGAGACCGATCATGTGAATTAAGATCCATTAATGTATGTATACAGCTTGACGTTCGACGCTCGACGCTCAGCGCTGAGCGCTAGCGCTGATGCACATGGTTTACATGGTTTACACATGGTTTATCTTTGACCTTGAACGCCAGCGCTCGGCGTTTGCCAATCAGGAGGCTTAACGGCGAGCGCTGAGCGCCGAACGTCGAACAAAAGCCTAGCTGTAAACGTACCTTTAGGCTGAAACATGTCGTATCTAACTGATTTTTTTTAAAATAATTTAGTGGGTAAGACAAAATTAAAAAAATCACTTTAAAGACCAGTGCGTTTTCCGTTCGCTTCCCGAGGCCTCTTAAGAAGGCTGAGTAGTGAGCGTGGCCTAGAAGAGATTTTAATCGATTTTTATCAATATCTTTTACCAATGTAATTGTTATTAAAATAAGGCTTTGTACGAGTATTCAGAACAGTTCAATGAAAATAATTTTATAGTTTGGAATTAAGTTTTTATTTTTATTTTGTCTAACAGTGCCATAATTTTACTAATTTTCGGGCACTAAACGTCTGTAGGACTAAGTAAATCTAATAAAACATTACAAGAGCTATGGAATTATTTTCATTAAACTGTTCTGAATACTCGTACAAAGCCTTATTTTGTTAACAATTACATTGGTAACAGCTATTGATACAAATCGATTAAAACCCTCTTCAAGGTCAAACTCACTACCCCGCATGCCACTGATTTCAGAAAACGTCTGCGGAGAACGCTGCGAACCTCCAGAAGCATCAGAAGCATTACGAAGCTGTGCAGGAGGAGAACGTGGCGGCCGGCGCGTACAACACTGAGCTGAAGAGCAAGTTGGCGGCCATCGGATACATGGTCATCGGACCGAGCGGCAAGCGGCAGCTGGTCCACTCTATCTTCAAGACGCTCAAGTTCGACTAGTGACGTCATGGGCAGACCATCACATGACGTCATGGGCAGACCATCGCATGACGTCATGGGCAGACCATCACATGACGTCATGGGCAGACCATCGCATGACGTCATGGAATCTACATTACACAGTGACACATACATGATCAATGCAATAAAACAAATACTCGAGTTGAAGCTATGGTGACGTCACACAGAGTGGATTTGCGATTATTGTGGAAACGTATCAGAAGACACGTAAATAACCGATCCAAGGCCATTCACAATGCACCGCTAACTTTAACTTGAAACGTTAACGTTCACTTAAGAATACTTGTTTTACGGGATCACATGGGTAGTATTCTCAAGGTAAATGTGAAAGTTACCAAACTCCAAACATTCACGTTTAGTTAGCGGTCGACCTTGAGTCAACCAATAGAAATCGCGCAATAATAAGAAGATACCCGAGGTGAAGGCGAAGAATTCCGAGTTATTCTATTTGAAGCGTTGTGATTGGCTAATAGTTTACTTTGCCGTTGTCATTCTGAATAGGAACAAGTTAAAGTTAAAGTTAACATTATCGCTATCGTTTCATTTAAAGTTAGCGACCTGCATTGTGAAAACGTCAGTTCAGTTCAGCCTTCAGTTTCTTGCAACGTTTCGCGGACGTGATCATATCTTGATCTCAATATTTATTACACTTTTTTGCAGACTGTTCTGTATTGGCGAACCGTAATAGGGAATCTTTTAATGCTTTAAAAATATTTGTTTAAAAAGTAAACTTTTCGTCGAGTCAAAAAGCGTTGGTGCAAAAAGCTTTTCTACCAAACGCAAATCCGCTCCGTGTCAGTGTACGTTATCAATAACTGTCTATGTAGCGTAATGATAAAACACTCTGTGTAACGCGTTGATAAGCGAGTCTTCGTATTGCATCGCACTGATATGGTGTGAAAGTTGCTGCTCAACAGACCTCGCCAACATCAGTCTGTGAACTAATGCTGTTATGTTCTGTTCTTACTTAGGTAAGATTAAGGACGTAATTAAGTACACTTAGTAATTAATCTTAAGTTTCTTTATTAGCCATGAACACAGTATGTAAACAGAGACGTCGCCATCTTGGAACAAGGTTACTAGATCAGTGTTGCCAATCCAAGCATATTGTAACAGGTTCTTCAATATGCTACATCTCCTTACTTAAGTTTCAAGTCACAAATTGACAATACATTTAAAGAAGTCAAACACAATATTTTAAATTCAAACATAAAATATGACAAATGGCTTGACATTACAAATTATTTCAATGGATCAACATCGCCATCATTCTTATGATTATACACAAATTATTCATACCTTTTTGGTGGTTTGATTACTCTGCCATATCGAGATACATTTTTATTTGGCGATGCTGCAATTGGCCCTGAGATATCACTACTCTCCTGGTCCTCTTCAGGCCTTTCACAACTCTCTGTGACATCAGAAGGATCATCCAGATTAATTACAGGCACAGGGGAATCAACAGAATGATTCTTTGATTCTCGAAGGAATCGACGATTTCTTCGAACAATCGTTCCATTAGAATCCTGCACTATGTATGACCTTGGACTGTCGTGGACACCGATAACTTGTCCAGGTTCCCAAACCTTGTCCTTTCTAATTAGGATACTAGACCCTGTCTCGATAGGTTGCAGATCTTTCGCATTCTGATCATAATATTGCTTTTGTTTTGACTGTCTGCTTAACAGCTTATCCTTCACATCGGTTAAGGGAACTGTTTCTAACAGTTTCGAACAAGTAGGCAATTTTGACTGAATATTACGATTAAACATCATTTTTGCAGGTGGCAAATCAATTCCTCGAATAGGGGTACATCTGTAATTTAACAACGCCGTGTACACATCATTATTGCCCTCATGACAGGCCTTATGAAGCATGCGTTTAACAATTGAAACGGCCTTTTCTGCCAATCCATTGGATTGCGGATAGTTAGGACTAGACGTGATTAATTTGAAATTCCAGTCCTGTGCGAATTCCTTGAATGATACACTGTTAAATGGCATGTTGTCTGAACAAAAATAGTCGGGTACTCTGTATCTACTGAAAATAGATTTTAACCTGTCAATTACTTCGACTGTTTTTTTTGTCTTAAGTTGGATCAATTCTATCCATTTGGAATAATAATCCATTACAACCAAGTACGTTTTTGAACCATATTCCAAAATATCAGCTGCAATTTTCTGCCATGCACGATCAGGTGCTTCATGAGGAATCATCGATTCCTTTTGATTTACATTTCTGAATCTTTCACATGTCGTACATTTACCAATCATGTTCTCAATATCTGAAGACATACCAGACCAAAATACCACTTCACGTGCACGAAGTTTACACTTTTCCATACCTGCATGTCCTTCGTGAATTACTTTCAACATCATCTTTCTCATCTCACAAGAAACTATGAGCTTATCACCTAAGAATACCAAATCCTCTGTGACATGAATATCATTCCTCATGTTCCAATAGTATTTACAAAATTCTGGTACTTCATGCTTACTTCCTGGCCAACCATTCTGACAAAATTCACTCAACTGTGATAAAACTACATCGTTCTGTGTTGCCAGTTTGAATTCACATTTCCGTTCATCTGTCATGGGAAGATACGTAGTCAACGTATGAACAATATACAGCATTTCAGGATCATCCTCTATTGGATCTTTGAGATAGGCTCGTGATAATGTATCTGCTATGTACAACAGTTTACCTGGCACATAAGTAATAGTGATCTGATACTTTAACAATCTGAGCATCATCCTCTGTAATCTTGCTGAAATCTTATCCAAATTCTTTAGATGAATCGATTCAAGAGGCTTATGATCTGTATTGACTGTAACATGAATACCATAAGTATAATAGTTGAAACGTTCAAGACCAAATATGATCGCCAGTAACTCCTTTTCTATCTGCGCATATCGCTGCTCACAAGAAGTCAAACTACGAGATGCGAAAGCTATTGGTCGCCCTTCCTGCATAATACAAGCTCCAAGACCATCCTTAGATGCGTCTGTCTGTAATAGTAGGGGTTTTGAACTATCAAAAGTACCAAGTACTGGGGCACTAGACAACATTTTCTTGATCTCACAGAATGCTTTCTCATGCTCAGGATTCCATTGCCAAACTACATCTGAGCGTGTTAGTTCTCTAAGTGGAGCACTAACCTGTGACAAATTAGGTAGGAATGGAGAAAGGTGTTTAGCCATTCCAAGGAATCTCATGAGTTCTGTCTTGTTCGTAGGATTTTCAAGCTCAAGTATGGGTCTAACTTGACTTTCATCCGGTAGCACACCTTCAGATGATACTCTTCGTCCAACATACTTTACTTCTTTTACACGATACTGAAATGTATTGAGATTAAATTTCGCTCCGACTTCCCTAGCACGTTGAAATACTTTAGCAAGTGCTTGGTCATGTTCTTCACCTGTACGACCAGAGATGATTAAGTCATCGAAATAAACGTCAACATTTTCAATGTCACCAAACAACTGTTCGTTTGTCTTTTGAAACAACTCCGGTGCTGAGGAAATTCCGAAAGGAAGGCGCAGAAACTTATACCTACCAAATGGAGTATTGAAGGTACAAAGGTCTGTGCTCTCATCAGCCAAAGGAATTTGCCAAAAACCATCCTTCATGTCAAGTACTGAGAATGTAGTTTTACCTGTTAACTTAGCAAGCAAATCCTCAGTCTTAGGAATAACATGATGCTCACGTTTGATTACCTCATTCAAGTCACGAGGGTCAAGGCACAATCTCAAATCACCATTGCCTTTCTCTACAATCACAAGACTGTTGACCCAGTCAGTAGGACCATCAACCTTAGCAATGATCTTGCGTGACTCTAAATCCTTAATGGTAGACTTCAGGCGCTTCTAAACTTAAAGGAACTCGTCTAGCTGCATGAACAACAGGTATTGCACCATCTTTGACAATTATCCTATGTTTAACGGGAAGGTTACCTAAGCCCTCAAACAAATCCTTATTCACATGTGTAACATAATCTTTTGAAATACAAGCAGATTTAACCTCTTTAACAGATTTAACTTCTCCTCACGTTGGATCAAATTTAACTTTATACAATCTTCAATTCCTAGCAAACCCTCATCAATTCCCTTCACAACTGTGAACGTAATTTCAGACTTTAAACCTTTTCCAGTCTTGCACTTAAGTTTTACAACTCCTTCAGGCTTGATTTTGAATTTACTGTCACCAAAAGCGACTAGAATTGCTTTTGTGTTCATCAATTTAGCTTTAGGCCTCAATTGATTTAAAACACTCAGTGGCATAATGCTCGTTTCTGCTCCAGAGTCGAGTTTGAATGGGACCTCCCAACTATTAATAGTTAAAGTCTCATGCCATGCTCTTACCTTAGGCTTATCTGGGCAGTTCACCGAACTGACTACTAACTTAGTTAGCGAATTAACATACAGATTATCTGGAATGTTGTGTGGATCTTCTTCAGAATCTTCTTCGGAATCTTCATCATCGGATTCTTGAACAGCATGAACCTTCTTCTGGAACTTTTCCCGCTGTTTTCCTTCCGCTTCTTTCGTCTTCTTCGAAGTCTTCTTTGGACACCCCCGAATGAAGTGATTCTTCTCACCACATCCCGAACACATTTTTCCAAAGGCAGGGCAGCTTCCGGCGGAATGTACATAACAACATTTCTTACAGTTGTATGTCTCAGTTTCCCTCTTCTTCTCACGACCCTCCTTCTTGTGTTTTACAAAGTTGACCTTGACACTCGAGCTCGACGAACTTTGAACTTCTCGTGTTTTAGAACGCGTGTCCTCAAATGCTCTACACAAATCACTAGCTTTCTGTAGAGTCAGGTTGTTTTCGCCTAAGAGTCTTTCTTGGAGTTTGGTATCTATTTTTTTTTTTTTTTTTTTTTTTTTTTTTTTAATTTATTTAGAAAAGTACAAATTACATATTATTGTAGCCCCGCTAAACCAATAGGATGGCTTGTCTGCGGGGCTACACACTAATTATAAACACAATAAAAAACACTTAATACACTAAAAAAAACTAAAAATACATTTATAATACACTCAAGGGAAGAATGCACATATACAGTGACAAATCTTCAAAAACTATATATACTAATTTCAGCAATCAATGGAAATTATGCATTTGGAAGATTTGAAAGATTCTCGGAGACCCATTTTCTAATGATATTTTTAACATCTGATATTTTCTTCAAATTTCTTAATTCATGAGGGAGCATATTAAAATAATGAGGAATTAATGATTTTCTGTTTTGCAAACCGTATGAATTATAATGTAAACTTGGGGCCACATATCTATCTTTATTTCTAGTACCATAATTATGTTGCACTGGTATTTTATGATCTTGTATGTAATAATTTGTTAGAAGGAAAGTATAAACATGAATTTGTTTTACTGAGAACAATTTGCAATCTCTTTCCCGTATTACCTTGTCCGGCCAAATAATTTTATATATTCTTTTCTGTATATTGTCTATTTTATTAAGGTATGAATCAGTCGTATGCCCCCAAGCCAAAATGCCATATCTGATTATAGATTCAACTAATGCCAAATATACTGTAATTAATGTTTTATGGTTAACGTATGGTTTTAAAGTTCTAATACTATACATTCCAGACCTCAATTTTCGACACACTTGCTCGATGTGGGCATTCCATTTAAATTTACTGTCTATGATAAGTCCCAAATAAACTAACTCTTCAGTATTTACTATCTTAATTTTGCATGTACAGTCAGATCGATTTGAGGAGGTGGATTGTAAGTTGAAATTACGGTGAATGCAAGCATAGTCATGACAAATGAGTCTAACTTCCTCTACTGATTTAAATGGAGAATGAATATGCATTACTTTAGTTTTGCTGCTATTAATAGTTAGTCCATTATCATGAGCCCACCGCAAGACATTTGTAAAATCAGCTTGTAAATACTCATTAGCTACTGAGAAGTGCTTATGGACTGCCACAATTGCAGTATCATCTGCGTACAAAAATATCGAACTTCTATTTACCACATTCAACATGTCGTTTACATATAATAAGTATAATAATGGACCTAAAATTGAACCTTGGGGTACGCCTGATTTGATAGGTTCAAGTTTGCTAAAAACTGTACCAAGTTTTACAGTCATAAATCTATTTGAAACATAATCGCGGAACCAATTAAGAACTGGACCTCTTATTCCCACCCTTTCCAAAGCACATATTAACTTTTCATGTAATAAGGTGTCAAAGGCTTTGGAAAAATCAATGAACACAGCCACAACACATAGATTCTTGTCCAGTGCGCTGTAAATTACATCTGAAAAATCATTCAGAAGTTGGCCAGTGCTTTTTCCTTTTTGGAAACCATATTGCTTTGAACTAATCAAATTAAAGGTATTTAAATAATTCATAATCTGGTCAGCTACGTGCCGCTCCATTATTTTATCTATTGCTGGAAGGATTGCGATAGGACGATAGTTTTTGAAACATTTGTGATCGCCACCCTTAAATATTGGTCGCAAAATTGATTGTTTAAGCAAAGTAGGTATGGTGGCAAACTGAAACGAGAGATTAATAAATTTTGAAATTACAGGGCAAATTTCATCTGCTACTAATTTTAAATCTTTAAACCTTATTTTGTCTATACCAGGACTTTTATTTGCGTCAAACGACACAATTATTTTATAAATCGATTCTGGCGTGGCACGAATATAATACATTGAAGTATTAGTATTTGTTTCCTCCTTAGCAATGGTCCGAATGTTGCAATCATGTTTAATTGATTCAACTCCTTCCACAAATGTAGTTACAAACTCCTCGACAATTGTCACAGGCTCATAAACACCTCCCAAATGCTTGAAAATAACATCGTCAACTGATCGTTGCTGCTTTTTCCCTATTATTGTGTTTATTTCTTTCCAAGTTTTCTTAATATCAAATTTACATTGTTCAAAGCGGTTTCTATAGAAATCAAATTTAGCCTTGCAAAGTTTCTTGTTGATTGCATTTCTCTGTTCCCTATATTGTTTCCTATATTCTAAGTTAGATTTAGCACCTTTCCATCTTCTGAAAATAGCATCCCTTTTTTTAATGGCCAACTTTAGTTCATTTGTCACCCATGGCTTCGCGCCTCTTTTCAGAGTTTCACCATTTGCAGACTGCATTTTAGTTACTTCAGCTTCGACATTTACCTTATTAAAATAGTTTTTCATTGCATCATACAAAACACATGGGTCATTAATATTTTTTAATTCATTCCAATTAATATTCTTCAAATCTTTTGTAACTTTTGTTTCATTTAACATTTTAAGGGGCTCCTTTGCAAAAGATTTATTATTTTGCGCCAGATGCACATTTTTTATGCCTACAAGAATAATATAATGATCTGATATTTTTGATTCCAAAATTGCTGAATTTAGTTCACACTGCCTTTCATTTACTCGCACATAAATGTGGTCAATACACGTATTTGAAAACAAACCTAATCTTTCTTCTACCCTGGTATCACCATAAATACACCTATTCATACCATAACTTGCCATAATGTTTTTGTATCTCTGTACATTTAAAGAGTTATCGTGCAGATCCAAATTAACATCCCCTAAAAAAATAATCTGTTCTCTATCTTTCAGTTTCAGCATCTTTATTTTGTTTGTTTACAAAAAAGGCGGCATTCAATGTTTAATCCTAGGATTACATTGCTGTTCCATGCAAACCTCCTAACTATTAGTAATATTTCTATGACTATAATTTGAATATTTACAAAATAGAATATAATATATATTCAAAATATAATTTACAATACAATTACAAGTAATGATAATATGATAATTCAGAAGATTGAAGAAGAAGGGTATGATGTCATATTTATATTGTATAATTTGCAGCTATCACAATATCTATAATATTTCATGAGAAGAAAGAAAAAGAAACAAAGGAAAGACACAAAACAAACAGAAAGAGAAACAGAGGAAACAGACGAACAGAGGAAGAGTGTTCATTCAATCTTCGGAATTTTTTTCTTCTCACTCATCTTGAGGAATCTTGGGAAACTTTTTACTCCCAAACTTTTTACTTCTTCAGGTAAACTGTTATACAACATTGCAGCGGTGTACGTGAACGATGACTTGAATTTGGATGTACGATGCCTCATCAAGTGAAGCTTGGTGTTTCCTCTCACTGCAACGGAATGGATGTCCTTCCTCTGTACAAGCTTTTGTCGTATGTACTCGGGCTTGTCCGTACACATCGCCTTATGAACAAGGTTGAGAGTATGCAGTCTACGGCGTTCGGACATCTTCAGCCATCCGGCCTTCTCGATGAATTTAGTGACGTGATCTTGACGTCTGAGACCGTAAATGAATCGTACACATTGATTTTGGATGCGTTGCACGATCATGGAATTCTTTGCTGAGAGGTTCGGACCATACACCACATCGCAATAGTTAAGACTCGAAAGTACAAGGGCATCAGCGAGAATTATTTTTGCGGAGATGGGTAAAACATTCTTGAATCTGGATAGAGTTTTCAGCTTAACTATTGATTTTCTTTTTAGATGAGTGACATGGCTATCGAAGGTCAAACCATTGTCTATTTGAAGGCCCAAATTTCTTGCTTCATCAGAGAGCGGCAAAGAGCAGGTATCCATTTGGATGTCAAAATCCTGCAATAACACATTTTCTCTCTGCTTCTTGGTTCCAAGTAAAAGTGTTACCGTTTTAGATGTATTTAAAACGAGTGCTTGCTCTTTAGACCACTTTACTACTGTGGCAAGCGCAGAGTTCATCAAATCACATGCTGCTCTTGAGTCTTCTGGCTTGAATGAGATGTAGAGTTGGGTGTCGTCAGCAAATTGATGCAACTTGCACTCACTCACTAAGCTTGGGAGTTCAGCCGTGAATAGTATGAACAACAGTGGCCCAAGTAAAGATCGTTGTGGAACCCCTGATGTGATGGTGAGGGGATTTGAGATGAGTGTTTCGTTTTTGCGCTGAATTTCCACTCGCTGTTGCCTGCTGCTAAGGTAGCTGCGGAACCAGTCCACTGCGCTGTCGTGTAGATGGTTTCCCCTGAGTTTTGCCAGGAGCAGATCGTGGTTCAGCGTGTCAAAGGCCTTACTGTAGTCCAGGAGAACAAGGCATGTAACCTCCGCCCTATCAATAGCTCTGATAGCGTCGTCAGTGATGTTCAGTAGTGCTGTAGTGGTGCTTCTGTTCTTCCGGAAGCCAGACTGCGCATCAGGTAAGGCATTAGTGCTCTCAAGGAAGTCCGC
The DNA here is from genome assembly GCA_934045905.1 of Leuctra nigra. Classification (NCBI taxonomy): domain Eukaryota; kingdom Metazoa; phylum Arthropoda; class Insecta; order Plecoptera; family Leuctridae; genus Leuctra; species Leuctra nigra. The sequence goes on from OW203769.1 coordinate 1,640,820, forward strand.
GAGTTGTGTACACACCACCTTCTCCAATATTTTTGACATCGTAGGCAGTATGGTAATTGGTCGTAGATCTTTGAGAATTTTCGGGTGCTTGAGTTTAGGAAGAGGTCGCACTAACCCTTCCTTCCAGAGAGATGGTACTATCCCTTTAGTTAATGATTGGTTTACTATATCTGTTAGAGTAGTTGCACAGTGCGGTAAGCAGAGTTTCAGCATTTTTAGGGATATGCCATCAGCCCCAATGGCGTTCGATTTAATTCTACCAATAATGCCCAAAATATCAGAAGTACTTATTTCTGAGAGCTTGAACTCTATAGAAGTATTGCTTGATGCTTTTAAGGTCCATGCGTTAATAGTTTCCTTAAGCACGTCCAAGTTACCCGCTGCTTGAATGAAATGCTGGTTTATGGTATCAGGACTGCCCAGCTCTTCTGGTATATCTGCTCTTTCTTTATTCTTACTGTGAATGTCCCAACGTTTGAGGTTCTTCCAGAAAATCTCGGGTGTATGTCTGCTTGAGGTGAGGTTACTAACGATATAAGATCTCTTCTCTCTCCTTATCATACCATTTAAATAGTTGCGTATTTCAGTATATACAGTCCAGTTTTGACTACTTTTTTGCTTCTTATATTTCTTCAGTGCGCGATTTTTTAGCTGTATAGCTTCTTGAATGGCCTCCGTTAACCAAGGAGAGCTTACTTTCCTAGTTGAGATTGTTTTCTGTGGAGCGAATCTATCGGCGACATCTAATATATTTGCAGTGAGCTGCTGCACCTTAGCCTCAATGTCAGTTCCATCTTGGATATTTTCCCATCGTAAACCTCCAGCATACGTATTTAGCTCATCTGTGTTTATATTAGCATAGTTTAGAAATGTCAACGTTCGCTCCACTCTTTTGGGTGTGCAGTATTTGAGAGTGCATACTGTCATGTTATGGTCAGTTATACTTAAGCCTCTGTCGTCACACAAGAGGGTGGTGTTTACGACCTCAGTTGATATAATAGGATCTGTGTCTCTGATGTACATGTGATCAATGAGGGTGGCGCTGTTACTTGTGACACGGGTGGGCTCTACTACTACTTGCTCCAGGTTATTTTATTCAGATACTTGATGAGATACTTGGTCCCAGGCGATGTCTTGTCAAGAAAGTTAATGTTAATATCACCCATAAAAATAATATTCTCCACGGTAGGCTCAAGCACCGCCAACGCTTCATCAAGCGAGCTGATTTTACTGTAATTAAGGCTTGGAGGTCTGTACCCGACGCCAACAGCGATTTTTCTCCTCTTAATCTGGACTTTAATCCAAAGCTGTTCGAACTCGGCGCAAGCATCATCAACTGAGGTATTGTTGAGTTCCACAGGAGTGTATCTGAGTGACTTCTTGATGTAAAGTAAAATACCGCCACCTCGCGATTTCCTATCTTTCCTAAGAAAGAAGTATCCTGGGATATCGACGTTTTCATCTAATGTATCTGATGTTAGCCAAGTTTCACTCACGCCTATGACGTCATAATCACTGTCTAGGAATAGGTCCCTGAATTCGTTAAACCCACTTTCTATGGAACGGACATTGATACCAGCAATCTTCAGGTGGCGTCCTGACGTGGGTGCTGTTATGCTGGTGTCCAGTCGCTGTCATTTGTTCCTATTGGCTGGGACCTCCTTTATACGAGTTGATTTTCTCACCTGTCTAACCGGTGGCTCAGCGATCTGGTTCTGGCTTGACATAGCCACTGGGGGTACAGTGGTCCGCCTAGACCTCCTTAGTGGAACATCAGCTTTATCGACATCTTCAGATGGAACAGCGACATGGGACAGCGATGGAACAGCGACATCATCTTCAGATGGAACAGCGACATGGGACAGCGATGGAACAGCGACATCATCTTCAGATGGAACAGCGACATGGGACAGCGATGGAACAGCGACATCATCTTCAGAAGGAACAGCGACATATTCTTCAGAAGGAACAGCGACATGGAACAGCGATGGAACAGCGACATGGAACAGCGATGGGACAGCGACATCATCTTCAGATGGAACCGCGACATGGGACAGCGATGGAACAGCTACATCATCTTCAGATGGAACAGCGACATCATCTTCAGAAGGAACAGCTACATGGAACCTATCTGTTCTCGCTGGTGTTGTGACTGATGTTGTGTTGCTGTGGCGCCTGCGCGCTGCGGGTTTCGTAGCTCGGCGTCGTGTTCTTCTGCTCGATGACACTTGGCACGCACGTGGCGGCCGCGTGGTGGCTGGACAGTCAGCTGCTCGGGACTCGGCTGGGCTGCTGGAGGCGTGGCGGGTGGTCTCGACGGCGTCCTCGGCATGCCCGGCGGTCGGCCGGCGAGCTGGTGCTTGAGGGCGGGGTGGAGCGGGGGGAGAAGCAGGGGGCACGATGACGTTGGCGATGGTGTTTAGGAGGGTGGCTCTTCCTTCACGATTGAGGTGTAAACCATAAGGGGTGAAATCACGTCTTTGAAAAACGGACATGTCGAGAATCGAAACATTTTCATAGAATTCGGCGAGTTTTGCTAACTGATCATTTGTCGTCCTGATTAATTTATTAACTATTGAATGGTGCTTATTGAATCTAAGAGGTATAGTCGCTACTGTGATATTGGTGAGAGGAAGTATAGATAGTGTTGTTGCTACATGATGAACTATTGTTTTCGTTGTACTGATGTCAGACCCCTTGGTAATTGCATCGCTGCCTGCCATGATGATTATATGATCTTGATACATATGATCTTGTTAAGTGTTTGATACAACACTTAACAAAACATCAATTTCCTCCAAGAAGTTACACATAAGGTCACTATTTGGTGGCCTGTACAAAGCAATTAACTTCGTTCTGCATCCATTTAACATAAATTTACCCATTATACATTCACAACATCTCAAATTACTTATATCCAATTACTTATTCCTAGAACCAACCGATCACGTATCAGGCTTTCTTCTTGGTCGCAGAATTCACAAGATTTCGCAGCTTTCTTTAGCTCCGTTGCAAATAAGTCAAAAGATTGTCTTTCTTTTTGCATAATTTTGAAAAATGTATAACGTTCAAAAACTACATTTTTACGTGGCGTGCAATATGCTTCAAACTTTTCTAGTACGTTGGCGATGTTATTTCGCTCGGATTCCGTCGCAAAAGTAAACGTATTATACGCCTGTAGCGCGTCTTCCCCGATTAGACTAAGTAAAACAGCAACTTGAACGTCTTGCGACTCCTTGTCTGTCTTGGTAGCTTTTGAATATATCTGGAACTTCTGCTTCCACCTCTGCCAATTGTCTGAAACATTTCCTTCCAGAGAGAGTTCGGGCGGCGGCTTATGATGTGCACTCGTAGCCATTTTCTTCTAGGCTAGAACGTACTTACTGCGTCGCAAAAACGATTCACGTTTTTCGTCAGTTTTCTTATAACTTGACTGATTCACGGCTATTCACTTTCACTGCCGACACCATGTTATGTTCTGTTCTTACTTAGGTAAGATTAAGGACGTAATTAAGTACACTTAGTAATTAATCTTAAGTTTCTTTATTAGCCATGAACACAGTATGTAAACAGAGACGTCGCCCTCTTGGAACTAGGTTACTAGATCAGTGTTGCCAATCCAAGCATATTGTAACAGGTTCTTCAATATGCTACAAATGCATCATGCAGTAGTGACATTATCTCTTTCTCTGTGATCAAAAGCTACAAATGGTTTTAAAATAAGCCTTCGATGTCAATAGCCCTTGAATGTCTTGCCCTAATTGGAGAAATGTTAGTGAACTCTGACAATGCCCGGACCTGGGTTCGAGCCCCGGTTCGGTCGGATATTTTTCACAACGCACATCCCTTCCTAACATCCTGACTCCATGGATGATTTCCACTGAAACCTCAATTCTCATCGAAAGTGCAATGAGACATGGTGACAGCATCGTCATCGGAGGGATGACGGTTCGCAGCGAGCATGCTCTCTTCATTAATCAATTCTTAACTCAAATCAATTTGTCAGGTTTATTCCTGATATAAAGCGGTTTATTAAGAGGAAAAAGGCACTTAAGGGCTCTGGATTCCTTCTGACGGAATACCTTACCCGAACAAGACACGACCTTCTACTCACCACGCAGAAAATAATAGGCCCAACAAACTGCTGTACGCAGGATGGGGCAATCATCGCAATCGTCAAAGGTAAGATGTCGAATTACCACTTCAAACGACTTAATTGCCCTCAAAGCCCTCAAATCTCTTGCCAATGAAGAAGAAACTGATGAAGAACCTGCACTCACAAAATGAAGAGGCTCCCCGATATTCTCATTTAACTAGGACTAACCTCAGGGCTTAAATCTAGAATAGACTAGCCCATTGGTACCTAATTGCGTAAATTTTTACCTTATAATTTGCTTTTAGTAACACAATAGTCATAAAACTAGATTTAAATTTATATAACAATTCCAATTATAGTTTAGACTCTCTATTTTAATCTCTCCCCCAAACAACCTTTATCTGCCAGTCTACTAGAGAACTCCAATTTACCTACAAAACATGTCATGGTATAAAAATATTTCATCTAAATATTCGGGGTATAAATTCTTATTATTTCGACGAACTAACAGCTCTTTTGCAAGATATTTGCATGCCTTTTGACATAATAATTCTCACTGAAACACAGCTTAAATCTAATACAACTCAATTTGCTCTCAACGTACAGCTTTGCTAATAAATCAACAATACTCACGATGGCATATCAATACTTATCAAAAATGAAACTTTTGACTCGACCAGTGTTAAAGAAAATTACTCTTCCACTCAGGCCCATGTGGGCCAAATGTATGCATCCAGCAACTGAACATCCTTCAATATCTTGTCGATTTACTGATCTCCATCCGGCAATGTGAAATCATTCGTCTTTGAATTAAGCAACAACAGTAAAATGATGCGACACGACTTCAATGTCAACATTGGAGAATTCTGCAATCTCATTGGAATACCTAAACGTATTGAATGCGAATGGCTTTACATGTTGCATAAATTAACCAACACGTATTTCTCCCACAACTAGTACTTGCATTGACCATATCTTTATAAAATCTCGCGCAAATAATCATATTAAATTCAAATGTTGTGTACTACAAACCAATATCACCGATCACTGTGCAACATGCAAAGGTTGGTACAATAACGATGCTATAGATTCATCTAAAGCGAATGATTATCTTGTGGAAATTAAAAATATCAATTATGACATGCTCAAGCTTAATCTAGAAAAACAGGATTGGGAAAACATATTGCGAGAAGATAATCCTAACAATGCTGTCGATATCTTTGTTAAAACGCTTACTAAACTTACTGATGCCTGTATAACATATCCCCATAAAAAACACTCCGTGTAAAAATACCAGCCAAGTCTCTTCAACTTAAAAAAAAATAATGACATCTAAAAATTCTGCACTGAAAAGTAGTGATATCAAAAAAATAGCAAAGTCAAAACTTTATTTGAAAATCAAAAAATACTTGGCGCATCGTGTACATAAATAGCTTGGAAGTATAAGCCAATTATAAATTATACATGAAATATACATATACATAGTATACCTATAATGCCCTAAAAAAAACGATGCGCCAAGTATTTTTTGATTTTCAAATAAAGTTTTGACTTGGCTAATTTTTTGATATCACTACTTTTCAGTGTAGAATTTTTAGATTTCATTATTTTTTTTTAAGTTGAAGAGACTTGGCTGGTATTTTTACACGGAGTGTTTTTTTATGGGGATATAACTACTTTTTTTAGTTTATTCTTACAACTACGTGTGACACATATCACATGAACAATTACTAAATCCTTTAAAAAAAATTACCCTTTACAATTTGGTTATTCTCATGAAAAAAACAAAGGTTTCATTCCAATCGGTCAACCCAGTTCCGAGATATGGCAACACGTCGGTTTTCAAAATGGCCGCTGAACTTTCTGCACTGCCACATAGAATTTATAGCTATAAATGATGTGTATCATTTTTAGCTTTCTGAATATGTATTTATTGTATAGGAGGGGATTATAATGATTTATAAATTTGAATGACGTCATTTCCGGCCTCATAAATAGGAAAATTCTAGTTTGACTGTTCCTATTCCATAGAGATGGCCTTCCGAATCGTTTGGCACTAGTTTCATACCGATCTGTCAACCAGTTTTCGAGATATTACGTTTCTTCCGATTTCAAAATGGCTGCTGAAATCACTGAGCTCTTGAATTATAATTTAAACATGATTACATTTTATTATAAGCAGTCTCAAATAGTATATTTATTGCATCAAAATGTAAATTTGTGCGATTTTTAAAATGTGTGACGTCATTTCCGGTTTCAGTATGGGGAAACTGCAAATATTATTGATGATAATACTTAAAGTTGACCGTCTAAATTGCTTAGCGTTGGTTTCGTTTAAATCTATTAAGACGTTTTTAAGATATGATGTCATTTCTGGTTTCAAAATGGCGGCTTCCGGTTGGTTTTATATCAAGTCAAATAAAATCACAAAAGAACTTACGTTACATAAATATCAAAATAATTGGATCAAATTTGTTGCCGAAATGCCAATCGATGAATTAAATTTCATGACGTCATTTCCGGTTTCGTTAACATAAATTTTAGTCTGTTGCTATTGATAATCCATATAGATGACCGTCCGAATAGTTTGGCGCTATTTTCGTTCCAATCGGTCCAGCCGTTGTTGAGATATGACGTCACTTCCGGTTTCAAAATGGCGGCACAAAAAATGCATGGGGTGAAGGTTAAATCAGACGCCAAAAGTGCACACGTGGTAAAAATGTGAGATCAATCGGTTAAGCCGTTTAGGCTGTGGCCTGTTTACCGGATTTGAATTCCAGGAGACTACTACTACTACTACTATGATTATTACTGATTAAAACCGCCCTAAAGCACTGTTTTCACGGCCCTTTAGCGTGCAAAGGGCGTAACCTATTGTTCCCAAATTTGGTATATGTTGTAGGGTGGGCCATAGCTCGAAATTAAGATATATCGCAACAGTGTGAGATTTCCCAATTTTAAGATCCAGTAGGCCTAAAATGCCACTTTGATGCTTACAGTAAAAGTGGGTTTGCTCCAGCCTCTATATGAGAGTGTGCGCGCCGTACGACTTGGCTGGCGTGGAGCGACCGCTCCACTAGATAAGAAATTTGAGCCTAAAGTCAAAAACCTCAAGCCATGGTTTTCATAGAGACAAGATACATAAAAAGAGGTGTAAATATCCTGACTTAGTAGCCATCAAAGAATACTACAAAGCGTGCCGAAACAATGTGAACTCTCTAGTGAAGAAAGCTAAAAGTCAGTATTATAAAGATAAAATAGTTGATGCTAGTGGTGACAAAAGAAAAATTTAGAATATTGTAAATGAGTTCACTAAGAGGACTGCCAAAAACATGGAAATAACAAAAATTGTAACAAACAATAAATCCCCATCTTGTGGATGATACATTTGTAGACTACTTCAGTGATGTGGGTGAAGTAATGGCGGAGAACTTAGTCAAAGAGAACCTCCAGAGTAATCAAAGTAGTGACACAAACAATTAAAATATTAATATTAATTTTAATTCCCATTCGATATTTCTAGAACCAGTCACCACAAATGAAATCCTTCGTTATATCAATGAAATGAAAACTAATACTGCTTTTGGGCTGGATTCAATAAGTACCATCACTCTCAAATCAGTTAAAGAACAGATTGCTGTCCTATTACAACACTTATTCAATTCCAGTCTCGAATCAGGAATTTATCCAGATATATTTAAAATGCCCTAATAAAACCCATTTACAAGAAAGGGGATAAATCTCTAATTAGTAATTATAGACCGATTTCCCTTCTCTCAAACCTATCTAAGTAATTGGAAAAATTCATCAAACATCGAATATACGACTTTCTGGAAAAACATGTCTTAATCTCACCTAATCAATTCGGATTCCGGAAGGAAAGAGGTACTGATGACGCAATTGCAAAACATACTTCTCAAATTGCCCTAAAAATTGATAATAACGAACAATTTCTAGCCGTATTTTTGGATTTAGAAAGGCTTTCGACGCGGTTTCTCATCCACTCCTTTTTTTAAAACTACATAGCATGGGTATACGAGGCAAACCTTAAAATTAATTGAAAGTTACTTGGAAAATCGGCAACAATTTGTGTGTATTAATGACGCTATTAGCAAACCGCGGATGAATAAATACGGTGTCCCACAAGGAAATGTATTAGGTCCGCTCCTATTCCTAATTTTTGTAAATGATCTGTGTTCATTATTGCCCAACGACGACATCACAGTTTTTGCCAACGACACGGTTTTGCTCTTCTCGGATGTTAACTGGGAATCAGTGCATGATCAGGCTGACAACGGACTAAATATCTGATTTGTATATAAGTATAAATTCATAATCAAATATTTTTATTTCAACGAACTTCAAATTATCTACAATCTATCCAGGACCACTAGATCAATGGCGAATCCCGTTTCTTTAATACTCCCCCGATTTACGAATAAGTATGGAAAGCGATCTATAAATTACTCCGTCCTTTATATTTTCAATCAGTTGCCTCAAGAAATTAAGTCTTTAGATAATTATAGTTGTATCAAGAAAGAGATGCAATCATGGTTGCATGAATACTCTGATGATGTTTTAAAATATTTGTATTTGTTTTCTTTTTTAATCAGGTTATTATGTATTTTTTCTCTTTTCTTGTAAACTAGAGGGTCCTGTCATGTAAAACATGACCTATGCGCACCAGTGGGGTGTGCTTAAATATAAAACAGCAGCAATACCTATTTGTCAGCAGAGTGTGCGTCGTTAATACACACGTGACGTCGTTAGCATGACCACATGTCTAACAGAATACGTAAATGAGAAACGAAGGAAAGCAATTTAATGATACTATTATGGAAAAATAATTTCAAATAAGTTTCCAAATGTCCACCAGAGTATTTGTAAGAAAAATTAAGAACAATTATAGATTCAGAATGCGCCGTTAAAATATATATTCGTGTCGTTGATACCCATAACCCGATGCACACGACTTATTCTTCATTTGTGATGGGTTTCATTATATCCGTTCCTCAGAGGTATAGGTGGAAGTAAATTTTTTTAATTTTGCGGTACACTTTTTGAATGATGTAATCAAGCTCTATCAATAGCCATTTGACTGACAAATTAAGTTATATCGAAGTATTCTCTTTCACAATAATTCATGTCACCATTACAAATATGATTGGATGCATTCAGAATTAGGTACTGGTTTTTGAGCTCACTTCAAGAATCATTGAAATTGACTTCCACTCATCTGCCTCTAAGGTACCTATCAGTGTACAATGTAAAATATAAACACGGATGCTTAAAACATTATCAACAGCAACTTGACGTCGTTAACATGACTCAATACCGTACACACCGCTCAATACACACCCATCTACGAAAATGAGATACGAATGAAAATTATTAACCAAATAAACTTTATTTAAAAACTTCATCGGTTAATTGGTTTGGGGGTTACAGAGTCGTGTGGAGGAAAATGTAGGAAGAAAACAAATAATATGAAAATTTGAAATTTGTGTAATGAAGAAAACGTTAAAAATCTATCGACTTAGGTTGTCACGACCCTCTAAGGCTGCGTTTCACCAAGATTCTAAACCCGGTTTAGAGGCAGTAAACCTGGCTTAGGGGCCTCTAAACCAGGTTTACCGCCTCTAACCCGGGTTTAGAATCTTGGTGAAATGCAGCCCAAAATACAGGGAAATAGAAAGTTAAAAAAAATGAAGTTTCTTGGCTTGGTGGTGTTTTCTATTTAATGCAACTAATTATTAGTTAAACAGTTATTATGTGTTATAATAGATCTATTACACACTCAAAGGGATAATGATTACGTTTGAGGTAAGTTTTGGTCATTTCTTGACTCAGTGAAAGCAAAAGACTTAATTTTAGACGTGATAGCCATGAGACACCGTCAATTTTCAATGCATTAAAAGTAATGCGCGCGCAGAGAGTGATGCGCGCGCAGGCGTTCCGGACAGAACTGGGTAACTATAAGTAAGATTGTCTAAAAATTTATTTTTTTGTATCCACTAATTTTCTTTAATTATTACTCCACAGAAAAGCCGTTTGGCTTTGTGAAAAACGGATTGTATGTATTTTTGTAAGTTTCTGATTATAAATAAATAAATAAAAATACATAAATAAAGATGGTTGTAAATTTTAACAAATGGAAGGATTTGGCCGAAACTTTGTAAGAATGGGTCCAATGTAAGTTGCAATGACTTTGCTAAATTTCAAATTGATCGGGCCAACCAATCGAAAGACAAATATCTTATAAAATAAATATAAAATATAAAATGTAATATAATATAATGTAATTTTTTTTTAATATGAACAAATCAGAGGATTTCAAAAAATATTAGGGTCTGCAACGCCCAGAGATGGTTCGTAAATGTGTGTAAATTTTCAGCTCGATCAAAGAAAAAATAACAAAAAAACGAGGTCCGTGTCGAAAGAACCAAAAGGAGTCACTAGCTCAATGACGCTGGTCATCAAGCACGTCTTCACTCCAGGAGATCACCACACCAAGAGAACAATGACGCTGGTCATCAAGCACGTCTTCACTCCATGAGATCACCACACCAAGAGAACAATGACGCTGGTCATCAAGCACGTCTTCACTCCAGGAGATCACCACACCAAGAGAACAATGACGCTGGTCATCAAGCACGTCTTCACTCCAGGAGATCACCACACCAAGAGAACAATGACGCTGGTCATCAAGCACGTCTTCACTCCAGGAGATCACCACACCAAGAGAACGAATCCAGCCGGATGTCGCTCTCAGTACATTACACAATCTCACCTAGCGTGGTAATATTACGTCATTACTAATAATACACATAAGTACCAGAAATCATCTCGGAAAACAGCTTGACAGAAACTACCTACGCGACGAAGCAAACGGAAAAGATGACTAGGTAGTACTTAAAACGGCCGCATGTGAGCCACCTCGACCGTTTAAGCTGTCGGTCTGTTGATGGATCGATTGGACGTAGGAGCAAGAGAAGGCTATTTTGCAGTGGCGATTTGAAATCGTCACAATACCAGGTGTAATCCCAGACACCCATAATCCCATAATCCCATAATCCCATTATCCCATAATCCCAGACAAAACACTCTAGTCTTTACACCCTAAAAACGTATACACTATTGTTGATTGCTAAAGTATTGCTGAAATTAGAAAAACAGTACAACAAAATCTAAATCAAATATTTAGGTAAAGGAAGAAAAAAGAGACTTCTCAGGTTAATAAAACCCAGAAAAAACACTCCGTGTAAAAATACCAGCCAAGTCTCTTTAACTATAAAAAAAAATAGAAGAAATCTAAAAATTCAGCACTGAAAAGGAGTGATATCAAAAAAGGAGCCAAGTCAACGAATTTTCCAAATTTTAATCGTACCATTGAAATAAAAATATCAACCCCCGAGAAATACTTAAAAAAAAGGACTTGGCGCATCGTTTTTTTAAAGACACTTTTCTATCCTAAAAGTATAGGAAGAACTCTACAAGTATATTTTCCTGAGTATATCACATTCATTATCGACGAATCATACTACGTTTTAATATAACTAGTACTCTTACCTACTGGCAGTTTTGGTATTTTGTCAATATTCAGAGGAAATAAACGGATAAACGAATAACGAATAAACGGAAGCGGCCTAGTCTATTCGTTATTGCCACTATTTCTAGGGTCATATTAATCAATCATACTTCTCAATATCGTGACTGAGGGAAATAGCGAAAGCGCTCATTACAAGAAGGCCGTCAATGAGATTTGTATAAGTGACTAGTGCACTGAGCCATGCTGCTCAAATAATTACTGACTAGATTTTTATCTAAAGTAATACGTTATGTAATTTATGAATTTTTTTGGTATAAAATGTTAATTAATAGCAATTAATTACACGGCGAGAAGGTTCAAAGTATAATGCTGTAGTAGGTATGTTGATGTACCCACAAAACTATAGGTACCTACCAATCACAAACACAACTGTTCTGTATTTATTGCTTGTAAGACAATGCTATGTTTCTTTGCGTACTTATATTTAAATTTAAAATATTTTTACAGAATGTTCAATATTTAATTTGAAAGTTTTGTCCCAATTTTTCTAGGCATTTCTGAACTACGTAGTATGTGAGTGGCATAAGCTTAAGAATAGAAAAATGTCTTTAAAAAAACGATGCGCCAAGTCCTTTTTTTAAGTATTTCTCGGGGGTTGATATTTTTATTTCAATGGTACGATTAAAATTTGGAAAATTCGTTGACTTGGCTCCTTTTTTGATATCACTCCTTTTCAGTGCTGAATTTTTAGATTTCTTCTATTTTTTTTTATAGTTAAAGAGACTTGGCTGGTATTTTTACACGGAGTGTTTTTTCTGGGATATCACTTCTTTTGTTAGTTTATTCATACAGCTTGTAGCACATGTCCGAGCAGGGACTAATTTCTTTAAAAAAATACGCCTCAACCGATTTGGTTACTATGAAAAGTTGCGTTTGGTATAAGATGAAAATGATTATCCAAGAAGAATAGCTTAAGTTTCGTTATAATCGATCCAGCCGTTTTCGATACATGACGTCACTTCCGGTTTTGAAATAGCGGCCGAATTCCGGTATAGGTAATAAGAAAACAATCTAGTTTTATCTAGTTGATACCTTCATGAACGACCATCTGAATTCCTAATCCCTATATTTCCGTAAAATCGGTCATGCCGTTTGTAATATATGACGTCACTTTCGGTTTCATTTAGTGGTTCCTGCCGCCATTTCCGGTACCATTAATTTATTTATTCATTTTTCACAATTGATTTTTCAAATAAATAGCAGAATGAATACGCAGGAGCTAGTTCAGTTGCAATCGGCACAGGCGTTTTAGATATATGACGTCACTTCCGGTTTCAGGAATGGCGGCCGAGAACACTGCTACCTTGAATATATAAATTGTATTGTCTATGTTACAATGTAAGTTAATTATGTACGTATTTTAAGTATAATTTGTTGAAATAAGTTAAATATTGCGTATTTATGACGTCACTTCCGGTTTAGAAAATAAGAAAATAATATTTATTTTATTGATACTTCATATAGATGACCATCTAAATCGAATGGCGCTAATTTCGTTCTAATCGGTCCAGACGTTTTTGAGTTATGACGTCACTTCCGGTTTCAAAATGGCGGCTACCGGTTGGTTTTATAAAAAGGCACCTCAGACGCCAAAAGTGCACATGTGGTAAAAATTTCAGGTCGATCAGTTCAGCCGTTGAGGCTGTGGCGGTGATAGCGACGTTTCGTGATATCATCAGAATCATCATCATCTTCAGAATCAGAAAGTGGTGTAATTTCACTGTTTTCTCGGTCCTCTAGCGCGCAAATGGCATAACCTATTGTTCCCAAATTTGGTATATGTAGTGGGGTGGGCCATAGCTCGAAATTAAGATATTTCGCAACAATGTGAGATTTACCAATTTTGAGATCCAGTAGGCCGAAAATGCCATGTTGTTGCTTACAGTAAAAGTGTTTGGTCTGCTCCTCAGTTTATTAGGCATTTACGGTATGTTGAGTGACTGTGAGTGTATAGTACGACTTGGCTGGGTGGAGCGACCGCTCCACTAGATATTTAAAAAATATATATTTTACTACCATTTATGTTTTAAAATGTATACAATTTTTAATATCAATTTCCCACATCTCTGTCGCATTGTTAAATAATATGTAGTTCTAAGTCGTTAAATAATTACTTATCTTATTGTGTTCTTCGCCGTCACTTTGGAAAGCACAGAATAATACCCATAAGATGTGCGAAGCATCTGCAACAAGAAATTCTATTTATTAACAAAGATGATTTCATAATGAAATTGTTGAACATAAAATGTAGTTAAAATAAAAAAAACTTGTTCTCACAAGAGATAGCCTTTTTCATTCGGTAAAGCTAAGTACCTTCGATATACTTTACCATTCTCTAAAAAAATTAGATAATTGAGCGAGCGTAGCGAGCGTCACCACGGTACTCTTATGGCTCTTTCTCTGTGTGTTTTTTTTTTTTTTTTTTTTTTTTGGTCACACCCCAGGTCAAACCGCTTAAACAATCAATCTGAAATTTTGTACACATACTAACGTACTCTATGCGGTCCCTGCGATCGTTTTTGAACGGGATCCCGTGATTGGTTCAAATTTAAAAAAAATTATCTTTCGATTAGTTTGTTTTATCAATTTGAAATTTTGACAAGTCATTACCACTAACATTTTACCCAATTATACAAAGATTCAGCCAAATCCTCCCATTGGTTAAAATTTAAAACCATCTTTACTGTGATTTTTGAAATTTAAACTAGAACCGTTTGACCGATCAACTTAAAACTTTGCATGGTCATTGGGACCAACATTATCTGTGTTTTTAACAATGTTCAGACAAATCTGTGTTTAAATCCAAAAGTTATTGACATTTTACGGACATTTTGCGTGTTGGCTGTCAAATTTCTCGAAAATGTTGATCACGGCTACTTCGACTCTTTCTAGTTCCAAGGTAGTTAGAGCAGAAACTTTCAAACGTATGAAACTGATATGACCGTTCAACATATCGTCTAATATTGTGTAAGTACACACACCTATATCATATGAGTGGTCCCAGGTATATTTTTGTAACCATGATTTTTGAATATTGACTAGGAACAGTTTTATTATAAAGGTTCAATTCATTTATTTATTTATTTGTACAATATATCCAACAGAGTAAAACTCCACAAGTGGACATAGCATATAAAATAACAACAAATTATGAAAAACTAACAGAGAAAAGCAATTGATACAATAAGTTAAAAATTTAAACAGGAAAAATTTAAATTATCACCGCAAACTAAATTATACTAATCTAATGCTAGTCTATGAACCTAATCTAAACTGGGGCTAAATCAAATACAAATTTATTAAAAGTGGACCTAATGTTTTCAATAGAATTGTTAAAAATATATAATGTGTTATCAATTTGGAAGTTAAAATTATCAAAAGTATACATCATCCTATTAACACAAGAATGTTTCAAAATATTTATCCTACTTTTATGAGTTTTAAATGATGATTTGTGGCGAGTGAGGCGGGAAGGAACTGAAAAATTGATTTTAGACAGAAGTAATCGATCAACTTAAAACTTTGCATGGTCATTGGGACTAAGCCCCATTTACACGGTGCAATTTCTTGTACAACTTCTGTATCACACTTTTGTGTCACACTTCTTGAATGGAAATTAGAACATGTTTTAAGTTCTGTGGCAGAAAGTTGCGTCGTGTAAACACAAAATTGTATGAAAAATGGGAATGTGACAGAAGTTGTTCAAGAAATTGCACAGTGTAAATGGGGCTTAATACTTTAGGAATATTTGGAGATTTTTATACCTACAAGTCTAACGAATTTCAAGAATTGTTGGCTTTTAATGATATTTTCGATAGACATAATTTCGGTTCGAGGTGTTGCGCGTGTCAGTGCTCGCTCATCAAAGCGTTACACAGAGCGTTTTCCTAGTATAATGCTTACTACACATAAAATTCTTTATTATTTCCTTGGGAAATTGCATGTGCTGTTCATCTCTGCTTGTGAATAATCTAAGCACTTAAAACTTACCGCTTGAAAAGTATCTAAGGAGAACGGGACATATCCAGCTCTAAAGACAACAGGTTGATTAGCCATCGACATCATGATCCGCATAGACTGCTTGAAGCTTTCGGACGCTTCGAACCAATCACAACCGTAGAGAGCCTCCCTCACTAGCGAGCTCTGTAACACGGGACAACAGGTTGATTAGCCATCGACATAATGATCCGCATTGATCGCTTGAAGCTCTCCGACGCTTCGAACCCATTACAACCGTAGACAGCCTCTTTCACAAGCGAGCTTTGTACGAGACAAAGGAGCTATTACAAAAGGCACCCAACCTCACGAATTACTTAAAATTTTCTCACCTGCTCTGTCAGCTGGTCGAAGAGGTAGGAGTAGATATAGACAATGAATGTTGCCACGAAAAGGATTCCGAGAACCAGCACAATGATAACATCAATTGCAGGTGTCTAAGGACATAATAATGTTGAATGTGAGCATGTATTGTTAGAACTAAAGTACAGTGATTGTGATTGGTCACACACATATATCTATCACTTTTGTATTCCCTCAACCTAGTAATTTTGGGCATAGAATTATTGTATAGCATAAGATCTATTGAATATCCATCCATATGGTGACATTCATATTATAACAAACAAGTCCTTACCATCATAACGTACAAAACTGCCAGAGATGACGACGTCAGATAGAAAATCATTCCTTCAAGATATATAATTTGCAGTTTATTCTCATACTCGCTAAATAACCTAAAAAAAAAGATTATCCGTGAAATATATTAACAAAAATAAATGACAGACGGGTGATGAATAACGTTATTCCTACCTAATGAGAGCCTGGTGATGCTTGATGCAGTCAACCAAGCGAATCTGCATCACCAAGTCCACCTTATGACTATTCTCTTCACCAACTTCGTCCTTGATGTCCAGATTAACCAAACGTTTTAATTCCTGGCTTCCTTCATCCAAGTCTGAAAGGACATTTGGAGTTAGTTGGGTGTTCTCCTCCTTGACTTAACTCCATCACACCTCGCTCAGCTGGTATTTGACTGTTCTCAGTCTTCTGGCGACGCTTGGCCATGATGTGCTCGAGACTGTCAGCTCCTCCTTGACTTAACTCCATCACACCTCGCTCCGCTGGTGTTCGACTGTTCTCAGTCTTCTGGCGACGCTTGGCCATGATGTGCTCGAGACTGCCAGCTCCTCCTTGACTTAACTCCATCACACCTCGCTCAGATGGTGTTCGACTGTTCTCAGTCTTCTGGCGACGCTTGGCCATGATGTGCTCGACACTGTCAGCTCTTCCTTGACTTAACTCCATCACACCTCGCTCAGCTGGTGTTCGACTGTTCTCAGTCTTCTGGCGACGCTTGGCCATGATGTGCTCGACACTGTCAGCTCTTCCTTGACTTAACTCCATCACACCTCGCTCAGCTGGTGTTCGACTGTTCTCAGTCTTCTGGCGACGCTTGACCATGATGTGCTCGAGACTGTCAGCTCGGATATGCAACAGCTTGTCGCACAGAACTCGGAATTGACACGTCATGTGGAGAATTATTGTGAAACAAAGAATCTGTACAACGCCTACGAGAAACAGTGCAGTTCCCCAGGACGTTACGTACAGCACCACAGAGATCTCGCGGTATGGCGATATCTTGGCAAAGTTAGGACAGTAGAACCTGGAATAGTTTTCGGTAAATAGTACTTGTTCTTGATCATTATGTATTGTCAAATAGTTTTTCTCTTCGTATTATTTTAAAGTAACCACACAACTGAGCAGATAAAAATGTATTACTCACTTTTTCTGGCAAGCAAGTTTGAAAAAGCTTATTAATATATTAGTCTAAAAATGCATTCCAATTGTTAGGTCATTGTGGAATTCCAGAAGGAGAAAGCATCCCATTTTGGACCTTACTACCCCCCCCCCCCCACCCCCCCCCCCCCCAATTAACACCCATTCAAGTTGGTATAATATGGAGGGTACAGGGGAACAAAACAATGAGTACATTTTTTGAAAACTTATTTTAGGTGGCATATTGCAGTGATTTTTATGAGCTTTCAGAATATTCCCTTGGTTTTTTGAGCGAGCGAAGCGAGCGTCTCCTTTTGACTCTTTTGACACGGACCTCTGTTTTTTTTTTTGTTTTTATTTTTTTTTGTTTTTACTTTTGGCTGCTATCTGGAGCAATAGAAGTCGCACCGTTTCACCAATCGATCTGAAATTTTGCACACATGTAGAGACAACCTTTTCTGTTTGCTGACCCAAATTTTTTTTGAAATTCATTGATTGGTTAAAATTTAAATAAACATCTCCTGATAGGCTGAAAAATGAAAATGGTCTTCGACAAATGTGATCAACCTTATATTTTGCATGGTCATTAAGACCAACATTGTCTCTTATTTTACAAATTTTCAGCCAAATCCTCCCATTGGTTAAAAATTAAAAAAATATTTCATGTGCTTTTTGAAATTTAAACCAGAACTGTATGACCGATCAACTTAAAAATTTGCATGGTCATTGGGTTCAACATTATCAGTATTTTTGACAATTTTCAGACTAAACTGTGTTTAAATTCAAAAGTTATTGACAGTTTACGGATATTTTGCGTGTTAGCTGTCATATTTCTCTAATTTCACATTTCACGGCATCTTCGAATCTTCAGTTCAAGGTTGTTAGAGCAGAAACTTTCAAACGTATATGAAACTGATGACCGTTTAAAACGAGATCCTGTGATTTTTGAAAATTAACAAGGAATCGTTCAATCCCAAAGGTTTAATCGATCAACTTAAGTTAAAACATTGCGTGGTTATTGGGACCAATATTTTAGGAATTGGGACATTTTCGATAAACAGAATTTCGGTTCGAGGTGTTGCGCGTATCCGCGCTCGCTCATCAACGCGTTACTCAGAGCGTTTTCCTAGTAGGAAATATTGCACACAAAGTCTTGGAAAAAGCGATTAAAGTATGGAAGTTACTTTCTACATAAAACTTCGTTGATCTTAGTTTCTTCCGAATGTGACTTAATGCGTTCTTCCCCTGCACCCTTCATATGTATTTGTTACAGATACAACAGCATGGGAAATTCAAACTCACCCAGTTTTAGACATGTCATCACGCATCAAGAAACCGATATTCAGGAAACAAAAATTAGCCAAACAGATAAAAAATATAGCCCTTATGAGGAAATTCAGCAGGATGTCATTTTTGTTGACAGTTATTTTGACCATCATGATTTGCCGTGTCCCGTCTGAGCAGTATTTCATGTTGATATCCTCCAGCGATACCAGCAAGTGACGTAGATTTTCAGGATGGACGTACACGTTATATAGATAACAGGCGCTTTGAATTGATATTAACAGTAAAAATACAACTTAAACTGTTGAAATATGAAATGCGATTGTTTGTCTGTCAGTGTTGGACTGGGCCGCCGGGCAACCGGGCAATGCCCGGTGGGCCGATTCAAAATGGGCCGATCGACCTGTAGAAAAGGACCGGTGTCGACTTCCATAAAGTATCTCTACTTAATTCATAGTCTAGAATTACAATGTTACGTAGATCACATCCCATTAAGCACACCATCTACTTCAATTGCAAGGTATTCTGATCTTAGAGTATTGTATATACTGTGGCGTGGTGTGATAATATGATATCGGAACTCGTCTGTCTGGGCCGCTCAAACCTAGGATGATTACTCAAACGGTTCTTCAAGTTCGGGCCGAGCCGCACTGCAATTGACTGTTTACATTGGCGGCTCAGAAATGCTCTCTCCTTCAGCTCTATCGGCTGTTAACTGGCTGTTTCACTTAACACAAGAATTTTTCTAAAAAAATTATCCAATTGTTTTGATTTTTTCTGCTTCCTTAAAGATTGGCTGCGCTCGAAGATTTTTTTTAAAATTAATTCAGACTCTGTAGCAGGACCAGAAAATTCCTAGTGACTAGCAAAATCGAAGAAAATTTTTGGTGGGAACGGAAGGAAAATTCACAAATGAATACAATTTAATAATAATACGAACTATTTGATACCAAAACACATAGAAACTTATTTTGATCATTGCTGTTCTGTTGCTTATTGCACCTTCTTAAAAGGAATTAAAAAATCGATTCATAATCCATTATCTTTACTAGAAATTCAAACAATTCCCTGCCAGGGCCTTTGGGGATTTGATAAAATAACAAAATTTGCAGATTATATTGCATGTTGTCTAAAGTTTTCCCAAGAACATTGCATATAACACGTTTTTTAATTTCTTTGAAATGGATGCAACATAGCTTCAAAGTCGATTATTTTGTATCAAAGACTCAAAAAATGCCCTGCTGGGCCAATTGGGTTTCTATAACACAAATTTCATATTATATCACATTAGTCTAAAGTTTCCCCAAGATTATTGCATAACCCAAATTTAAATTTCTATGAAATTAATGCCAAAATAGCTTCAAATTCGATTATTTTGGATCAAACACTCAAAAAATTCCCTGCGGGGCCAATTGGGTTCTATAAAACATATGGTTTCAGATTATATCACATGCGTCTAAAGTTTCCACATGATAATACATATCACAAATTTTGAATTTCTTTGAAATTGATGCCAAAATAGCTTGAAATTCGATTCATTTATATCAAAAACTAAAAAAATGTCCTGCGGGTTACTACTACCAATTGGGTTACTACTAGGTATAAGACAAATTTCAGATTAGTATCTCATTTGTCTAAAGTTTCCCCACGATAATGCATATCAACAATTTTAAATTTCTTTGAAATTAATGCCAAAATAGCTTCAAATTCGATTCTTTTGGATCAAAAACTCAAAAACCTAAGACAAATAGTTACAGATTATATCACATTTGTCTAAAGTTTCCACAGGATAATGCATATCACACATTTTAAATTCCTTTGAATAAAATGCCAAAATAGCTTCAAATTCGATTATTTTACATCAAAAATTCATAAAAATGCCCTGCGGGGCTACCTGGGTCCCCCTTGTGACGGTGCACTACCTTTTCCTTACATTCATTGATCACCGATAATTTTAACCCCCACCCAAAAGAAAGTTCCTACGCGCCTGCCGCTGGCTTGCAGCATAGTTTTGCCAAAAAAAGTTCATTCTGAAAATCGGCCGCTTTTTTACCGTGGGCCGGTTTCTAATCTGTTGCCCGGTAAGAAATTTTACCCCAGTCCGACACTGTTGTCTGTTCATGTAGAAATACACCCAGCGGTTGAAGAAAGCCTCGAAGCACTAATCTGCGACTACGGCACGAGGCAGGTAATATCTCAGACGACTTGCGAAGCTCTCCTTAACCTCGGAGCCGTGTGACGTCATACCTGTGAACAAGATTTTGTGGTGTTTCGATCTTCATATTCTGACTATTTAGGTACTCATTTAGGAGGGTGTGTTGGGGTGAAGCTATTAGAAACTACTGTGTAAGGAAGATGAGAAAGACTTTCTATGGTGTTTCATACCTTGTTGGGTGAGCGAATCGTGATTCTCTTCGATCTTTTGGCACGGAGCGATATTTTTTTCTTACTGCTAGTATAAGTACAATTTGTACCATTTAATCGATCGAGCTGTTATTTTTCACATACCCAAATTATCCGAGTATCCAAAATAGTATAGTTTGTCGCGGTTTTGTTGTTGAATAAAGCCTGATGCACAATTGAATTAAGGTTTATGGTTTAATGTTTAGTGATTAGTGTTTAAGATGTTATAACAGAGTCCAGTGCACAATTGCTTATTTCACGAGGTTATTTCACCACGTGATAAAATTAAATAATTGATCGAAAAATGATATGGAAACAAATATATGAGCAAGATTAGGCACAAATATCAAATTAAAATGCTTCCAATGACATTAATTCAGACGACTTTTCATTTTCCCGTACGAATTTGACATTGACATTTACTCTGCTCTCTTCTGATTGGTTCGTCATAAGGTGAAATAGTGTTTTGCAATAAGAAATGGATTTTGTTGATTTCTTATTTCAGCTTAAACCTTAAACACTAAACCTTATAACGCTTATGACAGTTGTGCATGGTAACGTTATAACAGCACCTTTCATTTCTCTTAAACACTAAACACTAAACACTAAACACTAAACCATAAACCTTAATTCAATTGTGCATCAGGCTTAACCAACCACTATTTAACAAACCACGAGGCTATTTAACAAAGCATTTTGAAATTTTGCATGGAGATAAGGCCAACATAATTATCTAATATTTCTAAAAAATTTACAAAATCAGTCAAGTAAATACAGTTTGAAATAGCTTTAATTAGGATCTGCGTAGCATCTGGTTGGTCTTTACATGTGTGCAAAATTAAGTGCGGTTGGAGGGACAGAAAATGTCAAATGTCAAATATAGCCGCTCACTCAGCTCTAGAAGATTCCCGGGAGAGAATAAAGATGGCGAAAAGAATGAAACAAATGTCAAATATAGCCGCTCGCTCAGCTCTAGAAGATTCCCGGGAGAGAATAAAGATGGCGAAAAGAATGAAACAAATGTCAAATATAGCCACTCGCTCAGCTCTAGAAGATTCCCGGGAGAGAATAAAGATGGCGAAAAGAATGAAACAAATGTCAAATATAGCCGCTCGCTCAGCTCTAGAAGATTCCCGGGAGAGAATAAAGATGGCGAAAAGAATGAAACAAATGTCAAATATAGCCGCTCGCTCAGCTCTAGAAGATTCCCGGGAGAGAATAAAGATGGCGAAAAGAATGAAACAAATGTCAAATATAGCCGCTCGCTCAGCTCTAGAAGATTCCCGGGAGAGAATAAAGATGGCGAAAAGAATGAAACAAATGTCAAATAGAGCCGCTCGCACAACTCTAGAAGATTCCCGGGAGAGAATAAAGATGGCGAAAAGAATGAAACAAATGTCAAATATAGCCGCTCGCTCAGCTCTAGAAGATTCCCGGGAGAGAATAAAGATGGCGAAAAGAATGAAACAAATGTCAAATATAGCCGCTCGCTCAGCTCTAGAAGATTCCCGGGAGAGAATAAAGATGGCGAAAAGAATGAAACAAATGTCAAATATAGCCGCTCGCTCAGCTCTAGAAGATTCCCGGGAGAGAATAAAGATGGCGAAAAGAATGAAACAAATGTCAAATATAGCCGCTCGCTCAGCTCTAGAAGATTCCCGGGAGAGAATAAAGATGGCGAAAAGAATGAAACAAATGTCAAATATAGCCGCTCGCTCAGCTCTAGAAGATTCCCGGGAGAGAATAAAGATGGCGAAAAGAATGAAACAAATGTCAAATAGAGCCGCTCGCTCAGCTCTAGAAGATTCCCGGGAGAGAATAAAGATGGCGAAAAGAATGAAACAAATGTCAAATATAGCCGCTCGCTCAGCTCTAGAAGATTCCCGGGAGAGAATAAAGATGGCGAAAAGAATGAAACAAATGTCAAATATAGCCGCTCGCTCAGCTCTAGAAGATTCCCGGGAGAGAATAAAGATGGCGAAAAGAATGAAACAAATGTCAAATAGAGCCGCTCGCTCAGCTCTAGAAGATTCCCGGGAGAGAATAAAGATGGCGAAAAGAATGAAACAAATGTCAAATATAGCCACTCGCTCAGCTCTAGAAGATTCCCGGGAGAGAATAAAGATGGCGAAAAGAATGAAACAAATGTCAAATAGAGCCGCTCGCTCAGCTCTAGAAGATTCCCGGGAGAGAATAAAGATGGCGAAAAGAATGAAACAAATGTCAAATATAGCCGCTCGCACAACTCTAGAAGATTCCCGGGAGAGAATAAAGATGGCGAAAAGAATGAAACAAATGTCAAATAGAGCCGCTCGCACAACTCTAGAAGATTCCCGGGAGAGAATAAAGATGGCGAAAAGAATGAAACAAATGTCAAATAGAGCCGCTCGCTCAGCTCTAGAAGATTCCCGGGAGAGAATAAAGATGGCGAAAAGAATGAAACAAATGTCAAATATAGCCACTCGCTCAGCTCTAGAAGATTCCCGGGAGAGAATAAAGATGGCGAAAAGAATGAAACAAATGTCAAATATAGCCACTCGCTCAGCTCTAGAAGATTCCCGGGAGAGAATAAAGATGGCGAAAAGAATGAAACAAATGTCAAATAGAGCCGCTCGCTCAGCTCTAGAAGATTCCCGGGAGAGAATAAAGATGGCGAAAAGAATGAAACAAATGTCTGGGAGTGAAACATGTTTTACTCACCCAAATAGTCCATGACCTTGACGACTGACGTGCAAATGGCTGTCTCTTGCTCTCTCGGTCTCTTAGGCAACGACATGGCTATGATGACGACAACGAGGAAGACGGCGCTACGAACAACCCTCAAACCAGCGGAGCTATGATGCAAGGCGAGGACGACAGGTCGGCCACTTTGGCGCTAGCGTCGAGGGTGTACTTTTCAATTCAAAGTATTTCTTACCCCACAGTCCGTATTTTTATGTTATATTGTAAGAATTAATGTTGATATTTGGTTATTAACCGCAAGAGTGGATAATGTTTAGAAATGATAGGGCAATAATGATATTTTGATATTTTCAAATATTATAAAATACATTCATGATATATATATATATATATATTATGTCAAATATATTTTGACAGCTCACAGATTTTTTTGTTTCCAGTGCTCTCTTGAACCGACTCACTGCACAATGGAATTTTGTAACTTCCAATTAAAACAATTGAGAGGATGTCGCTTCAGATTGAAATAGAATTTGCTTTAGATATTGCAATATCTTCTTATTTTTACTCATTTTATTATACTAGAGTAAAACATATATGTATCTAAACAGTGAGTACATCTTCTTACGCCTGTCTAAATAAAATTTCGCGAGTTTTAATTTTGAGTGGCACGAAAGCTTACTTCACACTTACTTCTCACAAAACCGATGGCAGCACCCCAGAGGGAGATAGTTTGGCTAGTGCCCTATTGCAACTTGACATTTGTGTACGTCTGTTGCCCATGGCAACCTGTGTTGAATTATATACGAGGAGCTCGGCTTGGCAAAGGAAAATCATTCGGACGGGCCGCCGCACTACACAGCCAAGTCTCAACACTTCAATCACTTACACTTACCATACATGATCACATTTGTTTGTGAAGCGTGTTAAACGTGCTTATACTATACATAAATCTTTAATAATGCGTGCATCATTTTGTGTTAATTTTTTAATATTTTATGACGGCTTTTTAATTATTGTAAATCCATTGTGTACTGTTGAGCTTTGAAGTATGAGGTAATAGAACAAGGTATCTAAATTATTATAACAATTAGGAACTATTTACCTCTAAGGAGAGCCTCTCAGAAATTCGCTGAATCAGGCCGAGAGGCCGAGCATGCCCGGAAAACATTTGAATTTTACTTGATAATTCAGTGCATTTTAACGCGATTTAACCGCAGATTATGTCCGAAATTGATCATTTAGTTCTTTAAATGACTACTATTTTCATTATTATCGACTATCGATATATGTGGTTTTATGGTATTCATTCAATCCAAGTTTTCGGGTCCCCCCTAAGCCCCCCCCCCCCCCCCCGCAACTGTTGTAGCTGCAACAACAAAGTTACGCCGCAATGACAACTTCGCTAAAATTGTTTTTCTGATTGTTTGTTTTTATTTGAATTCATTAAATTTATATTGGTCTCGCATTTCAATTAAATGTTCACTTATAATTAATATATTTAAATATTTATTAAATTTGAATAAATTAATTTTCTTTTTTAAGTAATTTTTAAGTAAATGGTCGCGTGGGGTAGAATCCCCTTTAAACCCAGAAATCTTGTTCACTACAATTCAAAATAACACAAGAACGAATGACCATGAACCACAATTTTCTTCGACCCCCCCCCCCCCCCCCCCCCCAATTCCCCCTTCCCTATACAAGTACGTTCTCAAATAATTATTATTTACTTATTTTTAATCGTATTCTTCCCAGGGAGGATAAGCTGGCTGATTTTGTCAAGTGTTCATGTGTTCTCGATTCATACATACCTAATAGTTACGAGGTAATAACATTGTCTAATAATTTTGTTTGTACTCGGAGCATCCACTTTAGTAGTGAATAATTTAAAACGTTGCTCAAACATGCGACGCAGTTTTTAGTAAATTATGTGCTCTTGAAAAATCTATTAGTATGTTTATTCGCCAAAAAATACTGGTCGGATGAATAGATGAATAGGGTCGGGTCGAATGCCCCAAGAAAGTTTTATTTTTCTCCGTTGCATTATAAGCAGACAATCTTTTTCCAGTCACGAACATTCCCACCAAACTCCATTGTTGTGCAGTCCATAAACCGAACAATTGTGCAAATAGTGATAGAAACATGAAAATTTGTGTACTTACTAATTCGACCATGATAAATCCAAAAATGTATGGCCACAAGCTGAATTTCCCCAACTTTCGGAGTAATTAAGTAATTAAATTAAACAATTAAATGTTAAATATCACAATAAATTGGCGGCTTTTTTGAAATTTTAAAATTGAATATTATATAGAATTATTATTTTAAATATAAACCGTCGTTTCTTTAATTAAAATTTGATTAATTCAGACTCAAATTTAATAATTAAGAAATTGAAATCAATCTCCAAATGTGCATTCATGCATAAGGAATGAAAATCTAGAAGGCTTTGACTTTATTTCTCTACATCCGATCAAAAGAAATAGTTACCTATGAGTACATACCTTACATCGTTCATGTTGAGTAATCCAAGGTGATTTATGAAGGATATTCACTGCATACTGGAGCTTATCAAAATTTGCAGTCAATATTATTTAATTTTGCAGTGAAAAACGCGTTGATAAGCGAGCACGGATACGTGCAACACCTCGAACCATAATCAATAATATACGTAAAACAATTGAAATCTAGAAGCACGATCCATTAAATTATATTAAAAAAATGAATTTGCTTCTCATTGCAAGTAACACTACACTCATGTGTATTTATTGGAATATTTAGGTATTATGGATTAATACAAAATAAAAATAAATAGATTCAATCCACAAAATAGACCATTGTCTAAGTGCTAATATGAGCAAACCTAATTTAAGAAATATTATCCAAACAGACCCTTCCGTTTAATATCGTACTATACACTCACGTCACTCAACATACCGTAAATGCCTAATAAACTGAGGAGCAGACCAAACACTTTTACTGTAAGCAACAACATGGCATTTTCGGCCTACTGGATCTCAAAATTGGTAAATCTCACATTGTTGCGAAATATCTTAATTTCGAGCTATGGCCCACCCCACTACATATACCAAATTTGGGAACAATAGGTTATGCCATTTGCGCGCTAGAGGACCGAGAAAACAGTGAAATTACACCACTTTCTGATTCTGAAGATGATGATGATTCTGATGATATCACGAAACGTCGCTATCACCGCCACAGCCTAAACGGCTGAACCGATCGACCTGAAATTTTTACCACATGTGCACTTTTGGCGTCTGAGGTGCCTTTTTATAAAACCAACCGGAAGCCCCCATTTTGAAACCGGAAGTGACGTCATAACTCAAAAACGTCTGGACCGATTAGAACGAAATTAGCGCCATTCGATTTAGATGGTCATCTATATGAAGTATCAATAAAAAAAATATTATTTTCTTATTTTCTAAACCGGAAGTGACGTCATAAATACGCAATATTTAACTTATTTCAACAAATTATACTTAAAATACGTACATAATTAACTTACATTGTAACATAGACAATACAATTTATATATTCAAGGTAGCAGTGTTCTCGGCCGCCATTCTTGAAACCGGAAGTGACGTCATATATCTAAAACGCCTGTACCGATTGCAACTGAACTAGCTCCTGCGTATTCATTCTGCTATTTATTTGAAAAATCAATTGTGAAAAATGAATAAATAAATTAATGGTACCGGAAATGGCGGCAGGAACCACTAAATGAAACCGGAAGTGACGTCATATATTACAAACGGCATGACCGATTTTACGGAAATATAGGGATTAGGAATTCAGATGGTCGTTCATGAAGGTATCAACTAGATAAAACTAGATTGTTTTCTTATTACCTATACCGGAATTCGGCCGCTATTTCAAAACCGGAAGTGACGTCATGTATCGAAAACGGCTGGATCGATTATAACGAAACTTAAGCTATTCTTCTTGGATAATCATTTTCATCTTATACCAAACGCAACTTTTCATAGTAACCAAATCGGTTGAGGCGTATTTTTTTAAAGAAATTAGTCCCTGCTCGGACATGTGCTACAAGCTGTATGAATAAACTAACAAAAGAAGTGATATCCCAGAAAAAACACTCCGTGTAAAAATACCAGCCAAGTCTCTTTAACTATAAAAAAAATAGAAGAAATCTAAAAATTCAGCACTGAAAAGGAGTGATATCAAAAAAGGAGCCAAGTCAACGAATTTTCCAAATTTTAATCGTACCATTGAAATAAAAATATCAACCCCCGAGAAATACTTAAAAAAAGGACTTGGCGCATCGTTTTTTTAAAGACATTTTTCTATTCTTAAGCTTATGCCACTCACATACTACGTAGTTCAGAAATGCCTAGAAAAATTGGGACAAAACTTTCAAATTAAATATTGAACATTCTGTAAAAATATTTTAAATTTAAATATAAGTACGCAAAGAAACATAGCATTGTCTTACAAGCAATAAATACAGAACAGTTGTGTTTGTGATTGGTAGGTACCTATAGTTTTGTGGGTACATCAACATACCTACTACAGCATTATACTTTGAACCTTCTCGCCGTGTAATTAATTGCTATTAATTAACATTTTATACCAAAAAAATTCATAAATTACATAACGTATTACTTTAGATAAAAATCTAGTCAGTAATTATTTGAGCAGCATGGCTCAGTGCACTAGTCACTTATACAAATCTCATTGACGGCCTTCTTGTAATGAGCGCTTTCGCTATTTCCCTCAGTCACGATATTGAGAAGTATGATTGATTAATATGACCCTAGAAATAGTGGCAATAACGAATAGACTAGGCCGCTTCCGTTTATTCGTTATTCGTTTATCCGTTTATTTCCTCTGAATATTGACAAAATACCAAAACTGCCAGTAGGTAAGAGTACTAGTTATATTAAAACGTAGTATGATTCGTCGATAATGAATGTGATATACTCAGGAAAATATACTTGTAGAGTTCTTCCTATACTTTTAGGATAGAAAAGTGTCTTTAAAAAAACGATGCGCCAAGTCCTTTTTTTTAAGTATTTCTCGGGGGTTGATATTTTTATTTCAATGGTACGATTAAAATTTGGAAAATTCGTTGACTTGGCTCCTTTTTTGATATCACTCCTTTTCAGTGCTGAATTTTTAGATTTCTTCTATTTTTTTTTATAGTTAAAGAGACTTGGCTGGTATTTTTACACGGAGTGTTTTTTCTGGGATAGAGCTTACCTAACACATTGCTTACCTAACATAAACCTAACTCGTTGGATCTATAAGAAACATATCGACTAAATAAATAAAATATTTTATAAATTAATTTCAATTAACAACTAACCAAACTGTTTCTACAATCAAGCAGACTTGCCGGTCTGCAAATAATTAGCTCAACCTTTAAAAGGATTTAAAGTAAGACTGCATGTTAAAACTCTTATAATAACCTATACCTACAATAATTACATCTTCTTCAAGAAAATAATAAAACCTAAGTAGAACCAAGCAGGTATTGCTATAACTATATATCATACCGTAAAACGTATTCTAACAATAAAATAGATAGGCAGCTGCTTGCTACCGAGCTGTTTTGAATGGGGCGCATCGAGCGGCCGCAACGGACTCCTCGAACCTACAATGCTATTTATATGGGAAAACATGATTTTTTTTTTATTTATGAACGGATCTTTCTCAAAAACTATACAGGTCTAAGTTAGTATGAGATGAAGGTGTGTGCAAAATTTCAGATCGATACGTTGACCGGTGCGACGTGGGTTGAACCAGCAAAAGAAAAAAAAAAATCAAACACACACACAGAGAAAGTGCCGCAAGAGTCAGGTGGAGACGCTCGCTCCGCTCGCTTAACAATACAAATCTCATGTATACATACGCGTGTGAAGACTGTCAAAACCAAGTGCTGTTTGTTTACACATTACATTCATAATAGTGGATATAATTAATATCTCAACATTTCGTTGGAAAGAGGAAGAAAGAGCGCATGTTATACATTCTGACATTGCGTCAGGTTTGTGATGCATATGTTCCTTTTTATTAGAGTAATGTTTGCTGTTCTTGTAAACTCGTAGAATTTCCTTTAACTTCAGGTCTTGATTTAAGAATATTAAGGTGCAAGGAAGTAAAATCATCTAATATGTTATTTTCGCAGTTCTTTTCTGCGTAGATTAGTTCCAACAGATGTGTCCTAACTTATCTGATGAGTGAGAAGTATTTGCTAAACTGAACCCTTCCAATAGAAAATGTGTAGCTTTTTGGTTAAAAAGTCACGTGATATACAGCCACCTTAATGACTTAAAAACAGCGTGTTAATTTGACATTTTACTAAAAAATGTGAATTCATTAATTAATTACTCCGAAAGTTGCAGGAATTCAGCTTGGGGCCATAAATTTTTGGATTTTTCATGATCGAATTAGTATGTACACAAATTTTTATGTTTCTATGACTATTTGCATTATTGACCCCTAAATTGCGGTTTATGGACTGCACTTATATTTGTTATAACATGTTAATGTATTAAAATTAAATGAAAGTTGCGTTTAACGGCCCGTCGACATCTACTAGGTAATTTTGCACAGAGTCAAGATTAGATAAAAATAACATGGTATTTGTATCTTTTAATGCATTATAGATCCCAGAAAAAAGCAATCCGTGTAAAAAATGAGCCAAGTACCTACCTGTCAACTAAAAAAAATAGAGGAAATCAAATCAAATTCACCACTGAAAAGAAGTGATATCAAAAAAGTAGCCAAGTCATCGAAATTTCCGAATATTTAATCGTACCTTGAAATAAAAATCGTAAACCTCAGAGAAATACTTGGAAAAAGAGTGAATATCTTACAATACAAGATTTTTGAGTTGAAGGGTCTGAGAGCTATCGTAATTTTCAACTGTTGGCTTTGTATACGCTCTAGAAGGTATTTGTGAGAATGACCCTAAAATAGACTGTTTGTCACAAATGCCCCCTTTCAGGGCTAACATCACAAAACCAACTAAAGCGTATACCGTAAAGCCACCAGTTAAAGATTATTGACCAAAAAATAATTTAATGTAAATACAATTTCAAGCAATTCAATTACAATTTTTATTGTAAATACAATGTAGAGCTAAAACACTGTTAAAGTTACATTCAAGCTAACTAATTTACAGCATCATGTGCAGGTATCTACTAGGAACGAAACAATGATCAACGATATCAATTAAATCAATGACAAAGTAACTGAATCCATTCTGCAGTGTAAACCTGTCATGTCAAGTGGCGGAACTTGAAAACTTTCTCGGTGTCGAAATGGCCAATAAGAAACTTTCTAAAACAGTGAACATGAGGCGCTGCGCAGCGCTCCTGAAATGCTGTAGTGGTGGGAATTTAGTGAACTATTCGTTACGTATATAATCTTACTAAGTTAAGTAAATATTTGTATAATAAGTATACCTATCGTTCATATTTATAAATAAACATATACATGTGTAAATACATATATTTTTTATTTACGTATTTAATGCGTTTACAATACGGATAACGTATCGACTGAGCCACTGACTGGTCACTACACTGGCATGTGGAACATAGCGCGTCAGTCTTATGACCCCGTGACACACACTAACGGTTTAAACGGTCCTAAAATATGAACTTGTTTGGTGTTTTCAATGACAATCCCAATAAAGTGTCGATCCTCTCCTGCAGACAATCCCACTTCGTCTGTGACGCTTCTCAATGCTTTTAGTCTTCAGTTCGGCTTGATGAGTGACGTCAGCAAAGTGTAGTAGCTGTATGACGTCTCCAACAGCTGAGAACAAACATCCACTGATTTCCACGACACATTAGGGATGACAATCGTCATCTCAGGCCGGGTAGGACCAACTTATCGATGGAAAGTGGAATTTAGTGAATCCTATTGGCTGTGGAATTCGCGCCAACTGGATTCATTGGCTATTCGCGTTTTCGAGCAAGGGGGGCACACTCTAGTGTGAGAAAGTATTAGTGCTATAGACGGAATCGTTTTCGTTTCGTCCGCAATTTTTATTGATGTTATCAATGTAATTTTGATCAGAAGGCAGTATATATTATGTTCGACAATGCATCACAATTATGGTAAGGAATCTCGTGGAAATGATAAAATTAAGAATAACAAAGTAATAACGTAAACAACACAACTCACAAGTTATTCCACCTTCACTGACACTTCGATTCCGTAATGACGTCATGACACCAAACCAAAGTAAACTAACCAATGCGCGTCACTGCGCATGACACTTAAGTGTCATGGTGGTTATAGACTAATTGTCAGTGCTGCCATCTGGTCAGCCCTAAAACGCGAATCTACCCACTAACTATCGATAATTAGCTAATCCAAAGTTAGTCCTACCCGGCCTAACACCCCTTCTACACGCTCACTTTGATAGAGTATATTAAACATACATTTAAATGACGACCTATGTTAAAACATAGGAGGCTTGATCATCTACACGGTCTTTTTAAAGTGAAATGCTACTAAAGTCCTATGTTAAAGTGAGCGTGTAGTTGGAGTATAGTTGCAACATTCATTGCTTTCCATGAACCAGATTCAAACGACAACTATGAGTATAAAACGCTCCACTCCGTTTCCAGCACTTACTTTCTGAAATGTTACTAATTTGACGGGCACAAATCCTGCTGCCATTACTACTAACGGTTGATTAGCTATCGACATCATGATCCGCATTGATCTCTTGAAGCTTTCCGATGATTCGTACCAATCACAACAGTAGACAGCCTCCCTCACTAGCGAGCTCTGTAACACGGGACAACAGGTTGATTAGCCATCGTATCTACATAAAAGTGCAATAATGCTTAGAGATCAAATCTGAAGGGACTCTGTAATTTATATCCTCAAATTTTATAGTTGAAATGACAGCCATTTTGGATGACAGTGTTAATAAGAATTATCGACTTGACGTTACAATTAGCAATTAAAACACAGTATAAGAATGTACATCATTGTTCAGAAACAATTTGTTGACGTTGATTCATCCGCTTCTGCTCATTCATCTTAAGCCTTGTGATTTAATTGCTAATTGTAACGCCAAGGCGATTACCTCCTCTGCCAGCTGGTCAGCAAGCCATGCGTTCAATCCAACAAATACGGAAGCCATGAAGATCATTACCAGGATTATAATCGTAAGTGAGTCGACTAACGGAACCTGAAATCAATCAATCAATCTATCACTAATTAATACCAATTGTATTTCAATACAATAGTTGTTTTTCTTTGTACTAATGTACCAATTACAGCCAATTAATTAATTTTAATTTGTACAAATTAATTTTAGTTTATAATCAATCTCAGTGATTGTTATTACGTCTATCTTTTTATTTATAGTTTCTAATCTTTAAGATTTTCCAGACAAGTGAAGATTTCAATAGTACTACATATATATGTATGAGGGGGAAAGGCTTACTGAAGTTGTATAAACCACGGCGATGCAAGAGGCGGTATTCCGCTTATGAATACTGGTTGATATATTCTGACAAAGTCACTGACTAGGCTGAAACAGCATGGGAAAACAGTTGAGAAAGAGCAGGGAATGTGGTAAGGACATTATGGTGTTGTGGTACGGTAGAACCACCATAACCTCAGTGTTTCCGATTTACTTGAAATTTTGGTGACTTATTGATAATCATGCAAAAGTCATTCCATGAAAAATTTAAACACTTCTCTGTCCAGTTTCTGAGATAAATTGATTTGTCTCCCCATGTTATCTTATGGCGGAAAAAGAAAATCGTGTCATTTTTAGGTTATAATGAAAATCAATTTTTTGTGTGGATAGATTTGAACGTATTGTTTTTTTATGGTAGACATCATGAACATACTGTCAGGGAAAAAACTGAAAACAATACCAACGTGCGCCATTTCAAAAGTTAATAAACCAAATTCGAAATTATTTTTCTATACCTCCCACGTAAGTTTTGTTCGTTCTCAAAATACATAAAATTGAAAACTCATTATTGAACTGGAGTTGCAAACTACATGACATTAAATGAATCTGCTAATCTTAAATATACTTGAAAAGAAAATGTTTTTTAAACTTGTAATTTCAAGAAATAATATTTTGTAAAATTAATCGACCATAAATATTGCAAAGGGAGTATAAATAATTTAGACCTACTATAGTGATGCGTTAATATTATTCTTCCCACCTGAGCCGTTAGAACTATCCTCGACCATTGAGATGAAACCTGATGACAATTTATGTAAGAGTTCACAATTTAATAATAATAATCTGTTTAAAAATAATTTTATGACAGTAATCCACCCCTGGAACCTTAAGATTCCTTCCTGGAGGCCAGTTTTTGAGCTTTCAAGTTTTGAAACCGTTTTACGTTTGCATTGCATACAACTTTAAAAAGTAAAAGTCTAAGGCCTAGTTGTAAACATTTTCAGGTTTTATACAATGAAGCCCTTAGAATTGAACCTTTTCAAGTTTTATACAATGCAAACGTAAAGGGGTTGGAAAGCGTGAATCTCAAGAATTAAGCACCCTCCATGTGGAATTCGCCACCTGTTAAAAACCACTGTAGAATAACCGACCTGATGAGTGCCTGATGATGCTGGATACAGTCCATCTGGCGCCTGCGCATCTCCACTCCAAGCTCAATCCGCTTCTTCTCAGCAACTTTCTTCCTTATGACACGCGCGACAAACTCATTTGTTTTCGGTATATTTTCATCTACGTCTGTCGGAACTTTGAGAATAGAATGTGTTACATTCATCATAAGTGTTCGACATCCCACTTTCTTCTTGCCTAAGTAGGAGGTGACTTTCTCTTGATTGTCAGCTCCTCCTTGACTTAACTCCATCACACCTCGCTCAGCTGGTGTTCGACTGTTCTCAGTCTTCTGGCGACGCTTGGCCATGATGTACTCGAGACTGTCAGCTCCTCCTTGACTTAACTCCATCACACCTCGCTCAGCTGGTGTTCGACTGTTCTCAGTCTTCTGGCGACGCTTGGCCATGATGTGCTCGAGACTGTCAGCTCCTCCTTGACTTAACTCCATCACACCTCGCTCAGATGGTGTTCGACTGTTCTCAGTCTTCTGGCGACGCTTGGCCTTGATGTGCTCGAGACTGTCAGCTCTTCCTTGACTTAACTCCATCACACCTCGCTCAGATGGTGTTCGACTGTTCTCAGTCTTCTGGCGACGCTTGGCCATGATGTGCTCGAGACTGTCAGCTCGGATATTTAACAACTTGTCGCACAGAACTCGGAATTGACAGGTAAGTTGCATGTAAAATATGAACGTTATTATATGCAACGTAAATAATAGCAACATATTTACCACCCATGCGACTAAGACAACTGTCCCTGAAATTTCACGGGTTGGTGATTTTGACGTATCATAAGGAAAGTAGAACCTGAAAAATAATGTCATCTTATGATCTTATTAATGGCATTTAAAGTTAATTAAGTATGTTATTGCATTTGATTGATTGTTTTTGTCACTACCGAGCGAAATGTGTAGGTGTTATTAGAGAGCCTAGTTATATTTTCTATATTTAATATACCTACCAGGTATGAGATTGTTAACCTAATGATGTTTAATTTCTTACCCCAGTTTATCCATAGACATGATCCAGGGGAGCAGAATCAAAAATGAAATTAACACAAATGCGAACATTGCTCGTACAACGTGTTTTGCGAAGAAGTCGGTTAGTCTCGTAGTTCTTTGTATCATCAAGAGAGAGCGGTAATGTTGCGAGGAGTATCTACAGATGATGTGTTCAAGCGACAACATCAAGCCACGAATATTCTCGGGATCCCAGTAAATTGTACACAGGTGGATTGCAAAGGCAGTCACACATATCTCATAGAATATGAGTCTTGGTAGCTCTTGAAGTGTAATCGTCTTCCAGTAGACGAAGAAGTAAACCCAGCGGATGAAGAAAGCTTCCAGGAAACTTTCAATAACGAAGATGCGGAATAGGAAAAACTTCAACGTATGTTTCCAGTTCTTGTTGGCGACTGCAGAATACGCGTACATTCCTGTGAACCAATACCAGCTGCTCGAATTCGTCAAGTTAATTGAGAGTTGTACACGTACACCTTTTACTCCAGCCAATAGCGACAAGGTACTGCCTTCGATTTAGGGAAATAGGTAAGTGTACAACAGATAATCGAATGACAATAGAGCTGCAGAATGCAACGTTATCACTGACATAATTGATTGTAAGTTAAATTGTATCGGTTATTTTAATTTGCTTCCAACGTGCGTCAAAATACTCGAACATCATAACTCGTCATTTACAATACTAGGAAAACGCTCAGTGTACCGCGTTGATGAGCGAGCACGGATACGTGCAAATTCTCGAACCGGAAATGCGTACACAACGCACAGAAAACATATACATCTATATTGAACTGAAATATTGAACACTCAATCAACATAAGTATGCTTTTCATCGAAACTTGAAAATAGCATCTAAGTACCCTGGCACATATAGCAAATCAAATTCAATTCAATTGGCACTGGAAAACAATCATTTCGATACTTCATATCTGACAGTTATTAAAACTGTCAATAAGTGCATATGTTCTTGACTGATTGGGATAAAAATTTGTAAAATAAGAGACAGTGTTGGTCTTAACGCTCATGCAAAATACTAGGAAAACGCTCAGTGTAACGCGTTGATAAGCGAGCACGGGTACGTGCAAATTCTCGAACCGGAAAAACGTACACAACGCACATAAAGCATATACATCCATATTGAATTGAAATATGATCCACTCCTTCAACATAAAAGTATACTTTTCATCGAAACTTGAAAATAGCATCTAACCCTGGTATATAAAGCAAATCAGATTCAATTCAACTGGCAATGGAAAACATTCATTTCGATACTTCACAACTGACAGCTATTAAACATGTCAATAAGTTCATACGTTCTGAACTGATTGGATGAAAATTTGTAAAATAAGAGGCAATGTTGGTTCTAACGACCATGCAAAATATGAGTTGGATCAGATTTATATCAGACCATAAAAAGGGTGGTTTGGCTACAAGCCATTATAAATTAAGCTTAAAAATGTCAGTAAAATGTCTATTACTATTAAAGTTCATTATAGACTTTACAGATTTGTCAAAAAATACTTAAAATACTTGTACCAATGACAATGCAAATTTTGTTGATGATCGGTTAAACGATTGCAGTTATATTGACACACAGAGTTTCTTTCATCCCCATTGCCAAGCACAGCATCAACTACACATCAAGTTTCCGATGCAACCAATGGATCGGTCTTTCTGAAAATCATTTTGACCATAACGAGAATAGTAATATAAGTTTTGTGAAAAAATTGGCCTGATCCATTACTTCGTTTGGCAGGAGACGCCAAATGCACAAATACACACAAAAACAAACAAAAAAAACACAGAGATTCGAGCCATAAGTTTCAAATGGAGACGCTCGCTACGCTCGCTTGATAAATAAAATAATCAAGAGTCAATCTAAGAAACTTCGCATTGTCAAAAAAAACTTTCTTTGTTTTCAGGGAGGTTAAGGGTATTCGAGGATACCATGTGACAAAACATATAAAATACGAAATTGGCCAAATTATTGTTCATTAGAGAAAGATAATGTATTTTCCTAATTCAATAAGGATTCTACAAC
Source organism: Leuctra nigra (assembly GCA_934045905.1). Classification (NCBI taxonomy): domain Eukaryota; kingdom Metazoa; phylum Arthropoda; class Insecta; order Plecoptera; family Leuctridae; genus Leuctra; species Leuctra nigra. The sequence goes on from OW203769.1 coordinate 1,678,331, forward strand.
CCACTTGACCTTTTTCGCCTCTAATATTTTGGTCACAACTTTTTATTAAAAAAAACAAACAAAAAAAACGCCAGCAATCATTCTACAGACTTGCAAGTGGGCTCGTGTTCTTCGTTATGAATATAGGCAAAGACGGCACTAAATTTCTTTTTGTCACTATCTTGATATCTAGTCATTTCGTCATTTACAATAAATGGCAACCCACAGGCACCAATAAATGTGCGTTTTAGGCGAAACTGCCGGTATCTACCGACTTCAATTTATACTAATTGAAATAAAAATAAAATATCGAAAAATAACTAGTTACTCCCTAGGCTCGCCCAGCTAGGTATAAGTATTATGATTATTCATGCCAAGTTTCAGCTTGCCGTAGTTACGGTGTTGTCTGTGAATCGTTTTATTCAGTTTGGATCGTCCCGGATATTTTTTTGACTTTCCAAAGTGGGTTTTCGCTAAATATCAATCACTACTAACATCTTCTTACAATAGACGTGTTGACAAGTTTGCGATCGTACGAATAGTGATTTGAAAACTATCACCCAATGATCAAAATACATATTTGCCTTGACTTACCTAAGGAATCCATTAAAGATATAATTCGATTGAAAACTGTGAACTCTTCCCGTGTCTGCGGATGTAATGTCGTCATGGCTTATAAACGAGTCAGCAATAATGATGTCCACTCAGATAACATTCCAGATTCCTTCTCCTTACCGCTGACTCAACGCTGTGTCACCAGACGATCTGGCCGGTGGTTTGCTTCTGTGTTCCCATGACGTGTCAATATTTTATTCGTCATAGGTTAGTCTGCTAAGAACGTCGTCAATTGAGCGTGGTTAATGTGATTATTTATTAAATTTAATGGAACTTAATGTATTTTTTACCTATTCAAATGCAAACTAAACTTTATATTTTTGGAACTTTCGTCATGATTCTAAAGCAATTGGAAAACGTTTACAACTGAATCAGTTCATAAAATGAACTTCGAAGAAAGCAACATTTTTTTTAATACATTTATTTACATATTATTGCTTTTGTGGGTCGTCAACTCAGCACAAATGTGGTTTTAAGTTCACTGAAGTGGTATTGTGAATACAAAATATCATGTTTTAATAAAAATGTTTTCTATACTTCAATAAAAAGTATATTTTTAATTATTTATTTCAATGGGGACTTGTACTAGATACGTGTAAGGTATGTACGTCAGTTGCAAATCGATGTTTCGACTAACTTTGCTTTAAAGGCGATCGAATAGAATACAAATTATCTATTGTCGTTTTTGAACTACTTTTGTAGGTAATTATGTTAGAGTCATTTAAAATCGCTTACATTCAAAATTATTTACAAATGCATTATTATTAAAATCATTATGCAACAAACCATTCACTGAAGAAACCTTAAAATTAAATTTAATAAATTTCCCAATGTATAATTCGCATTTGCCAATAAGTTATTCTTTAATTTTGAAATTTGAATATAAAATATTAATATTTTCAAATTAACATACAAATTAAAATGTTGCCTTTACGTACAAAAAAAACTCAAAGTAAATTCAATTAAATGGACTTCGATATAAATATGGATGAGTGACGAGATTTTATTCCAGCAGATTTGTAAAATTCAAAGCGATAAATAATGACAATTACCGTTATTACATGAAAAAATTTAAATTTTCATTCTTGACTATCAAAATCAAATTTTATTTTACATTTAAGCGGGGAAAATTACAGAAATGTGACATCATTTTTATATCCAACAGTGGTGTTACCATGGAAATGACTTTGTTGCCATAGCAATATAGCAAGAAATTATCCACAATAAATATAACTAGGAAAACGCTCTGAGTAACGCGTTGATGAGCGAGCACGGATACGCGGAACACCTCGAACCGAAATTATGTCTATCGAAAATATCATTAAAAGCCAATAAATCTTGAATTTCGTCAGACTTGAATAAAAATCTCTAAATATTCCTAAAATGTTAGTATCAACCCTTATGATTGAACTGTTCCTTGTTAATATTCAAAAATCACAGGATCTCTTTAAAAAAATATACCTGGGACCACTCAAATCATATGATATTAGTGTGTACACAATATCAGATCAATCTGTTGAACGGTCATTATTAGTTTCATTTCGTTTGAAACTTTCTGCTCTAACTACCTTGCCTTGAACTGAAGATTCGAAGTCGCCGTGAATTTGACAGCCAACACGCAAAATGTCACTAAAATTACAAAACCTTTTGAAAATAACTACAGATTTGACTGAAAATTGGCAAAAATACCTTAAATGTTGGTACCAATGACCATGCAAAGTTTTTAGTTGATCGGTCAATCGGTTCTAGTTTAAATTTCAAAAATCACAGGAAAAATGGTTTCAAATTTGAACCAATTAATGGATTTGGCTGAAATTTATTATGATTGGGTACAATGTTGGTTGCAATGTCTTTGCTAAATTTCAAATTGATCAAACCAACCAATCGAAAGATAATTTTTTTAAAATTTGCACCAATCAGGGGATTTCAAAAAAATTAGGGTCTGCAACAATCAGAAATGTTACGTACTTGTGTGCAAAATTTCAGCTCGATCGAAGAAAAACTCTGACCTGTATATCGTCAGTAACAGAAAAAAAAAAAAAAAAAAAAAAAACAGAGGTCCGTGCCAAAAGAGCCAAAAGGAGACGCTCGCTTCGCTCGCTCAAAAACTGTTTTATGTTCAAGTTCATCTTAACTTTCACATTATTTTACCATTACTCTAACTTCTATTAACAACACTTTCCAATTCAGGAGCGTCAGAACTTTCACGCAGAGTTTGAAGATCCAGCCCATCACATGTGACGTGAAAACATCTCATTATATTCTATGTTTGAGTATAAGCTCAAACAAACGTAATCGTGGTCTTATGGCATTTAACATTGGATCCATTTTCTAGCACTCAGTGGAATAAGAACTAAGCCCAAATGATAATCCGATGACGACAACAATACACATTTAGTTGTAAATATTGATTGATCAACTTGGTTCTGCTCGTGCGCAGTGTCACTCAGGTGACGATAATATTGCCTACTCTGCGTATGTACACAACAAAGTTGATCAACCAAACTTGTTAGTGTGGACACTGGACTTTCTATATTATATGTTTTGAGGGGGAAGTTATGTGACAATCAATTAAAGGGGGCATCGGCTGACCTTGGCTTTTCTTATATAATTCCTGGACACAATTTTAGTAATGCGTATTCATTACATTATTAAACTCTTATAAAAGCACCAATATTGATTTTTAGGTGTTTATGTTTTCTAAATTAACTAGGAGCGATGTAAAATAAGTAGACACATTATCGAAAACACTGTACATAATACACGTTATACAAATAGAATTTGGTCCCTACATTTGCAATATTGAAATTAGGTAATTGTTTCATCAATTACGTTGATATTAAATTGTACCTATCAATTCGTTCAGAATAATGCCTGTTATAAATCGATTCAGTTCACGTTTGGTTTCATTCCGAAAGGGTTGTTGAATTTGAGTGACAATGAAACGTAGCAAGATAAATGTGGAGGTGCCACGTTTACAGGAGCTATCATCAGCTATACGGCACCTCCACTACATCTCCCGTCTCATTGGTCTCGCGCCATTCTCCCAGGACTTCGTGTCCAACAAGATGGCGGCTGCTTATACCTTGATGCTCGCTGCCGGCTCGCTCACCGTAGCGATCTCCTCGGTACAGAATTATCTGGAACAATCCAAGGGGAAATCTCTGGTCCTTTACGCCTCCAGAATCTTAGCAACAGTAACGTCATCACTTGCAATTATCACGTCACTTTTGTGTTCGCTTTACTTGCTGCCGAAGTTGAAGGATATTTTAAGTAATTTGGATCGAGTGAACAAGGAACTGGAAGGAAGTGGAACTTTGACGAAGATCACCCGAGGTATTATAATAGAGTTGTCAACTGTAAGCGTGTTGTTAGCAGTCGCATTTATTATGGAAGTAGCCATGTGGGGTCAGTTCTCACTTATCAGCGTCGTGAATTACTTGTCAATTATTTGCATTTACCTCACTGTCATTCAGTTCGTCAGCTTCGTGCTTTTCCTAAAGCTTCTCTTCGCATCAATGAACCACCATCTTGAATTACTCTCAACTGAACAAGATGGCCGCAGCTTCACAATCATCAAGTTCGATGACGAATCATTGACAACGGATTGGAAGAGTTTTGTCAGGAATCTGAGCAGGATTTATCAAGATCTTCATCTGGCGTCTCGCTACATCAATTCAGCTTACGGATATCAAATTCTAACGATACTTCTCTCTTTGGTGTTCAGCATCATTTCTCTAAGCAACAAAATCATCTTTGAATTGAAGATTATTCTAGAACACAATAATTTCGACGGCGTACAATACGAAGGAAAAGAGGTATATTTATCTAGTCTAGGTCTCAAAACCACTTTATTTGATTGCTACTGGCTGTTCCTAAACGTATTCATGACAGTGGTTTTAGCCGGGGCATGTCACGTGACCTGTGAAGAGGCCAATACGACGTCATTGTTAGCTCAACAATGTATTCTGATTGATGACGTAAGTGTGGGCGTGAAGAAGGAGCTGAAGGAGTTTGTGGACCAAATGCATCGTTATCCCGTGATCTTCAGCGCTGCTGACGTCATACAGTTGGACTTGACGTTATTGCTGAGTGTTGTTGCCACGGTGGCGAGCTACACGATTATCCTGCTTGGGCTTTACCCGGTGTGAAGCTTCAATTATACCAAATATCTAGTGGAGCGGTCGCTCCATTTAGCCAAAAGAATGTGTCGAAGCGTATTTTTTACTTTTTTTGTTTATTTCTATTACAATCGGTCTAAAATCAAAATTTTTACTTCCCGAATTTTTCATCGATGAAATTATACAGTGGGGATTGTGGCCAGACAATAAATAAAGTTATTAAAAAATACCCTTCGACACTTTCTTCGCCTATTCATAACGAAGATAATGATACCACATGCAAATAAGTAGGGTGATAATTAAGGGACTAATTGCAATCCCATTGAAAGAGTCATATTCCATAGAAAAATTAGGAAATTAACATTTGTAATGTGAAAAAGATCACATGAGTTGTAATAATCACTTTTAAAATGAGAAAAAAACGTTCTTACAACTTGGGGTGCAGTAGTTTGGCCAATGTCGTGTTTTATATTTAATGTCACGGGGTATCACTCAGAGGATAACACAATATTATCCTCTTCAGGTATAATGATTTGTGATTATGACATAAAGAGCGAGGTTCGCGCGTTATGTCTCATATTTATCGGAATGTCATACCTGAACAACCAATCCATCCAACGATGTTTGCAAGCCAAGGGACGATGATGATTGTAGATCCTCATGTCTCCGACTTAGGCATTGTTTTCGATAGCAGCGTGTAATACCCGTAGTTTGACTTCATCAACTACCAAACGATAACGAAACATTCAAGAACATTAGTACCTACTGATATATAGTAATGATAAGTATGCTTGGGGAAGTAGCAAGTATACAGTGGACAGTAGACACTACATCATTAATAGCCAAGGAGCCAAATACATGTGAAGTCTTTAACTTTCTAGCTAGACACATTTGTTTCTTATTCGAAGGAAGAATGATGATTGGACTTGGAATGTTGTGCAGTTAGAGGATGTATTGCAGTGTGAACGGGTTCAAGGAATTGCTAAGGGATAATTGTTGATGTTTTTTCTTTGAGATATAGAATTAAAGAGTAGAGGGGAAGAACGTTATAAGTCACATTCGGATAAAACTGAGATAAACAAAGATTCATGTTGAAACTTGTATTGATTTTCCATGCAGATCGATATTTCAATTGCTTTTTTCAAGACTGTGGCAATATTTTCCAAAAACCGAGGGAATATTCTAAAAGCTGATAAAATACCACTTCAATAACACCCTAAACTATTTTTTTTAATGGACTTAGAGCGTTCAGCCCATGTACTACACCCTACAATTGGTTGTATCATGTGTGGTAAATGTGATTGTTTTCATTACCACACACAATGTAATATTTAGCGATATATAAATACATAATAAATAACAGTGTCAACTATAGAAATTTAGTTTGTTAGTGGGATTAACGTAGATATTTGTATCAATGATTCAAATGAATATAAATGTTGAATGTTCATAGAAACGCAGAGAAATGTAATGTTGTAATTATTGTTATTAAACCTTTAGGTACTACATTAACAAACTGTATATAATTAGATGAAATTGAGAAGAAGAAAAGGAATGAATATCATTAATTCTGAAACCGAAAATAAAAATATCTGCTTGTAAAATACGCCATGTGAGAATAACTTATATAATTCGTATTAATCATCATCATCATCATCATCTTCATCATCAATATCATCATCATTTTGTACTTTTACTGCTTTCATTCTAATTCATAGCGTTTTCTATAATTTATAATAATTCTAGCATTAATCATATTTCTTATATTTACAATTTACAATAATGTTATACTGTGTCCTTGAGGCATGCATTTTATAATGGCAGTGTTTTAAATAAAGTTCTCTCTCAAATGTTTGAAATTTAATGCACTTAAATGCCGGTTTCTAATGCTAATAGTTACACTATTTAAATATATAAATTAATTTTAATACATTCAAACACATATAAATTGAACTCTTCGTTACGTTTGGACATCTTTTATTTTTATTAATACAATATTTCGGTTATTACTTCAATAACCTTCATCAGGTAAAGTAAAAATTGATAAAAAACCTTTTTATTTTTTTACTTTACCTGATGAAGGTTATTGAAGTAATAAACGAAATATTGTATTAATTGAGCGAGCGAAGCGAGCGACTCCATTTGGCTCTTTTAGCACGGACCTCTGTTTTTTTTTTTGTTTTTTTTTTTGTTTTTGTTTTTGTATGCTAAAGGAAGCAATAGAAGTCGCACCGTTTCACCGATCGACCTGAAATTTTGCACACATGTAAAGACAACCTTCTCTGTTTGCAGACCCAATTTTTTTTTGAAATCCATCCATTGGTTCATTGTTAAAATAAGTATCTCCTGATAGCCTAAAAAATGAAAATGGTCTTCGAGAAATGTGATCAAACTCATATTTAGCATGGTAAGTAAGACCAACAAAGTCACTTATTTTACAAATTTTCAGCCGAATCTGTCAAGAAAGTATGCACTTATTGAAATTTTTAATAGTTGTCAGAAATGAAACATTGAAAATGAATGTCTTTCCAATGCAACTGAATCTGATTTGCTTTAGGTACAAGAGTGTTTTGATGGTATGTACACTTTTTTAGTGAAAAGCAGATATTTTTATGTTTATTGAGTTGATCAAATTTGAATAATTCAATTTGGATCATAGTTTCCAACAAATCATTTCGAGTTTTTAAGGACCTTGATTGTCTTTTCTTCAATTCGTAGTTCTGATGGCCGTGCCTCCCGTGTTTCTACTTGGCTGATTTTGCATCCAGGAGGGATTAGAAACATAAGCTCACATTTCAATAATATCATTGAGTGGCGTTTGTTCCCTTCTAGCGTTCACACGTCATTCCAAATCTCTCCTGCATTTTGCTTCTTTTCGTTGATAATTTTGGCAATTTGGTGTACTTTGTGAAGGTATTAGTAAAATTGAATCGCTTTTAAAGCATAGATATTAGGTATCTACAGTTTTTGTCCAGGGGATTGATTATTTCAAATTATTTTCTTCTTGGAAACGTTGGATTTATTCCGTTTCTGAGCTTCTGTCTAGCCTGACATTTCCTTGAAGGTTGCTATTTTTTTTTGAAAGTTTTGATTCATTCAGTTCAAAACATTACGTTGTCTTATTTTAATTGTGGAACGTTGGATTCATTCCGTTTCTAAACTAGGTAGTTACTATTTTACCTGATCCGTTTTTTTGTGTGGAACTTGATTCCTTTCGCTATTTAGTTGAAAGGTGTTTACTTTATTTTCATATTTGCGAAGTTTTGTTCAAGATTCATTTCGTAACATTACGACATTGAATACATTACGTCTTTGAGCACACATTTCGTGCATTTCAAACATTGATCACACAAATATTATTGTACTTTAATTAGGTAGGTACTCTACTTCTTACTTTTTCATTACCTATCTTATCCCTATTTAAACATGCCGAAAAATGGAAAGACTTCTGCTAGAATGAAAGCCATAAAGGCGAAAAAGCGTCTGCGTGAAATTGAAGATCAAGAAACTGACGAAGCTAAATCTAAAAGGTTGAAACAAAATGTCGTTAATAATAAAGCATCAAGGAGCAAAGAGACCCCCGACCAGACTGCTGCAAGGAGATACTCAAACAATCAACGCAATACCCGCTCTCGTGCAGCGGGTATTGCCGATTGACCGACCAACTAAAAACTTCGCATGGTAATTGGTAGCAACATTTAAGGTATTTTTGCCAATTTTCAGTCTTATCTGTCGTTATTTTCAAAAGTTTTTGTAATTCTAGCGACATTTTGTGTGTTGGCTGTCAAATTCACGGCGACTTCGAATCTTCAGTTCAAGGCAGGGTAGTTAGAGCAGAAAGTTTCAAACGAAATGAAACTAATAATGACCGTTTAACAGATTGGTCTGATATTGTGTACACAGTAATATCATATCATATGAGTGGTCCCATTTATATTGTTTGAAGGATATCATGTGATTTTTGAAACTTAACAAGGAACCGTTCAATCAAAGGTTTAATCGAACAGCTTAAAACTTAGCAAGGTTATTGGGACCAATATTTTTGGAAATTTTGGAGATATTTATACAAGTCTGTGACGAAATTCAAGAATTATTGGCTTTTAATGACATTTTCGATAGACATAATTTCGGTTCGAGGTGTTGCGTGTATCCGTGCTCGCTCATCAACGCGTTACTCAGAGCGTTTTCCTAGTAAAAATAAAAGAACTTGTGAAATGTCCAAACGTAACGAAGAGTTTAATTGAGCGAGCGAAGCGAGCGACTCCATGTGGCTCTTTTAGCACGGACCTCTGTTTTTTTTTTTTTTTTTGTTTTTGTATGCTAAAGGAAGCAATAGAAGTCGCACCGTTTCACCGATCGACCTGAAATTTTGCACACATGTAAAGACAACCTTCTCTGTTTGCAGACCTAATTTTTTTTTGAAATCCATCCATTGGTTCATTGTTAAAATAAGTATCTCCTGATAGCCTAAAAAATGAAAATGGTCTTCGAGAAATGTGATCAAACTCATATTTAGCATGGTCAGTAAGACCAACAATGTCACTTATTTTACAAATTTTCAGCCGAATCTGTCAAGAAAGTATGCACTTATTGACATTTTTAATAGCTGTCAGAAATGAAACATTGAAAATTAATGTCTTTCCAATGCAACTGAATCTGATTTGCTTTAGGTACAAGAGTGTTTTGATGGTATGTACACTTTTTTAGTGAAAAGCAGATATTTGTATGTTTATTGAGTTGATCAAATTTGAATAATTCAATTTGGATCATAGTTTCCAACAAATCATTTCGAGTTTTTAAGGACCTTGATTGTCTTTTCGTCAATTCGTAGTTCTGATGGTCGTGCCTCCCGTGTTTCTACTTGGCTGATTTTGCATCCAGGAGGGATTAGAAACATAAGCTCACATTTCAATAATATCATTGAGTGGCGTTTGTTCTCTTCTAGCGTTCACACGTCATTCCAAATCTCTCCTGCATTTTGCTTCTTTTCGTTGATAATTTTGGCAATTTGGTGTACTTTGTGATGGTATTAGTAAAATTGAATCGCTTTTAAAGCATAGATATTAGGTATCTACAGTTTTTGTCCAGGGGATTGATTATTTCAAATTATTTCTTCTTGGAAACGTTGGATTTATTCCGTTTCTGAGCTTCTGTCTAGCCTGACATTTCCTTGAAGGTTGCTATTTTTTTTTGAAAGTTTTGATTCATTCAGTTCAAAACATTACGTTGTCTTATTTTAATTGTGGAACGTTGGATTCATTCCGTTTCTAAACTAAGTATTTACTATTTTACCTGATCCGTTTTTTGTGTGGAACTTTGATTCCTTTCGCTTATTAGTTGAAAGGTGTTTACTTTATTTTCATATTTGCGAAGTTTTGTTCAAGATTCGTTTCGTAACATTACGACATTGAATACATTACGTCTTTGAGCACACATTTCGTGCATTTCAAACATTGATCACACAAATATTATTGTACTTTAATTAGGTAGGTACTCTACTTCTTACTTTTTCATTACCTATCTTATCCCTATTTAAACATGCCGAAAAATGGAAAGACTTCTGCTAGAATGAAAGCCATAAAGGCGAAAAAGCGTCTGCGTGAAATTGAAGATCAAGAAACTGACGAAGCTAAATCTAAAAGGTTGAAACAAAATGTCGTTAATAATAAAGCATCAAGGAGCAAAGAGACCCCCGACCAGACTGCTGCAAGGAGATACTCAAACAATCAACGCAATACCCGCTCTCGTGCAGCGGGTATTGCCGATTGACCGACCAACTAAAAACTTCGCATGGTAATTGGTAGCAACATTTAAGGTATTTTTGCCAATTTTCAGTCTAATTTGTAGTTATTTTCAAAAGTTTTTGTAATTTTAGGGACATTTTGTGTGTTGGCTGTCAAATTCATGGCGACTTCGAATCTTCAGTTCAAGGCAAGGTAGTTAGAGCAGAAAGTTTCAAACGAAATGAAACTAATAATGATCGTTTAACAGATTGATCTGATATTGTGTCCACAGTAATATCATATCATATGAGTGGTCCCAGGTATATTGTTTGAAGGATATCATGTGATTTTTGAAACGTAACAAGGAACCGTTCAATCAAAGGTTTAATCGATCAACTTAAAACTTAGCAAGGTTATTGGGACCAATTTTTTGGGAAATTTTGGAGATATTTATACAAGTCTGTGACGAAATTCAAGAATTATTGGCTTTTAATGACATTTTCGATAGACATAATTTCGGTTCGAGGTGTTGCGTGTATCCGTGCTCGCTCATCAACGCGTTACTCAGAGCGTTTTCCTAGTTAATATTCAAGTTCAAGAGCTAAAGTAATCCTTTACTATAATATGCTTAAAAGAGAAGAACGTCGTCCCCGTAGCAACGTGGTTGAAAATTTGGTTCTTTATACAAATCTTGAATTTTCCACCGATCAAGTTGAAACTCGCCAGTAATGTACATAATTACGTGACTTGATTTATAGTAACACTTTCGCGACATTCTGTTCAGTATTTACCGAGTTATTCGTGAAAAACATTGCTTTTACTGACCTCTTAATTTTAAACGTCAATTTCAATTGAGCGGTGAAAATAAATTTTAGTAGGCAGTGTAACTAATTTTCACAAATCGACCTGAACAATATTTGGCCATGGAATCCTAAGGTTGGAAGTTGCGTTACGATTCGCGTCTATAGACATCGAGAATTTAGCACGATTTTCTACGAAACTTTACTTTTCCTGTACATAATTTCAAGCGAACTGCCAAGCAAAAAGTTTCGTTTGAATCCGATAAGTATTTAGAGAGATATTAAATAGAAACAAAATTGTCATTGAAATAGTCAATTTCTTTCAAACTTTCCAAGTGTAGGAAGCCGTGAATCCATTTGGCAGTGAAGAAAATAATGGAATTTCCACTGGAGACCTTGACTAGGATCACGGCAAACCAACATTTCATGTGACTTTTTTGGGGTGGGTTATGCGGGGGGGGGGGGGGGGCACAAGGGAACATGTCTGTCCAGAGTGTATTTTATTGTTACCTTTTGACATTGGACCTAATTTCCAATATTACGTCTCTCATTTGATATGACTATATAAACAAATATCAAGCAAGCAAGAATATACATTTTGTGCTGACTTGACAACTTAGAATTTTATCAAAAGATTTTAGTTGGTACACCTACATAATATTGTATTGTTCATTGATGTTTTCATGTGTGCAGAGAATATGCGAACGATTAAATAATCAGGATAAGTTATAAAGTGGAAACATGCAAAACATTTTATATAGTACATTTCGTAATTTTTTAAGATTACATAAAAAGTGACGAACTTCGATTAAATCTCGATACCACTTTTCGTTCATCATAATTGCAAATCAAATCATATTCCATTTTATTATCAATCACGCCTATTTGTTTAAATTCAGTCTCAAATATAATATATTCTTATCTTGGACATCCCCCCCCCCCCTTCCCGTGATGGACAAGGCCAGTCGGTTGCGGAGAAGAATACCCTAGACTATAATGTAACATCTCCTGACATGATAATTAAATTGTAAACAGAATTCGATTAAATAAAATTTTGGAACCTGAATTAGATCATCATGTTGGATACATTTTATTCTGTTGTGTTTCAAATATTATAAAAATCATTTTAATTCTATATACCATGCAACTGTAGTTTTTGTTTTTATTCTTCATTGAGTCGTATCTGATCATATTTTTTTATCGTGCTTAAAATGTTTTAATAATATTGAGATATTCACGATATATTTAAATAGTTTCAAAATAGTTTCACATGTTTTCTTTGTTTCTAATTTACGTATGTACACTACAGGTGTGCATTGGGATTAGTGTGGGATTATAGTGAACCTTCCACAGATATAACTATAAATAAGCCTTGATTTGCATTTATGATTGGTCATTCCGTGAGGTGAAAAACATTGTTACGAGAGACAATTCTTTGCCAGCATATCAGAGTAGTTTTATTTTAATGGTGGTCCATCTTCAGTTATGCATTGCCTTGCCCAGAAAGAGAGCTTATTGGGTCATGTATTACTTGGCGGGGCTCTCTAGTTTACATATAAATTGATTATTAAAAAATATGTTAAATAAGGAAAACAAATTAGTGGATATGTTTTTAATTTTTTTAATATTAAAACCTGATTAAATTATTGTTATTTGTTTATTTTATATGAACTGTTTTTGATATTACTACAATATGTGTATTTTCCTTTTTTCTTTGTAGATTTGTTTGGAACTCCATGAATGCGTTCTATTATTGTTACTGTTTTTATTTGTTTGAATCATCTCCACAGATGAGCTCCACAGATGAGCTAATAGTAGCTTTGTGGAATTATGAGTTTGTATTATTTTCTGGTTTTCAATAAAGGAGTTAAACCCCCCCCCCCCTCCCAAAAAAAATCAGTCATTTGCAAATTAGTTTATGTGTCTTGTCGTGTCAATTTCAGTAACGAAATTGTAAGATTTAATTATTCAGTTAATTTAAATTGTCAATCCAATTTCAATTGTATGTAATGTGTAATTTGTAATTGCGAATGTATAATATTGTGAATTTGTGTTCCATGAAATGAAATCTGTTTTATTTTTAATTTTATTGTCCCAGACTAGCCAATTGGCAATGTGGCATAGTTAGTAGAAAAATGTGTTTTTATTTAAACAGTAATAAAGAATTTGAAACTAAAAACAAATATGAACTTGGCAACTACCATTATGGACCACCGACATTTCCAGACATAGGAATACAGCCATTTAGCTATATTATAGATACAAGTTTTGTAATGTTTCTTTTTAAGGACGAGAGCTTCGAAAAGAATGACACTACTTAGCTATTTTCTAAAGAGATTTTCGCTATATCCAAGTACTTACAACTCGATATGTCTCCAAAGATAAGGGCACGAAACCTGCCACCTTGATTATAAAAGGTTGATTAGCCATCGACATCATGATCCGCATCGATCGCTTGAAGCTATCCGATGCTTCGTACCAATCACAACCGTAGACAGCATCTCTCACAAGCGAGCTCTGTAACACGGGACAATCGGACTGTTACAAATGGCGCCGAACGTAAAAATGTGTTACGTCTTACTTACGTCCTCCGTTAGCTGCTCCAGCAGCCAGGCATACATGGCAAGGAACATCGTTGCCACACAAATCATTGCCATTATTACATATTGGACTGAATTGATATATTTAACCTGAAATGAATGTGTGTACCATTATTATTCAAATCATCTGCGTCTATGGGACAACATGTTGTTTGAACAACTGGCACTACGTGATGTTCTAATATTGACACAAGGAAAGCGACTTTATTTCAGGTTATCCATCAGTAACCGGTGTTCGGTGTAAAAAATCATTCAGTCTCAGTAGAACTGGAAAGTAATGAATATTTTGTGAAAAAGATAAGCCATAAGTTTTAAATAGTGACACACGGTTAGATAACGATCAGGACAGTTGAGTAGGTATAATGCATAACTTTCTTTACCATCCAAATATTTATGCGTAGGTTATTTGTAAAATATTAATTTCTAGAGGCAAATTAGGATTAAAAAATTTATTGGCATACGTTTCGAAAGTTAATAATTGATAGTACTTATCGTCGTTTTACTGGGCTTATAAAATGCATATAATATTTAGGACACAAACCTACACTTCAAAAAACAAATATAATATGAAACTATATTTTCTTAAATGAAACAGACGTAAACAGTGGTGGGAAACTATCATCCCAGTAACCTATAAAGGGATAAACTATCTCCTCACATTTATTTCTCTATATTTCTCATATTTTATTTTCTGTCTGAATAAGGTGTTATTTTTGAGAATATTCCACTAGGCTTACCATGGACAGTGAGGTGACCTCCGAGCATGTTGCAATCATGTACAAAACAATTCCACTCACGCACAGAGGATGCAGCACACGAAGTAGATCGCCACATAACCTGTATGCAATGCAAAATGCAGCTCATTAAAACAATCTTTATTGAAGCGACAGAAATTGGCATATTTGAAACGAATATGAATTGTTGCAAGACCTCGAGACAGTGAAGAATATTTTGTTTTGAGAGAAGAGTGTGGAAAAGAAATTATGTATGAGAAAGAGGTTTGTAGTAAACAAGAAGTAAAGCAACTCTAAGTAATGTTCAATGGCATGGTGCATCGTGATCTTATAATTGTAATGTTATATATAAATTATTAAAAAGAATGAATCTTTATGGTTAATTCTTGTCAGATTCCCCTACCCTGCAACACCGTTATTTAAAACCAATCAAGTTTCAGCAACGAACAAATAATTACCTATAAACTCTCCATGGTATTGATAACTTCGAGAACTCGTTACAAGTAATTATTCTCCCTACCTGATGAGTTCTTGGTGATGCTGGATGCAGTCAGCCAGGCGCTTCTGCATCACCAAGTCCAGCTCGCGCTGCATCACTTCGTCTTCTGCGGCTCGCAATTTAGAGATAAGTTTTGGGACGACGTTGATTACCCAAGTCTTTCCGTATAGTTTCGATACTAGTTGAGCTCCTTGGTCCAACTCCATCACAGCTCGCTTATTGGGCGATGTATTCTCTACAGCTTGAACAATGTTCTCCACCTCCTTGCGTTTATCAACTCTCTCCTTGATGGCTTCGCTTACAGCCTCCTTTAATCCGTGAATAGCTTCATACATCTTGAAAGAGACAATAGAAGGATTTGCTCCTCCTTGGTCATTCTCCATAACAGCTGGTGTTCGACTGTTCACTCTCTTCTGGCGAAACTTTCTGACGACTTTCTTGAGCCTGTCAGCTTCACTGTTGTTCGACTCAATCACACTTTGCTTACTGTTCTCGCTCTCCTGGTGACGCTTGGCCACTGTCCACTCTACGCTTACAGGTCTTCCTTGATCTAAGTCGATTATACCTAGCTCATTTGTCGATGTATGCTCAACTGTCTTAACTCTAACCTTCTTGCAACCTTTATGAATGTAAACTCTCTCCTTGACGGCTACGCTTACAACCTCCCTTAATTCATGTATTGCTCCATTCATTTCGGACAGGACAAATGAAGTGGAATGACCTCGCCGTTGGTCATACTCCATGACAGCTGGTGTGCGAATGCACTTGGTCTTCTGGCGACGCTTGGCCATGATGTGCTCGAGACTGTCAGCTCGGATATTCAACAACTTGTCGCACAGAACTCGGAATTGGCACGATATTTGGATAATGATTATGAACATGACTATATGTACAGTCCCAAACAATAGTACTATTAACACCCATATGGTCATAACGCTAGCAACGGATATGTGCTTAAATGAAGAACTCGAGGTGTCGAATGGATAGTAGAACCTGCGAAACATTAGGGATTTTTATTTTACGCACATTGATGCAAACTTTGCATGTAATAAAACCATTGACATCCGCTCTTTATGGGATTCGTGACTGCTATAGCTGCAGCACTGAATGCTTTCGCCGATATCTGAGGCCGCACTGCAAGACAAGATTCTGGCAATATAAAAACATATTATTAATTTTGTTCAATGCTACGTCATGCCTTCATATTTATAACATACAGCAAAATTAAGCATATTGCTGTGCTGCGTCAGCTTTCCCTGCAATCTTGGCCTATGTAAGACGATCTCAGCCGGACGAGTGAAGAATTTGACCTTGGTCTGTACGTGAGAACGGGGCGGTTTCGTTTGTCACTAGACATCGACGACAGATGACTGGCCAGTCGCATGTCCTCAACCCCAGTGTACGTCAATGATGAACCAAAAAGTAGTTGATCGGCATGCCGAAACAAAAATAAACAAAAATAGTCATGTCAACAATATATTAATATTAATATAATATCAATATTGATACCTACATACATAATGTATGTAGGAATCAATAATGTTGAAGTCTTCTGATTACAATGCAAACCAAACCCCTAAAACGCATGAACCAATTAATACTTTCCTAGACTTATAATTCTTGTTTCTTCTTGCTAATTTCTACTGAGTAGAAGTGGACGCTTCAAATTTCTATTGCAAACATAAACTTTAATTATATCGGATTATCTCGGTAGCTCATTTAATTATTCTTCCATATTCACAATTCCGCTATCACAAAGTACCTGACCTAATTCGTAATCACATTTTAAATCAAGAAGAAGGTATTAAATAATAAAACCATTCGCTTCTGTTCTATATATTACCTATTCTTCGAAGTACATTATCTTAGATTGATCTATACTGAGTACTAATAATAATTTTTACATTTAATAATGAATACTAAGGAATCTCACAATCATTAGGAGAAATAATGCGCGAATAATAAAAACAATACTATTTTAAGGTCTAAAGTAGGTAATAAAATATGTTACCACTATCTTACCCTTCTTTATCCAGTTCAATTAACCATGGTAATACGAGGCAATATGTTGAGATCAGTGTTGAATATAAAGCTGGTATCATGTCCGTTATAGCAGACATTCTCCGTACAATCCCGTAACATTTTTCACTGTCAGTCGCGTATGTTGTCACAATATTATCAAGCGACTTCATCAAATCCCGAATCTTCTCTGGATCTGTGTACACGATGCTAAGATGTATTGAGAAACATGACGCAGCAAGCTCGTAGAAGACGATCCGAAGGAGTTCTTGGAACGTCAGCAGGTTCCAGTTGATGAAGATGTAAACCCAGCGGTTGAACAGCGCCTCAAAACACATCTCTGTGACGAGGATCCGAGGCAGAAGGAACTGCACGAGGTTCAGCTTACTCTTCTTCACGGCGTCACTGTAAGCGCGCATTCCTGGTGGAGGAATAAGTGTTTTAGACTTCTACTCATTCTATAGATAGCTTACACGAACTTTTTTTGTTTTATATCAGCAATGCAAAATATTGAATTTTCCACCTGAGAACGGACATTTTGTTGGCACGTTAACGGGTCAGATTTATAACTTTATTGAGGTAAATCGATGTATTTTGTGTAATGTGAGTGATTCCTCTTCGTACTAATATCTGTACAAATATGGAGATAATATCTGTATCTCCGGAGCCTATACAATTTCCCAGGTACCCAACAACTATAAAATATCGTCAAAAAAGCAGATATACACAGATATTCTGCGTGCCATCAAGATGTGGCAGGCTACAATGAGATGACATCATGTGCAAACTATGATTGTGTCTTTTTTAACCGAGGCAGGTCAGTCTTAGGACCGGTTGTAAATGTCCAGATTAGTAAAATAAAAGGTATGTTCGCCTGTCACCTCTTTTCTGGAGTTTTGGAATAACTGGGGTAGCTTTCATCGACCTCAAAGCGGCGTATGACACCTGAATCACAGGAAGCTGTTGAAGAAGGTGTACGACCTGACGAAGGATCACCAGTTAACACAGCTCATCAGCATTCAGCACCTTCCTGCATAACAGAAGGTTCTATGTTTGTCTACAAGGGAAGAACAGCAGATGGTGGACCCATAAGAATGGCCTACCCCATGGAAGCGTTTTGGCCCCAGCTCTCTTCAACATCTACACAAACGATCAGCCATTGCCGAACCACACCAGGAAGTTTATCTATGCGGATGACACTGCGGTGGCCGCACAGGGCTCAAGTTTTGCGGAAGTTGAAGAGAAACTGACGCAGACGTTGGACGAGCTCTTTTTATATTACGACACAAACTACCTCCGGACGAATCCCAGCAAGACGCAGGTCTGTGCGTTTCACTTAAACAACAGGGAAGCGAGAAGAGAGCTGGACGTCACGTGGCGAGGCGACCAACTCCAACATTGCCCGACGCCGAAATACCTTGGTGTCACGTGGGATCGTACTCTGACATTCAGGAAACATTGTGCTAACACCGGAGGTAAGGTATGTGCTCGAAATAACATCATTAGGAAGCTGACGAGCAAGTCCTGGGGCGCCAACCCCCGGACACATAGAACCTCTGCCCTGGCACTGTGCTTGTCTGCCTCGGAGTACGCCGCACCAGTGTGGAGCCAACCTCCGGACACTTAGAAACTCTGCCCTGGCACTGTGCTTGGCTGCCTCGGAGTACGCCGCACCAGTGTGGAGCCAACCCCCGGACACTTAGAACCTCTGCCCTGGCACTGTGCTTGTCTGCCTCGGAGTACGCCGCACCAGTGTGGAGCCAACCCCCGGACACTTAGAACCTCTGCCCTGGCACTGTGCTGGTCTGCCTCGGAGTACGCCGCACCAGTGTGGAGCCAACCCCCGGACACTTAGAACCTCTGCCCTGGCACTGTGCTTGTCTGCCTCGGAGTACGCCGCACCAGTGTGGAGCCAACCCCCGGACACTTAGAACCTCTGCCCTGGCACTGTGCATGTCTGCCTCGGAGTACGCCGCACCAGTGTGGAGCCAACCCCCGGACACTTAGAACCTCTGCCCTGGCACTGTGCTGGTCTGCCTCGGAGTACGCCGCACCAGTGTGGAGCCAACCCCCGGACACTTAGAACCTCTGCCCTGGCACTGTGCATGTCTGCCTCGGAGTACGCCGCACCAGTGTGGAGCCAACCCCCGGACACTTAGAACCTCTGCCCTGGCACTGTGCATGTCTGCCTCGGAGTACGCCGCACCAGTGTGGAGCCAACCCCCGGACACTTAGAACCTCTGCCCTGGCACTGTGCTGGTCTGCCTCGGAGTACGCCGCACCAGTGTGGAGCGCCTCTGCACACGTTAGTCAGGTGGATGTCGCTGTCAACGAAACCGTGCGGATTGTGACGGGATGTCTGAAGCCGACTCCCGTTCATAAACTGTATCCGATCATCGGGATAGCTCCACCTCATGTCCGACGGAACATCGCTGCAGATGTGGAGAGGATGAAGCAGGACATTGACACCCGACACTCGCTGCACGGACATCAGCCAGCGGCACGGCGGCTTCGGTCCAGGAAGAGCTTCCTTTCACGAACACATGTCCTGGAAGGAACGCAGGAAGCGAACCGCATCGCCAAGTGGAGGAGCGAGCTGGACAACCCTGACATTCCAGCAAGGAAGAACTGGCCCCGGGTGGTGACCTGCCCTTTGCAGTGTGGAGAACGCTGAACCGCATGAGAGTCGGGGTACCGCGATGCAAGACCAACCTGCAGAAGTGGGGCTTCCTGCCAGCCGATGCAGATATCCTGTGCGATTGCGGCGTTGTGCAGGATCCGCTTCACTTACTTAGCTGTCCCCTACTAGATCATCCTTGCACAACAGAAGACTTGATGCAAGCAAACGACAAGGCCATTGCCGCCGCTAATTATTGGATAAATACCGTATGACCGGACACGGAAATCAATCACTTCATTCACAATATCATTGCAGTTTTGAACTGCCATTTTGGTGGAGAAAGTGCTGAAACAAAGTGACTGGCGAACAGACCTATTGTAAAGAGTCGATAATACTCGCAGAAATTTTCGTTCGCTGTGCTCGCAAAGTAAGATTTCACAGAAGAGATCAAAGAAGTTGCATTCTGATTGTATATTGTATAGTATTGAAGAAATCAATACTCAACAGTTTTTCAGAAGCGAACATTTGTAGTGAATGAATTGGATTTGGAAAATATTGTGTCACTTTCTGATAGTAATTGGTTTCCCAGAAGATATGAGCGAAGTCGCCTATTTCGCTGAATTACAATCCATAGAAAATCCGAATTTATGTATCACCTCATTACTTTGAGATAACTTTTATGACAAATTTGGTACGCTCATAATATTCTCAGTGATGTAGCAACTTCTTATCCCAAAATGTGTGGCTTAGAGGCCGGCGTAATCTCCCATTAAGAAATGAAAGACAATTATTATTTTGTATTCTTTCACAGATAAATGCAATGTTTCTAGTTTCCAATGAAATAATCAGTATTGGTAGGGATCTTTCAAATTGAACTAAACATTTCCATATATTATAACTTTTGATTTCAAATCAGTTTATTAAGTAAGATAGCACGAATTTTTTGGAAAATTTACATAATACATTTTTCCAGGTGTTATGAGTGGGCTGAACTCAAAGTAAACATTGGCGATAATATTTCTTAAATGTCTCTATTTTTCACTTTCCACTTGTTTGGGCTCGAATATTGTCATTTTAAGTTGGTGTTTTGCTAAAATCGGATATAAAATTTGCTACACTAATTTGCTTTTACATATTTTATAATTTTATTTGTTCAAAAGTTAGAAATATTAGAGTTAGAGATATTTAGAAAATATTATCTTAAAGATCTGCTCACACCCCCTATGATCGAATGAACAGTGTTTCCTTGATGTGGAGGAAAAGTCGTCACAAACTTGCACCGTGCGCCGAAATCCCTAGCTCGTGCGCCTTACCGAAGAAGTCCATGACCTTGAAGACGCTCGTCTCGACGTGCTGTGACTCTGGAGATATCCTCGACATGGCTGTGACGTCAGCTATATGAAGATCACTCAGGAGATACAGCGACAGTGCCTTAAGACAGCTCTATACTGACCCGCATACATGGAACACGCACTCGAGAACTGATAGGAATAATACCGATATCGATTCCAAATGACTGTTGTTGTCCTTCATTCATATTTCATTTCACTGGTTGTTGTAATCTTATTGCTGTATAGGGTGTTCAAGAAAGATAACTGACTGGAATACTGAATAATATTAGGAGAGCGATTAAGCTCAGTAAGTTTTGGATTTTTTTGTGACACGAATTCCAAAATTGTTTCCTTCGCAAGAGAGTAATAGGCCCAGGTGGGTCGTTGACATTTGAATAGAATACCCAGTATAAGGTTTACTCCGTATAAAAATACCAGCCAAGTCTCTTACTCTAAAAAAACAGAAGAAATCTAAAAATTCAGCACTGAAAAGTAGTGATATCAAAAAAATTGCCCAGTCAAAACTTTTCAAAAAATGCTTGGCGCATCGTACATATAAATAGTAAAGAAGTAGGCCGGGAATCAAATATACTCATATACATAAAATATATATTTATAATCCTCTAAAAAACGATGCGCCAAGTATTTTTTGAAAAGTTTTGACTTGGCAATTTTTTTGATATCTTTACTTTTCAGTGCTGAATTTTTAGATTTCTCCTGTTTTTTTAAGAGTAAGAGACTTGGCTGGTATTTTTGTACTGTGTGTTTTTTATGGGGATATCACTCCTTTTTTCAGTTCATTCTTACAACTTGTAACATTATATTGTGGCACTAACGACTATAATTCCTTTAAAAAATATGCCTTTGTGACTTGGTTGCTAAGAAGTTGTCCTTGTTACTGTGTTTATGCTATAAATAATATGCTATGAAGTATAGCAAAAGTTTCGTTCCAATCGGTCCAGCCGTTCTCGAGTTATGGCATCACTTCCGGTTTTCAAAATGGCGGTTGACATCACTGCCACCTAAAATTAGTATCTATAAATGTTATGTAACATTATGAGCCTTCTAAATATGTGGTTATTGTTATAATAGATGATTTTAGTCAGATTTGGTATTTTTATGACGTCATTTCCGGTTTTGGTAATAGTAAATTTCAATTTCGACTATTGATATTTTATAAAGAAGACCATCTGAATCGTTTGGCGCAAGTTTTGTATCGATCGATCCATCCATTTTTGAGATATGACGTCACTTCCGGTTTCAAAATGGCGGCACAAAAAATGTGTAAGGGCAAGGTATCATCAGACGCCAAAAGTGCACATGTGGTAAAAATTTCAGATAGATCGGTTCAGCCCTTTAGGCTGTGGCAGTGATAGCAACGTTTCCTGATATCTGAATCTGAATCTGAATCATCATCATCATCAGATAGCTTTTAAAAGGGGTGTAATTTCACTGCTTTCACGGCCCTCTAGCTCGCAAATGGCATAACCTATTGTCCCCAAATTTGGTATATGTGGTGGGGTGGGTCATAGCTCAAAAATAAGATATTTCGCAACAATGTAAATTTCACAATTTTGAGATCCAGTAGGCTGAAAATGCCATGTTGTTGCTTACAGTAAAAGTGTTTGGTCTGCTCCTCAGTTTATAAGGCTTTTACGGTATGTTGAGTGAGTGTGAGTGTACAGTTCGTTTTGGCTGGGTGGAGCGACCGCTCTACTAGATAGTATTATTTGACGGGTTGCTTGAACTGCGTCAATATAACATTAAATATTTGAAATTGGGAAACTCAAAGTAACCACATGTTTGCGTCCGCATTTCAAATATCAGAACACGGGGAGACATGAGAAGTTTGGAACCATTACATATATTTTTTATTATTTTATAAGTATGAATTATAATATCAGACTAAAATTACATAAAGTTGCTAATGGTATGCTACGACAAGGTGTACAAGTTGAAGAGTTATATTAGATTTAAATAGAACCCATCTCAAGTATTCCCGACCTTCTCTACTGCTCCATTTCCTCGGAGATCTCTCACCCTCATCAGTGCGTTGTGTCTAACGTAGCTCAGTTGGTAGATCTCTCGCCCGGCATGTATGTCATGAAGTCATTGTCCTGGCACGTATGCAAACGGCTAGTGTGTTGGATACCACGGTTCTCGTCAGATCACCGAGAAAAGCAACATTGAGCGCGCACTGTAGTTGGATGGGTGATACTTGCCAGTTGCTGCCGCTGGGCCAGAGAGACTGGGGTGATTAGGGGTTAGTGTGACGACCTCCCTCCACCTGTTATCAGTCTCTTGACGGCGCCGGTTATGGAGGTCCGTGCTGTGAATATCACACCGTCCTTCGGATGGGACGATAAGCCGTTGGCCCCCTTGGTATCTTTCACTGGAGTAGGCTACATGCCGGTAACTGGTTGTCTCTTCTTCCTTCTCTATTATTACAATCTCACTAGTGGAGCCTCGGCTCCGTTTTGTATATAAAAAAACAAAAATAATATAAAATTACGTCACTCTTCAATGACGTCACTGTCTCGATGACGTCACTCTTCAATGACGTCACTGACTCGATGACGTCACTTCTCGATGACGTCACTCTGATATGACGTCACTGCAGGTATCCCCTGTCCACGATGTCGACGACGATGTCGCGCATGCGCTGGAAGCCGAGCGTCTCGTTGGAGTGTCCCTTGTTCATCTTGGCACCCATCACCTTCGTGTCGGCCTCGTTGCAGACGGCGTCCAGATCGGGAATCTCCGCCTCCTCGCAGGTAAACAGGTTCATGCAGAGACACGCCATGAAGAGTCCGTAGCGCGCGAATCTCGCTAGATGGCTCTGGAACAACCAGGAAGACAGGTCTTATAGTCTCAACACAGACGGCGTCCAGGTCGGGAATCTCCGCCTCCTCGCAGGTGAACAGGTTTATGCAGAGACACGCCATGAAGAGTCTGTAGCGCGCGAACCTCGCTAGATGGCTCTGGAACAATAAGTGTCAAGATTGGTTACGCATATTCTCAACGCCACCAGTGAGAATGTAATAGAGAAGGGAGGATAGGAAACCCAGTACCGGCATGTAGCCAACTCCTATGAAAGATACCAAGGGGGCCAACGGCTTAACATCCCATCCGAAGGACGGTGTGACATTTACAGCATGTGCCTCCACAACCCGCGCTGTCGAGAGACTGACAACAGGTGGAGGGAGGTCGTCACACTAACCCCCAAACACCCCAGTATCTCTGGCCCAACGGCAGAACCTGGCAAGGTAGAGTTGAATGGTCATCATCACCATCAGGCCATTCATCATTTCTAGAGGAAATCTATTAAATATTTTTAAAAAATCCCTTGTAAAAATCGAGTACTCATAAAATTGTTTGTAATTCTATTCCGTTTTATTTGTGTTTGTATACCTACACAGTTTGACAGTTAAACTGACGTATGCCAGTACCGGGTAGCGCAAAAAAGAAACGCCCAATGGGCAAAACACTGCGGTGACAAAACTACTGCACATATCGGACTGAAAAGTTCACATAATATAAAAAAAAACATACTGATGTTTAATGTGTGACAGTGTCAATAACATTCATTAGGTCTGTTCGTTTTGCTTACTGCAGTTGCAGTAGCAGCAGCTTACAGTAGGCCCTGGTAACTCTTGCAGTAGCTTGCTGTACCAACACAAAACGAACGCATTTGCAGCAGGATGGCAGGCTGGCCTTTTCCTATTGGTTGGGAGGTTTGTGAATTTGGCGGGAAGAATGTAAAAATAAGTGAGGTTATGTTCTGCATTTATAGAATTCTTGTCTAATCCCAATGCATTTTTATATAAATATGTATCATTTCATAACATATAACTAAACTAAACTCTGAAACAAATACTCATTTCCCTCCTCCTTAGGCGTTTTTTCACTATCCATCCATAAGAAACACATTTTACATTTCAAACATGGGCCATTTTGCCGCCTACTGCAAACCTACTGCATTTACATCACCTCCCTACCCAGCTGTAAGAGCAGTCACTGCGCAGCTACTGTCAGTGTCAAATCGAACACAATCGCAGTGACGGAACAGCAAGTTTGATGCAAAACGAACGGATTTGCAGTGAGCAGTAAAGTGCAGTAAGCAAAACGAACAGACCTATTGTGTAGGAAAATAGTTACTGCTGTTTGAATGTGGTTGTCGAAAAAATCGATTATGGAGCTCAATTGGCCGAGACGTATCTTAATCAAAATATATGACAATCAGTTGTGTAATGGTTAATTGAACGAAAGTTATGGAATCTTGAAATTGAGTTTAAAACAAAATATAGAGAGATAACATCAATTTTGTAAAATTGTCCTACGTAATAAAACTTTAAAGATTAACTCCTTAATCTACAAATTTTAACAGAACAATTTAGAACATTAATAAAGCCTGCTATCTCCACAAATGTCATCCTGGATAGTACGTCTTTGGCATAGTTTCTCACCTGCAGCTCTGAGAAGGGGAACAAGACCTCTGGGTCCGAGCCCAGACGCCGCACATGCGCAGCAAGACTGTCGTAGTACTCGCTGATGAGTCGGTCGTAGTGGTCGTCGCGCATGCGCTGGTCCGTGCAGCAGTAGATGAAGTATCCGATGTCACACGCAGGCGACGCGTGACGCATCAGCTGGAAGTCCAGGAAGCACGGCGTCGGCGCATCCTATACAGCAAGTTACATGAGCATCAGGTAAACTCTTTGATCAGCAACTACCTAGTCTAACGACTCCAAATGATGATTAAGCATATGTAAATACCGAACAATTGGAAAATATAAATGTAACTGAACAATCTATATTCACAAGTACTTAAACTTATTCGACAGTTATAATTTTAACAATTATATCTGTACCTTGGAGAGAAGGCATATGTCAATTTCAATTATTCTTGAGGTGAGATCCAGTAATGCTGCCTTCATCCACTGATATGGGTAATGGTGACAAGAGTCATTTGGGCAAGAGAATGCTTTTCAATAATTATTACTGTATTTGTTGACTCAGTCAAATTGCAATTGAAAGAGCTTGATTACCTACATGAATCCAAAAGTGTGCTTGGCAAAATCATTAAAATTCACATCGGATGTTCTACGTCTGAGCAAGATCATGGACTTTATTACTACATTCATACTAAACGGTTCTCTCACTCCTACACCGATAACTTTGACTGAAGTGAAGTCTAAACAGACCCTTTGTTATTTTTTCCGGGAATCAGGCGGCTTCTGCAGATTTTAATGACAGATTTTAATGACATCAATAGCGTAAAGAGTGAGCTTACTTGATCACTTACTTTATTGTGATGGTGGTTAGTTCATATTTACACCAGTAGTAAGTAGCTGCTGACATACCTCTGTGCTAGCTAAGCTGACGACTCTCAGTTATTGAGAAGACTTTACTTTTATGGGTGGAGTGATTTTACCTCTTGTGTAAATCTGTAACTCTCTGCCATGGTATGAGGTACAGATTGTATCACATTATAGTTTTAGCAAGCTGTGTCCTATTCGTACGTATACCTGTTGATCGTAGACGAAGAGGAAGTTGTTGGTCCAACAGTCACCGTGGTTGATGACCGCGTGGGGGGCGGCGGCGTCGGCGTCCAGCACGCGTCGGATCGTGGCATAGAAGTCGTCGTGGAAGCGTCGCAGCGCCTCCACATGAGGGCGTCGCGCGGCGTCGTCGCCCGCCAGCTCGATGAACTTGTCGACGGATTTCTTCACGCCGCTGTCCAGCATCGCCTGCATGCCCGGAGTCTGATCAGCGATCAGGAACGTCTCCTGAGCATTCAGGAACATGCACGAGGTTACACGAACATGCACGAGGATACACGAACATGCACGAGGTTACACGAACATACACGAGGTTACACGAACATGCACGAGGTTACACGAACATGCACGAGGTTATGAAGTTGAGCCATTGCATCGCTCTATGGGATTTGTGACTGCCTTCTGCAGCACTGAATGCTTTCGCCGATGTTGAAGCCTCACTTTTACCAGACCAGATTCTGGCAATATAAAGAACGGGAAATATTATTATCTCACTTTCGTGTAAATACGGAAGACTAAGGTAAATTTCTTCACGCGTCCGGCTGAGATCGTCTTACATTTGACAATAATGCAGGGAAACTGGACACATTACAACAATATGCTTTTGATGATTATATATAAATATGAAGACATAAAACGTGGTCATGTACAAAATTAAATATATGTTGGTGTCCATTTTGCTCCATCTCTGTGGATTCTGAGGTTAGAAAGGATCGTAAAATTTATTTTTCAGTGCTTAAGATATCCATGTATTCAGTTGTTGTAAGCCAATTTAGAAGCAACAAGAGCATATACACAATGGCTTTAATAGTCTTCAAAAATGACTGTTGACACGTAATTTTAACTGTTAAAACGCATTCTCAAGTCCAAGTTATCTCTTCACCTGTAGCTGTGACGTCAGAGCCTGGTACTGCTGCGGCTGCTGATCTCTCATCGCGAACGACACGGCGTGGAGTCGACCCAGGTTGCGCAGGATGGCAATGCAATGCTGCGCGTCAAGCGTTGCGCGGCGGTCCTTCATGCGGTAGCTGCGCGCACACATGTCCTCAAAGATGAGCAGCGAGCCTGCGTGGAAGCACTGCGCAGTGGGCGGGGCGATCAGCTGCAACGTCATCGACAGACTGTTATCACTATGTCATATAGGTTTCATGCATAGAAAAGATTGACATATTAACCTTATATAAAGGTACGTCCAAATCTCAGATTTAGAGAAATTGATAGGTACTTATGAAAGAAAATATATATGTAGTACAAGATGGTAATAATACTCAATATTTATCCATACACATTTTCCAGTTGAATATTTATCTGGGAAATGTGATTTATCTTATTTATAGCTTTGAATCATTTCCCTTCCTCCTTTCAGCAGCCATGTGTCTCCCCTTGTGACGTAGGTAATGTGCAAGAAGGCAATAAGCTACTAGTCTTGGAACAAGTAGCGCTTACTTACGGCACGGAATTGCTACTAATGTTGTGACACGGCTAATGTTGTGACATGTTGTGAATGGCGGCACGGCAATTTATGTATTTGACTGTTTGATTACAAGCATTTCTTGTTCATTATTAACGTGAGATGAATGAAGGACATACTATATTTGAAGAGGAAACATCTTGTGTTCTCATCTCATTTTACTAATTTAAATTTCGACTGTGAATGAGTTATAGTTTCACAGAAAATCTTTAGCTGTGACAACCAACTCGTGTACAAACATAAATCAACCACCTTGGCCTATTTCAAACAACTTTATACTCTTAGCAAACAATTTCTCCAACTAATCGCGTGCCAAAATGCTTTGGAAACCGTATTTAATGAATACATTTTTTAGACCATCATCCATTATGTAAAATACTGTAAACTGTAGTACTGTAAACTGTAATTCTGTACATCATACTGTAAAATCTCTAACTTGAAAAAGGGCGAAAATATGATGTAAAAATCATTTCGACCACTAGGTTGTGCGTCCTGCACCTTACCTTTATATAGGTTACTATGGTAACCATTTCTCACGCAAGATGCCTATGCTACACGTCCGTTATCACTACCCCCGCTGACTACATCACATCTCTCGACCTTGGACTGCACTCACCTCTGCCTCCTGGATCACATCGCGACTCACCTCTGCCGTGACTCCCTTGGCCTCCTGGATCACATCGCGACTCACCTCTGCCGTGACTCCCTTGGCCTCCTGGATCACATCGCGACTCACCTCTGCCGTGACTCCCTTGGCCTCCTGGATCACATCGCGACTCACCTCTGCCGTGACTCCCTTGGCCTCCTGGATCACATCGCGACTCACCTCTGCCGTGACTCCCTTGGCCTCCTGGATCACATCGCGACTCACCTCTGCCGTGACTCCCTTGGCCTCCTGGATCACATCGCGACTCACCTCTGCCGTGACTCCCTTGGCCTCCTGAATCACATCGCGACTCACCTCTGCCGTGACTCCCTTGGCCTCCTGGATCACATCGCGACTCACCTCTGCCGTGACTCCATTGGCCTCCTGGATCACATCGCGACTCACCTCTGCCGTGACTCCCTTGGCCTCCTGGATCACATCGCGACTCACCTCTGCCGTGACTCCCTTGGCCTCCTGGATCACATCGCGACTCACCTCTGCCGTGACTCCCTTGGCCTCCTGGATCACATCGCGACTCACCTCTGCCGTGACTCCCTTGGCCTCCTGGATCACATCGCGACTCACCTCTGCCGTGACTCCCTTGGCCTCCTGGATCACATCGCGACTCACCTCTGCCGTGACTCCCTTGGCCTCCTGGATCACATCGCGACTCACCTCTGCCGTGACTCCCTTGGCCTCCTGGATCACATCGCGACTCACCTCTGCCGTGACTCCCTTGGCCTCCTGGATCACATCGCGACTCACCTCTGCCGTGACTCCCTTGGCCTCCTGGATCACATCGCGACTCACCTCTGCCGTGACTCCCTTGGCCTCCTGGATCACATCGCGACTCACCTCTGCCGTGACTCCCTTGGCCTCCTGGATCACATCGCGACTCACCTCTGCCGTGACTCCCTTGGCCTCCTGGATCACATCGCGACTCACCTCTGCCGTGACTCCCTTGGCCTCCTGGATCACATCGCGACTCACCTCTGCCGTGACTCCCTTGGCCTCCTGGATCACATCGCGACTCACCTCTGCCGTGACTCCCTTGGCCTCCTGGATCACATCGCGACTCACCTCTGCCGTGACTCCCTTGGCCTCCTGGATCACATCGCGACTCACCTCTGCCGTGACTCCCTTGGCCTCTGGATCACATCGCGACTCACCTCTGCCGTGACTCCCTTGGCCTCCTGGATCACATCGCGACTCACCTCTGCCGTGACTCCCTTGGCCTCCTGGATCACATCGCGACTCACCTCTGCCGTGACTCCCTTGGCCTCCTGGATCACATCGCGACTCACCTCTGCCGTGACTCCCTTGGCCTCCTGGATCACATCGCGACTCACCTCTGCCGTGACTCCCTTGGCCTCCTGGATCACATCGCGACTCACCTCTGCCGTGACTCCCTTGGCCTCCTGGATCACATCGCGACTCACCTCTGCCGTGACTCCC
>OW203769.1:1708701-1746201 GCA_934045905.1 Leuctra nigra
TGACTCCCTTGGCCTCCTGGATCACATCGCGACTCACCTCTGCCGTGACTCCCTTGGCCTCCTGGATCACATCGCGACTCACCTCTGCCGTGACTCCCTTGGCCTCCTGGATCACATCGCGACTCACCTCTGCCGTGACTCCCTTGGCCTCCTGGATCACATCGCGACTCACCTCTGCCGTGACTCCCTTGGCCTCCTGGATCACATCGCGACTCACCTCTGCCGTGACTCCCTTGGCCTCCTGGATCACATCGCGACTCACCTCTGCCGTGACTCCCTTGGCCTCCTGGATCACATCGCGACTCACCTCTGCCGTGACTCCCTTGGCCTCCTGGATCACATCGCGACTCACCTCTGCCGTGACTCCCTTGGCCTCCTGGATCACATCGCGACTCACCTCTGCCGTGACTCCCTTGGCCTCCTGGATCACATCGCGACTCACCTCTGCCGTGACTCCCTTGGCCTCCTGGATCACATCGCGACTCACCTCTGCCGTGACTCCCTTGGCCTCCTGGATCACATCGCGACTCACCTCTGCCGTGACTCCATTGGCCTCCTGGATCACATCGCGACTCACCTCTGCCGTGACTCCCTTGGCCTCCTGGATCACATCGCGACTCACCTCTGCCGTGACTCCCTTGGCCTCCTGGATCACATCGCGACTCACCTCTGCCGTGACTCCCTTGGCCTCCTGGATCACATCGCGACTCACCTCTGCCGTGACTCCCTTGGCCTCCTGGATCACATCGCGACTCACCTCTGCCGTGACTCCCTTGGCCTCCTGGATCACATCGCGACTCACCTCTGCCGTGACTCCCTTGGCCTCCTGGATCACATCGCGACTCACCTCTGCCGTGACTCCATTGGCCTCCTGGATCACATCGCGACTCACCTCTGCCGTGACTCCCTTGGCCTCCTGGATCACATCGCGACTCACCTCTGCCGTGACTCCCTTGGCCTCCTGGATCACATCGCGACTCACCTCTGCCGTGACTCCATTGGCCTCCTGGATCACATCGCGACTCACCTCTGCCGTGACTCCCTTGGCCTCCTGGATCACATCGCGACTCACCTCTGCCGTGACTCCCTTGGCCTCCTGGATCACATCGCGACTCACCTCTGCCGTGACTCCCTTGGCCTCCTGGATCACATCGCGACTCACCTCTGCCGTGACTCCATTGGCCTCCTGGATCACATCGCGACTCACCTCTGCCGTGACTCCATTGGCCTCCTGGATCACATCGCGACTCACCTCTGCCGTGACTCCCTTGGCCTCCTGGATCACATCGCGACTCACCTCTGCCGTGACTCCCTTGGCCTCCTGGATCACATCGCGACTCACCTCTGCCGTGACTCCCTTGGCCTCCTGGATCACATCGCGACTCACCTCTGCCGTGACTCCATTGGCCTCCTGGATCACATCGCGACTCACCTCTGCCGTGACTCCCTTGGCCTCCTGGATCACATCGCGACTCACCTCTGCCGTGACTCCCTTGGCCTCCTGGATCACATCGCGACTCACCTCTGCCGTGACTCCCTTGGCCTCCTGGATCACATCGCGACTCACCTCTGCCGTGACTCCCTTGGCCTCCTGGATCACATCGCGACTCACCTCTGCCGTGACTCCCTTGGCCTCCTGGATCACATCGCGACTCACCTCTGCCGTGACTCCCTTGGCCTCCTGGATCACATCGCGACTCACCTCTGCCGTGACTCCCTCTGCCTCCTGGATCACATCGCGACTCACCTCTGCCGTGACTCCCTTGGCCTCCTGGATCACATCGCGACTCACCTCTGCCGCGACTCACCTCTGCCTCCTGGATCACATCGCGACTCACCTCTGCCGTGACTCCCTTGGCCTCCTGGATCACATCGCGACTCACCTCTGCCGTGACTCCCTTGGCCTCCTGGATCACATCGCGACTCACCTCTGCCGTGACTCCCTTGGCCTCCTGGATCACATCGCGACTCACCTCTGCCGTGACTCCCTTGGCCTCCTGGATCACATCGCGACTCACCTCTGCCGTGACTCCCTTGGCCTCCTGGATCACATCGCGACTCACCTCTGCCGTGACTCCCTTGGCCTCCTGGATCACATCGCGACTCACCTCTGCCGTGACTCCCTTGGCCCTCCTGGATCACATCGCGACTCACCTCTGCCGTGACTCCCTTGGCCTCCTGGATCACATCGCGACTCACCTCTGCCGTGACTCCCTTGGCCTCCTGGATCACATCGCGACTCACCTCTGCCGTGACTCCCTTGGCCTCCTGGATCACATCGCGACTCACCTCTGCCGTGACTCCCTTGGCCTCCTGGATCACATCGCGACTCACCTCTGCCGTGACTCCATTGGCCTCCTGGATCACATCGCGACTCACCTCTGCCGTGACTCCCTTGGCCTCCTGGATCACATCGCGACTCACCTCTGCCGTGACTCCCTTGGCCTCCTGGATCACATCGCGACTCACCTCTGCCGTGACTCCCTTGGCCTCCTGGATCACATCGCGACTCACCTCTGCCGTGACTCCCTTGGCCTCCTGGATCACATCGCGACTCACCTCTGCCGTGACTCCCTTGGCCTCCTGGATCACATCGCGACTCACCTCTGCCGTGACTCCCTTGGCCTCCTGGATCACATCGCGACTCACCTCTGCCGTGACTCCCTTGGCCTCCTGGATCACATCGCGACTCACCTCTGCCGTGACTCCCTTGGCCTCCTGGATCACATCGCGACTCACCTCTGCCGTGACTCCCTTGGCCTCCTGGATCACATCGCGACTCACCTCTGCCGTGACTCCCTTGGCCTCCTGGATCACATCGCGACTCACCTCTGCCGTGACTCCCTTGGCCTCCTGGATCACATCGCGACTCACCTCTGCCGTGACTCCCTTGGCCTCCTGGATCACATCGCGACTCACCTCTGCCGTGACTCCCTTGGCCTCCTGGATCACATCGCGACTCACCTCTGCCGTGACTCCCTTGGCCTCCTGGATCACATCGCGACTCACCTCTGCCGTGACTCCCTTGGCCTCCTGGATCACATCGCGACTCACCTCTGCCGTGACTCCCTTGGCCTCCTGGATCACATCGCGACTCACCTCTGCCGTGACTCCCTTGGCCTCCTGGATCACATCGCGACTCACCTCTGCCGTGACTCCCTTGGCCTCCTGGATCACATCGCGACTCACCTCTGCCGTGACTCCCTTGGCCTCCTGGATCACATCGCGACTCACCTCTGCCGTGACTCCCTTGGCCTCCTGGATCACATCGCGACTCACCTCTGCCGTGACTCCCTTGGCCTCCTGGATCACATCGCGACTCACCTCTGCCGTGACTCCCTTGGCCTCCTGGATCACATCGCGACTCACCTCTGCCGTGACTCCCTTGGCCTCCTGGATCACATCGCGACTCACCTCTGCCGTGACTCCCTTGGCCTCCTGGATCACATCGCGACTCACCTCTGCCGTGACTCCCTTGGCCTCCTGGATCACATCGCGACTCACCTCTGCCGTGACTCCCTTGGCCTCCTGGATCACATCGCGACTCACCTCTGCCGTGACTCCCTTGGCCTCCTGGATCACATCGCGACTCACCTCTGCCGTGACTCCCTTGGCCTCCTGGATCACATCGCGACTCACCTCTGCCGTGACTCCCTTGGCCTCCTGGATCACATCGCGACTCACCTCTGCCGTGACTCCCTTGGCCTCCTGGATCACATCGCGACTCACCTCTGCCGTGACTCCCTTGGCCTCCTGGATCACATCGCGACTCACCTCTGCCGTGACTCCCTTGGCCTCCTGGATCACATCGCGACTCACCTCTGCCGTG
This sequence comes from Leuctra nigra, assembly GCA_934045905.1. NCBI lineage: Eukaryota > Metazoa > Arthropoda > Insecta > Plecoptera > Leuctridae > Leuctra > Leuctra nigra. Next base: position 1,712,531 of record OW203769.1, read on the forward strand.
ACTCCCTTGGCCTCCTGGATCACATCGCGACTCACCTCTGCCGTGACTCCCTTGGCCTCCTGGATCACATCGCGACTCACCTCTGCCGTGACTCCCTTGGCCTCCTGGATCACATCGCGACTCACCTCTGCCGTGACTCCCTTGGCCTCCTGGATCACATCGCGACTCACCTCTGCCGTGACTCCCTTGGCCTCTTGGATCACATCGCGACTCACCTCTGCCGTGACTCCCTTGGCCTCCTGGATCACATCGCGACTCACCTCTGCCGTGACTCCCTTGGCCTCCTGGATCACATCGCGACTCACCTCTGCCGTGACTCCATTGGCCTCCTGGATCACATCGCGACTCACCTCTGCCGTGACTCCCTTGGCCTCCTGGATCACATCGCGACTCACCTCTGCCGTGACTCCCTTGGCCTCCTGGATCACATCGCGACTCACCTCTGCCGTGACTCCCTTGGCCTCCTGGATCACATCGCGACTCACCTCTGCCGTGACTCCCTTGGCCTCCTGGAAGCTTCTGAACGCCGGCCAGACAGTCGCGTAGGCGTACGCCTCGCGAGCGAAGAAAGTGCTGCTTCTGAAGATTGTCCTTCTGGTTTCGCTGCTGGGCTGACACTTGGCGATCAAAGAGATCTCCTCTCTCCCCCCATCTTCCTCCGACACCTTCACTCTGTGTATCACACCTGGGGACAGTCATGTGAACTTACATCCTCGTGCACTCAGCTATCAGAGAGATCTCCTCTCTCCCTCCATCTTCCTCCGACACCTTCACTCTGTGTATCACACCTCGGGACAGTCATGTGAACTTACATCCTCGTGCACTCAGCTATCAGAGAGATCTCCTCTCTCCCTCCATCTTCCTCCGACACCTTCACTCTGTGTATCACACCTGGGGACAGTCATGTGAACTTACATCCTCGTGCTCTCAGCTATCAGAGAGATCTCCTCTCTCCCTCCATCTTCCTCCGACACCTTCACTCTGTGTATCACACCTCGGGACAGTCATGTGAACTTACATCCTCGTGTTCTCAGCTATCAGAGAGATCTCCTCTCTCCCTCCATCTTCCTCCGACACCTTCACTCTGTGTATCACACCTGGGGACAGTCATGTGAACTTACATCCTCGTGCTCTCAGCTATCAGAGAGATCTCCTCTCTCCCTCCATCTTCCTCCGACACCTTCACTCTGTGTATCACACCTGGGGACAGTCATGTGAACTGACATCCTCGTGCTCTCAGCTATCAGAGAGATCTCCTCTCTCCCTCCATCTTCCTCCGACACCTTCACTCTGTGTATCACACCTGGGGACAGTCATGTGAACTTACATCCTTGTGCTCTCAGCTATCAGAGAGATCTCCTCTCTCCCTCCATCTTCCTCCGACACCTTCACTCTGTGTATCACACCTGGGGACAGTCATGTGAACTTACATCCTCGTGCTCTCAGCTATCAGAGAGATCTCCTCTCTCCCTCCATCTTCCTCCGACACCTTCACTCTGTGTATCACACCTGGGGACAGTCATGTGAACTGACATCCTCGTGCTCTCAGCTATCAGAGAGATCTCCTCTCTCCCTCCATCTTCCTCCGACACCTTCACTCTGTGTATCACACCTGGGGACAGTCATGTGAACTGACATCCTCGTGCTCTCAGCTATCAGAGAGATCTCCTCTCTCCCTTCATCTTCCTCCGACACCTTCACTCTGTGTATCACACCTGGGGACAGTCATGTGAACTTACATCCTCGTGCTCTCAGCTATCAGAGAGATCTCCTCTCTCCCTCCATCTTCCTCCGACACCTTCACTCTGTGTATCACACCTGGGGACCGTCATGTGAACTTACATCCTCGTGCTCTCAGCTATCAGAGAGATCTCCTCTCTCCCTCCATCTTCCTCCGACACCTTCACTCTGTGTATCACACCTGGGGACAGTCATGTGAACTTACATCCTCGTGCTCTCAGCTATCAGAGAGATCTCCTCTCTCCCTCCATCTTCCTCCGACACCTTCACTCTGTGTATCACACCTGGGGACAGTCATGTGAACTTACATCCTCGTGCTCTCAGCTATCAGAGAGATCTCCTCTCTCCCTCCATCTTCCTCCGACACCTTCACTCTGTGTATCACACCTGGGGACAGTCATGTGAACTTACATCCTCGTGCTCTCAGCTATCAGAGAGATCTCCTCTCTCCCTCCATCTTCCTCCGACACCTTCACTCTGTGTATCACACCTGGGGACAGTCATGTGAACTTACATCCTCGTGCTCTCAGCTATCAGAGAGATCTCCTCTCTCCCTCCATCTTCCTCCGACACCTTCACTCTGTGTATCACACCTGGGGACCGTCATGTGAACTTACATCCTCGTGCTCTCAGCTATCAGAGAGATCTCCTCTCTCCCTCCATCTTCCTCCGACACCTTCACTCTGTGTATCACACCTGGGGACAGTCATGTGAACTTACATCCTCGTGCTCTCAGCAATCAGAGAGATCTCCTCTCTCCCATCATCTTCCTCCGACACCTTCACTCTGTGTATCACACCTGGGGACAGTCATGTGAACTTACATCCTCGTGCTCCGCATGTTGCGTTCCCCATCAGTAGATATGTGCTGGTACTCTAATGACACTCTCTGTAGGGATGTGTAAGGTGGCGCGTTCACTCGAGGCATAGTCTCAGATCTTTATAATTTTATGTGTACTTATTGATAATCATGCCATAGGTATACATAGTCCCTGACAAAATTAAACACTCTCGTGTCTAGTTTCTGAGATAATTTGAGTTTTCTCCCCCATGTTATATTATGGCAGACAAGAAAAATTGTGTCATTTTTAAACTAAAATAAAGTTCTAATTTTATTGTATCTACTGCTAGATTTTAACAAAAACAAAATCTGGTAGACATACGGACATAACAGCAGGAAATAATTGAAAACATTACCAACGTGTGCTATTTTAAAAGTTATTAACCAAATTTGAAATGATTTTCATATACCTCCCACGTTAAAGTTTTCTTCTTTCTCAAAATTCATAAAATTGAAAACTCCTTATTGGGCGGGAGTCGCAAACTACAGGACAATAAATGAGTATTTTAAACTTCAATATAGTAGAAAAGCTGTAAAAAGTTTTTGAAATGGTAATTTCAAAAATAAATAAATATGTGCTAATTTATCGAGTAGAACTAGCGCAACGTTAAATGGTTTTAAGAGGTTCTAATGTATTCACATTAGTGTATACTTTTAGAACGAGATCTGTTATTGGTTGAAAAAGTGAACTTGAATTGTTGACCGATCAACTTCAAATTTTGCATTGTCATCAGGACCAACATTTTACGTGTTCTTGTAAATTTTTAGACAAATCTGACAACTTCAAGAGTTCTTGACATTTGCGGTCATTTTAAACTTGTTTTGAAATAATTTTTGTAAAATGTATACAAAGTAATTTCAGAATTTTATCACTGCTCCTTGAACGCATTTCGTTATTAACTACAGAGGGATTCATTCCCAAGGTCTGTATGGAGCAGTCAATTTCACAATTCACTTTCTAAAATATGTGATATCAACGCGTTACACAGTGCGTTTTCCTAGTTGAGTCATCAAATGCAACCTACCTAGATAGTTGTCTCCTGCTTTGGAACCGGCAGTCACATTATATATCGGCTTGTTGAAGCCCGCCGCACTAGCCACTGCTCGCACTGCAGCGGCAATGTCCAGCTCCAAGTCCTTCAAACCATCAGTCATCTTGCCACTTGCTCGACTACAGTAGCTAACAGTTGCTTTGCAGCTTGCACTTGAGCAATACGAGCATAATGATGTTGACATTTAATTGTGTACAACGATGAAAATGGATATTACGAACAATGGAAAACTAAGCTAATATTAATCCAGGTATAAAAAGGAAAAGAGTTTTGCTTCTTTTACTCGTGTTCAGAGATATCCTTGGAGTGTGAGACTATTGGATCATTGTCTTGTAACTAACAAATAAAGACGATTATTTCATCCTGTTCAGATAAGATCTGTTGACATCTCGTATTTGTGTTGTCACTGATAATGTGTCTTAAAGTATAAGCGTCTTGACACTGCACATTTGTTCACATCACATCTGTGTCATTTATGTCTAGAGTTGTCTCAAAGTGATCAAAAAACAGAACTTGAATAATCATTAAAAAATTTGGGTTTTCTCGACGAAAAATCCGGTAGAGTGCCAGTACTAGTGCGCGGACGGGCACCAGTGCGAGAACACTCCAATTTTAAATGCTTGGAATTAGGAAATAAGATGCATTTTTATTGTTTCAGAGTTTCCTATACCATACCTATATATAGAAAAAATTCAAACAATCAAAATTCTAATTTTTTCTTGAGATGAGAAACATCTTAAATTATAGATCTTAACATTTAAGTGACATATTATTTAAAAATAATATGTATTTTCATTGTTTGAAGGTTTGCACAGGAAACCTTCGATCAATGAATGAGCATATTATTTCTTAATTCCAAGCATTTTACATTTACTGTCCGCGCACTGGTGCCTGTCCGCGCATTGGTACCGGCACCCCACCTACCGACTACTTTATTTTAGAAAACTTGCAATAAAAATACCGAAAAAGGATTTTAGTACTCCCTAGGTATATGTATAATGATTATTCATGCCTAGTTTCAGCTTGGTTGAACGGTTATTCAGTTTCGATATTTCTTGAACCAGGAGGCCAAGTCTTGAAAAAAGCGTTTTGAAACCGTCTGACGTTTTCATTGATCAAAACGTAAAAAAGTTGACGACTATACCTTAGCCTTCAACTTTTTTACGTTTTGATCAATGAAAACGCCAGACGGTTTCAAAACACTATTTTCAAGACTTGGGCTCCAGTTGGGATCGTCGCGAATATTTATTTCACTTTCCAAAATGGGTTGATTTCGCTAAATATCGGTCTCAGCTGACGTCATCTAATTACAACATATGCCCTGAAGTTGAACTGTCGTCCCCTTCCTCCCCCCCTCCCCCCTAACCAGGGAATCTTTTTAAGAGTTGATAATAGTCGCAGAATTTTGCGATTTGAATGTAACAAATCTCTTACAAATGCATGAAAAGCAGTATGGGCTGTAAGTAACATTTGTAATATTCCATCGTTTGTTGCATTTACTGTTGTGATGAAAGTAACATTCATTCAAATTGAAAACAACAAAACCACTCAAAAGGCGGAGGCCTTACTTTTCAATAAAAGCTTTTACGAGTGTCAGGCACAGGTTATAGATGAAGAGTAAGTAAATCTTCGTCTAATTGATTTAAAAAATTGAAAATAAAATGTTTGTACTCTAATTGAAGGGGGTCTAATTGGTGTTATTTATTAGTCATTTTGTACCCTTGCCAGCAAATAAAAAATATATTAGTATATTATATACTATCTATTATATTAGAGACACAATTAACTATGTATAAAGAACCAGTAAAATTAAGCGGTTTTATTCTTTCCCGGACTCGAAACTTTACAGCAAAATTTTACAACTTTTTTGATGGAAACCTCGTCTATCGCTCATTTAAAGACCAACTTGAACCATTTTGGATTTTTGTGGTATTGAAACAACCCCTAAATTTGAGTGGGAATACTTCCGCCCACCGCCCGAGGAAAACAAATATTTAAGGGTGGTTTTTTCAATTAAAATCTCATTATTTAACTCAAATAATTATATTTATTATGTGCTTAAAATAATTTTAAGTAATTGTAGTAAGTTCCATGAATCTACTTATGGCTCAAGTATAAGAAAGTTGTAACAAAGTAAAATATAATAATTATTTAAAATTTGCAACAATGAAAACCTCGTAATAAAAAAGGAAAAAATAAAGAAAACCCTACCTTTTAATTTTATTATAGTTATGATATATTGTAACATATAATTTAATCGTTGGATTATTGTTTCACAAAAAAGAGTAAAAACGAAAAAATTGCTGCAGAAAATGAGATAATGCAATTTCCATCAATTGCAGTGCCAAGAAGATTATGTATACCACGTCAAGACATTTTTTTTAATGAATTATTAATGTCTCCACTAGATGGCAACACTCTTCATAGCGGATTGTGGGCATCCCTCAGCCCATTTCAACTGCTGGGAATACGTCTTCCCAAACGTTGCTATCGTGCGTACTGTACTTCAGTTCAGGTCCAAGAGCCACACAGCTGGGTACTCCCGGTTTATACTCGTGTTTAAAATCATTTGCAGCATTTTACACCCTCTTGTGGATGTTACACAGTGTCAGTGTGAAGCCACGTTGGAAGCTTTATTCTTCCACTAGTGCTACGGTCATAATGTTCATACATTTTATAAGAATACCCTTGACACTTATGTGGGGAAACAAGAAACAAAACAATGAAAGTGACAACACACAGGTATCTATGTGGAATTGAATTGGCCTGGGTAATGTTAAATTATTTTTAGATATCGTGAATAATTGAATTCACTTCACATCTAGTGGAGCGGTCGCTCCACGCCAGCCAAGTCGTACGGCGCGCACACTCTCATATAAAGGCTGGAGCAAACCCACTTTTACTGTAAGCATCAAAGTGGCATTTTCGGCCTACTGGATCTTAAAATTGGGAAATCTCACATTGTTGCGTATATCTTAATTTCGAGCTATGGCCCACCCTACAACATATACCAAATTTGGGAACAATAGGTTATGCCCTTTGCTTGCTAGATGGCGGTGAAAACAGTGTTTTAGGGCGGTTTTCATAATAATAATAATAATCTTAGTATCCTCCTGGAATTCAAATCCGGTAAACAGGCCACAGCCTAAACGGCTGAACCGATTGATCTCACATTTTTACCACGTGTGCACTTTTGGCGTCTGATTTAACCTTTACCCCATGAATTTTTTGTGCCGCCATTTTGAAACCGGAAGTGACGTCATATCTCAACAACGGCTGGACCGATTGGAACGAAAATAGCGCCAAACGATTCGGACGGTCATCTATATGGATTATCAATAGCAACAGACTAAAATTTATGTTAACGAAACCGGAAATGACGTCATGAAATTTAATTCATCGATTGGCATTTCGGCAACAAATTTGATCCAATTATTTTGATATTTATGTAACGTATGTTCTTTTGTGATTTTATTTGACTTGATATAAAACCAACCGGAAGCCGCCATTTTGAAACCAGAAATGACATCATATCTTAATAACGTCTTTATAGATTTAAACGAAACCAACGCTAAACAATTTAGACGGTCAACTTTATGTATTATCATCAATAATATTTGCAGTTTCCCATACTGAAACCGGAAATGACGTCACACATTTTAAAAATCGCACATATTTACATTTTGATGCAATAAATATACTATTTGAGACTGCTTATAATAAAATGTAATCATGTTTAAATTATAATTCAAGAGGTCAGTGATTTCAGCAGCCATTTTGAAATCGGAAGAAACGTAATATCTCGAAAACTGGTTGACAGATCGGTATGAAACTAGGGCCAAACGATTCGGAAGGCCATCTCTATGGAATAGGAACAGTCAAACTAGAATTTTCCTATTTATGAGGCCGGAAATGACGTCATTCAAATTTATAAATCATTAGAATCCCCTCCTATACAATAAATACATATTCAGAAAGCTAAAAATGATACACATAATTTATAGTTATACATTCTATGTGGCAGTGCAGAAAGTTCAGCGGCCATTTTGAAAACCGACGTGTTGCCATATCTCGGAACTGGGTTGACCGATTGGAATGAAACCTTTGTTTTTTTCATGAGAATAACCAAATTGTAAAGGGTAATTTTTTTTAAAGGATTTAGTAATTGATGTCGTGGACGTTTTCGGAACCATCTTGTAATGACATGGCAGTGGTGACGGTTTGTTCCGTTGGAGGTGCTGGTGGCCCTGATAAGGGCCGTTCGCGACGTTTCGCAGTCAACCTTCGCAGTCAACCGCCAGAAGATGAAGGAAGTACATCCTTCGAAACGTCGCGAACGGCCCTTATCAGGGCCACCAGCACCTCCAACGGAACAAACCGTCACCACTGCCATGTGATTTAGTAATTGTTCATGTGATGTGTCACACGTAAGTTGTAAGAATAAACTAAAAAAAGTAGTGATATCCCCATTAAAAAACACTCCGTGTAAAAATACCAGCCAAGTCTCTTCAACTTAAAAAAAAAATAATGAAATCTAAAAATTCTGCACTGAAAAGTAGTGATATCAAAAAATTAGCCAAGTCAAAACTTTATTTGAAAATCAAAAAATACTTGGCGCATAGTTTTTTTTATGGCATTATAGGTATACTATGTATATGTATATTTGATGTATATTTTTAATCTGGCCTATACTTTCAAGCTATTAATATACACGATGCGCCAAGTATTTTTTGATTTTCAAATAAAGTTTTGACTTGGCTAATTTTTTGATATCACTACTTTTCAGTGCAGAATTTTTAGATTTCATTATTTTTTTTTTAAGTTGAAGAGACTTGGCTGGTATTTTTACACGGAGTGTTTTTTAATGGTTCATATTTTCCTGAAGGTATCAATTAGATTGATGTAGTACATTGTACAGTTTTATCCATCACCTCCGAAATCTCGCCCCCCCCCCCCCCCCCCCCAACCTCCCACATCTCCCAATACTTAACAAGAATCAATGTTAATAAAAATATTTTTGAGATTATAAATCTGCCAACAGCTGTTGTCGCCCACACCACACCCGCCCGCAAGGCATATAAATTGGAAACTACATTTTATATGGCACAAGTATATGCCACCGAATTTGTATTACCTAATATTTCAATGTCTCACTGTGCCCCCTTCTCCCTTATATATGACCCAAGCCTCGATCCAGGGGAGGGTCTTGTAAAAATATGGTAAGTTAGGTATCACTTTTTTAATTTTTTTATATTGGAATAATTTGTATTTAATGTGTTTTTTTTCTGTAATAAAAATTTCATGAATTTGTGTCAACAATTTATTTGTCAAAAAAATAAATCAAATAATGAGTGCGTGATGATTTTACTGCGAGTTTCACATTTTGCAAATGGTTATAAAATGGAAATCGGAACGTTTACCGAAGGACAGATTACCGAAGGTCAGATAACCAAAACTACCCGGACACTTTACCGACATTTTTACATTTTTTACAAAACAGCAAAAATTTTATAAAATTTTCACACATTTGTTTTCCAAGATTAAAAAAAAAGCTATTGCAAAATTTAGCCAAAATCTAAAAAATTTCACAATTATTTTTGTGATCAATTACATTTCACGCTTGTAACTGGATTTCGCTATAAATACGTTTGTTTAACCTCAAACTGATGTAGTTTATGATGAAAAAAAGTGTATTATTATTTAATTTTTAAAATGTAACTATTAAAATGAAGCATCGATACCAATTTTGCAAAACCTCGTAACTGAATTTTAGCAAAAATTATCAGATAAATCGGATTCTTGTACCCAAAACTGTAATTTACACTGTGTTTTTCTTTCTGCTGATCTTTTTTGTTTTATGCAATTACTATTTTTGCTATATGTTGTAAAAAAGGTCAAATTAAAAAATGTTTTATAATATTGTTATATTTTTAAATAGCTTTATATTTTTTTCTCATCTTAAAAAAATATTTTTTTATTTTTTATTATTTATTTTATTTAATCTTTATTGTCAACAGAGCCGAAGCCCCACAAGTGCAATATAATAAAAACATGAGAACATAACAACAGACATAATATCACAAACAATGAAAACGAATTACAACTAGATCGGTTCTATATAAAAACATTGGACAGAACCTCGTCAACAGAGTCTTTAAAATCACTAAAGAATCATTAAAAATATCTATATCACAGATCAAGTCACTAGATAACACATCATTAAAACAGACTGGATACGCAATATGGGAGAAATTTTTTAAACATTAACACGACATTTTGAAAGATAAAAAGGTTGCCTATTCCTTGTGTTTTTTCGTGGAGCATGAAAATTAATATTGCTAATAAGAACAGAGTCATAACAGTCATGTATTATTCTATATAAAAACAATATGTCTGTGATCTGACGCCTCACTTCAAGTGTTGTTAGGTGGTAACTACGACACAAATCAGCATAATCAGCCCTATGAAACACTACTCCAGATTTAAAACACATGAATATGATAAATCTCTTTTGAACACTTTCTACACTTTCAATGTTACCGATGTGAGACCCATTAGGATTCCAGATAGTAGTGGCGTAATCAACATTTGGTCTAACAAGGGTAACATACAACTTCTCAGAGTCTTGTGTTTAAAGTCATAGCCATATTTCGTTTAATAAAACCCAGGAGTTTAAAAGCCTTGGGAACTATATAGTTGACATGCTTGTTAAAAGTCAGATCGCTTGCCATGACAACCCCTAGGTCTTTAATATGAGAAACCCGAACAAGATTCTGATTGTCAAGAGTGTATGTGTGATTCATCTGAGTCTTCTTATTTGTGAAAGACAAAACATTGCACTTGCTGACATTTAAAGATAATTTCCATGTTGAGCACCATGAAGAGAGAGAAGTAACATCCTCCTGGAGGAGGCTACAGTCATTGATATTAGAAACTGTTCGGAACAGTTTCAAGTCATCTGCATACATTAAAGCATGGAAATTTTTAAAACATGAAGGCAAATCATTAACGAACAGGACAAATAAAAGAGGGCCAATAATGGACCCCTGGGGTACCCCTGAGGTGCAGTGAACCGGTGATGATGCACCAGAATTCACAGTTACAATCTGACGACGATTGCTTAGGTAGCTAGATAACAGAGAATGCAACTGTGGAAATGTTTGAAATTTTTGGCTAAATTTTGTCAAAATTTTTTAACAACATATTTTGATTACCCAGGAATACACTAAATTAATATTTTTAATATTTTAATTCTTAATTGTTATTTATTTATTTATGATTTTTTTTTCACAGAACGTACTTAAATGCACCCTTTCAAATTAAATTGGAGTGGGAAAACTCGCTCACAAAAATATAGGCCCCAAAACATAAGTACTTAATATAATGCCGGCTGGCCAAGCTATAAGTCACACTTTTTACCATAATACTAATTCTAAATCTAATCCACTTGATTCAATTTCTTCTTCTTCTTCCTCCTCTTCTTCTTCTTCTTCTGCTTGTTTTTCATCAAAATCTATGTCATCCTTCTATCCACATCTCAACATCTTCTCTCCTATTCTTCTTATCATCCACATATTTTTCTACCCTGCTTTCTTTCGTCTCTATTTCCTTTCTATCCACTAACTCATTCCATTTCTCCTTCTCTCTCCACATTTCTTGGTTCTTCACACTCTCCCAACTTTCCCCACGATCTACAATATCTTGTTTTATCTGCTCAAACCATCTTGTACGATATTTATTATGATATTTATGTATGATTTTAATTTAAAAAATACATGTATTTTTATAGAAAATAATTTAAAAAATCGAGATTTTGGCTACATTCTGCAATAGTAATATAGTGTTTTTTTAAATCTTGAAAATAAAATATTTGTGAACATTTTATAGACTTTTGGAACACTTGAATACTTGCAGAAAAAAACCCATTACATTATGTAGGTATGTAACACATAATAAAAGTAAAAAAATAATAGAAAGCCAACAAAATATACAAGCCGTAGACTTTTTACTAAGACAATTTTTAAACATAAATTTTTTACCATATTTTTTAAAATTAACATAATATTAAACAATATTTCTTAATCCAATATTTGAATTAGTGTCATTGATACACATCTGCGAAACGGTTTTCCCTTCACTCTGGTTCAATAATGTAACATGCATGGTGTTATAATTGCTGCCCTACTGCATGTATTGTGTAGGAACTTCGTGTATTAAGATGCCGTGACATTTAACAATCAATCAATCAATCAATCACATCAATCAACTTGCCGCTCCGCATGTGCTCTGGCGCTGCTTGAGGCGCATCAATGAAAAGCTGGAATCTATTTCCAGTAGAAATAAGCGGAAACTTTACGTTGAAGACTAACTTTATACCCACGAAAACACAAGACGTTTTAATAGATTCTAGTTAATGTCAAACATGATTCTATTATTGGACCCCAAGTTCAAACAATCTTATTATTCTAGTGTATTTTTATACCTAATGGTTTATTGACGTATGCTAATGAGGATGATTGATGAAGAATGGATAAAGTGGATGTGTGGAAGTTTGAACAACAAAATTTAACCGTGTATACGCACCGAGTGTTGACCCACTTTTGTTTCTGAAAATGAGAAACAGCGCCAAGGGTGGCATAAATTAGCAACTCTTGGTATGATCCTCATACCCTTAGTTGCAGCAATTAGTAAACATTACTCATTGAATGCATTCTTACAATAATACTCCAAATGTAATTTCGCTGTGCAAAATGTATGAAGTGTCAAAAATTCCACTGAGTCTGATAAAATTATTAATATGCTCCTCTCTTTTACCAACTCTGAGCTATTTTGAGTTATCTGTGGATTTTTATCGGTTGCTATGGCCATGGCCAATTAGAGATCATAATAATGCTGATTCTTCGCTGCACAGTTTTGCCCATTTCTCTCGCTAGTGGCGCTGGGGGTATGAACACTCGGTGCCTATAGAGAAAAAGAATATAATTTAAGAGCAGTTAAATTATCAAATATCCACTAATTCTGGTTAATCTAAAATACCTTACCTTATACCCTATGGCGCTACGGCCCTTGCAGAGCCCTGGCCTCCTCGGTAAATCTAAAATACCAGCAGTTTTACTTTAATATTTTTAACATTTCTGTACTTATTTTTCGGCAACTTTTATCGATTGAAAATCGGGAATTATCTTAAAACTATAATATAAACAATTCGTATAGATTAATATTTTTGATTAAAGGTGAACTTATGTTGTGTTTTGCTATTATCAGTGCATAATCTAGAATAATACTAAAAATGATATGATCTAATTGACTTATATTTTAATCCGACGTTTCGGTATTTCTCAATTTAATCTTTTCGAGGAACGAAATTAACATTATTAATACCTAGGGATTGAAATGACAAACTGTCAGATGTGAATGGAAATTAAAACTCAGTATAGTCTGACATTTATGTATTTCTTTTTCAAATATTGTTCTTTATTTATTTAGTTTCATTTGACAGTTGTTCCAGTTTATGAGCGACTTTTTCTCTGCGCTTCTTTTTGCCTGTGATTTTGCCCACAATGCCCAGGTCCTACTAGACAGGCTCTCAAGGTCACACAATACAACCAATAGATCAAAAAATGTGCACATTCACTAATGCCATTTGAGCGGTAGCAGAGCGGAGAACCGCGGAGAGCGGTTTCTTAGCTAGATCCTGTGATATTTATGAATATGAACTGCAAGTTTAAATGATTTTATTACAGGTTGGATTCGAGCCCACGACCTTTAGATTGCCGCTCTAAGCGTCTGATGTTCATTGGTTGATCATTGAAAATTAACCCGCTTGACCAATCAACTTAAAATGTTTCATGGTTATTGGGACTAACATTTAACCAAAATGTTTTTTTTTAGTGTTTTCAGACAAATAGCTCAATAACTTCGAAAGATTAATTGAAAATTTTCTCGACATTTTATGCTTGTATTGAAATATTTGTAAAATGTATTCCAAGAAATTATCACCAATCCTTTGACGTATTTGATTCCATGTTTTCCACGGCCCATAGAGCAGCAACTTTCACACGAATATCAATTCGCATGCGACACCACACTGAGAGAAATAAATGTGAAAATATTTACGCTGAAAATATTTCGCTGGTTTTGGCGAAGTTTACACTTGTTTTAGCAACCACGTTTCGCTGGATTAGCGAAATCAGTTTCACAAACCGAACTAATTGGGTCTTGCGATTTAATTTCACTAGTGTTGCGAAATGTTTCATGTGACAAATAATCGTTCTTTTAGTGAAATATTTACGCAAATTTTGTGTAACTATTTTCTTAAAAGCTGTGAAATTATTTACGCTAAAAACATTATGCTGCGTTTAACGAAAATTTTCATTGTTTTAGCAACAAATTTAGCAGGAATAACGAAGGACTTTTCACTATTCGGGTCTTGCGATTTAATTTTACTAGATTTGCGAAATGTTTTCGCAGCGGCAAACGTGATCGATCGTTTAGTAGAATACTTACACTAAACCAGTGTAACATTTTAACATTTTGAATCTAGCGTCAGTAAATATTTCGCTAACTCCTCGCATCGTTCTTGTACGATTGTGACCGCTTCTACCATCACCCGTCCGCACAGCCAGTTGGTCTACACGCTGTCTTCGAAATCTGCCGACCCGGGTTCGAATCACGCCCGAATCTCAACTAATCAAAGTGCGTTTTAATTTCAGATTCTAGTCACAAATGTAATCATCTCTGTGAATATGTACTCAGATTGTAGTTGTAAGTAAATCCTGTGAAGTAATCGTCAAATAACTTTTAAATTTTTTAATAATAAAATTTAACATTGGTATAGCTTAGCGAAAAATAATCGCTAATCCAGCGCAATATTTGCTATGTTTTTTTCTTACGTGTTATATTGGGGCCTGCGAAAAATTTCGCTATAATCCAGCGAAACTGTATCACTAAAGTTGCATATTTAGACAGGGAAACAATTACACTAAATATGTGAAACAATTTTCACTGGCCTAGTACAAATATTGCGGTAGAAGTCTGCGAAACCCTTTTCGCTATTTTTGTGAAATTAAATCCCTGTGTCTAGTTCAATGAGACTCTTACGCTGTTCCAGCGTAAGTTTCGCATGAAATTTCTCTCAGTGCAAGGCTCGCTTATCAACGCGTTACACAGAGTGTTTTCTTAGTGATTATTTTTAGAATAAGTATTCCGTGAAACGTTGAACGGAAATTGAAAATGGAGCTACAATTTGAACTTCTTTTATTCACCAGTGCGGCAATAAATGAAGTCTATTTATATAAAGCTTCATTCCACTTGCCTTGCATGGTACAGAAAGTACATCATATTACATAATAAACTAAATGTCATAACACAATTTATAAAACTGTCCGACCTGATTCAATACTAAGTAAAAGTGCTCTATTTCCACGGAACCCGATCACGTGACGGACCCTGATCGTTCTGGAGGGACACGTGACTGGACCCTGATCGCCTGGATCGCGTGACTCCGCTTCGTTATAACTTGTCGTCGTCGCTGTAATTTCTACGTCAAAGCAAAATGCCATCGCAGTCGAACGTGCTGTCTCCATTCGTCGCGTCGCTTGTTGTGCGCAGGAATAAAACTAATATGTTCCTTCTTAGATGTTGGTAATATTAATTTTAATCTAATTATTATTAAGGAAGTCGTAACAGTTACGAACGGCCCATTGAATGTGTACGAACTGTTAGCGTGTAGAAGGTCGTGGTAAATGACATGCGACTACTGCATGGGAATTTATTATTTATATTAATTAATCATCAAATAAGAGACAATTCTGCGGAAAGTTAGATTATTTATTAGATAAGGTGGAGTAATTGGGAATGTATGTGTAGTTTAATTGGTTGCACGCAATTCTTGTGTGATTAATGGGATATTTGCACGGTACGTCGCTGAAGCTCTTTCTTTGTATTAGAAGTCATTTTATCTGGAATAGAGAATTAATATTACTTATAGTAGTGTTCATCGTTGATTTTCTGTGACTAGCCTAATGGTGATTGATAGGTGATGATTAATGATACAAGCTAAACGGTGACATTCTTGAGAGAGTTCATAAAATTAAGGTGGTGCAAGCGCGAGCGATTTTGCCGTTTGTTACATACACTTTTTTGGATACGACTGAAAACAAAATGGGTTGACGGAACGATTTGAATTTTTAATCATGATTAGATAAAATACAAAGTTAGGGTTATCACTTTGGTAATTTTTTATTTTTTGCTTTATGTAATAATTGGGAACGTATGTTTCTGATGGAAAAATTCCATGGAGAAAAGATGATAGGAAGGGATGTGCGTTGTGAAAAAATATCCGACCGAACCGAGGCTCGAACCCAGGACCTTTCACTTGCCGGGTGAGAGCTCTACCAATGAGCTATGCGGTCGGAGTGAATAAGGAGTTATAATCAGTTGATTTTTTATATTTTTTTATATTTTCATGTATCGCTGGGTGCCGTAAGAAATTTAATTTTAAAAATGTGTCAAGTGATAACCCTGAGTTTGTATTTTATCCAATCATGATTAAAATTTGAGACCAATTGGTTAACGGGTTTGGTCTCCAATCGTATAAGAAATTTCAAAGTTTTGCGCGGTTTTGATGAATACCTAACCGGTGCCTATAATTAACAAGGCACGAATCACAAATGAAAAAGTGCTACTAATATACAATCAGACTGATCTTGTAAACATCCTATCACAGTAACACCCACTTATAAAAAAAATTCTCTCTCAATTTGCTAAAACGGCATCATTAAGCGAGCGGAGCGAGCGTCTCCACTTGAAACTTATGGCTCGAATCTCTTTTTTTTTATTATTGTTTGTATCTGTGCTTTTGGCGTCTCCTGCCAAACGAAGTAATGGATCAGGCTAATTTTTTCACGAAACTTATATTACTATACTGGTTGTGGTCAAAATGATTTTCAGCAGGTTTGCTCCTTTGGTTTCATCGGAAATCGGAAACTAAATCTTCTACGAAATGTTCATAAAATACCTATGGACCATGATAACTTTGTTTCTGTATAGGTACATCAGTAGGCAGTGACATTTGTTTCACAATTATTTTGACATTGACAGGAGTTGTTATTCTTGGAAGTATTTGGTGAACATAAGGTTTTGTGGTAATCTAGCCAATATCTGTAGAAAAATGGCTGTGATTTTGGAAGTGACGGGAAAGTATTTTGCTTCTCTTGGATATTATATTGTATGCAAGGTTTTGTGGCAATCTTCCCAGTTTCTGAAGAAAATTTGACCTCTTATGTTATCCTGCAAGTGATTATTTGAGGAATTATTTGTGATTATTTGATAGATCATGGTTAGATGTGCTGCACACCGGTGCTCGCTTATCAACGCGTTACACCGAGCGTTTTCCTAGTTATTATAATTATAGATCACTAGATTATTAGATCATGCCGCATGATCTAACCGAATTTCCGTAATAAGAATAATCACTAGGGATATGCTGGATTTCTGTGATGTACTTATTTCATGTATTTCTCAATTCAGACGAACAGAACAACAGGAGGCCAAGTCTTGAAACTTACGCCTTCAGGACGCAAACGCTCTCGGACGTCATAAAGTCCCATTTACTGTAAGAATGATCGACATTGAAACATAAAGTCAAGCCACTTATTTGATTGTCATCCAGCAATCTATTGTAAACAATTTATTAACATTATAATTATTATTACAGATATTATACAGTCATACAACCTTATTCAAAATTAAGCTAAACAGTTATCTGTAGATTTCAAGGTCGTCATTCTTACAGTAAATGGGACTTTATGACGTCCTAGAGCGTTTGCGTCCTGAAGGCGTAAGTTTCAAGACTTGGCCTCCAGTACGACCATATTTAGATTATGCATCGATAATTTGGAATCCACATCAAGTTACCAAATTTGAACCTCTTCTTGAAAAGGTTCAGCAGCTTTTCATAAAATAGTTTTGTTATAAAAATTAGATGAACACCACAGGAGAGATATCATGATTTATTCTGGTCAGCTAAATTGAACACGCTTTGACAAAGGAGAAAACTAGCTGACATTTTTATTCCTTTATAAATGACTAAATAACTCAATCGACTGTCCTCAACTTCTGTCTAAAGTCAGTTCCGAAGCTCCACTCGCCATAAAACTTCATTTAAAACTCATAACAGCGTAGGATGCACATTTATAAACTTTATTGTATGAATATAATAATTCATTAAAGCAATTCAAAGTTTCGGGATATTTCGTCATGTTTTATATAAAATTATTATTTTTTTTTGTCAACAGTTTCGATTTAATATCAAAATCTTCCTCATTTGATGTATTTGATATAAGATAATTTTAATATTCAAATTGATAGCACTTAATATATTTTCACAGCTCTATTCAAAATATTAGTTCCACTTTTAATAAATATATATGTATTTGATTTAACCCCAGATTATAGATTAGGTTGATGCATTATTCAGAGTTTGTGTGATCATCATTCCAATTTTCCTATTCTGTCAACTCTTTTATCGATTGATTTACTCTATACACTAGGAAAACGCTCGGTGTACGCTTTTTAAAGAGAGCACTGGTATGTACAGCACATATAACCATGATCTAACAGATATTCCGAAAATAATCCCTGAATAATCACTTGCAGGATCACAGAAGAGTTCAGATTTTCTTTTGAATATTCTGGAAAGATTGCCACAAAGACGAAATGACAATGTTAAAGGAAAACATTAATGTCACTGTCTCCAGGAAGTACTACAGACATTTGCAGGGATCATAGTCAAATAGATATTTTATAAACTTTCGTAAAACATTTCGTTGCTATAGTAATGATACAACATAGGTAAATCCAATTTCCAATGAAACCAATTGACCGATCTTGCTGAAAATCATTACGACCACAACTAGAATAGTATTATAAGTTTTGTGAAAAATTTTACCTGAGACTGACAGACAGACAGACAAGCAGGCAGGCAAAAAAAACAGATTCCAATAAATAAATAAAAGATGGATGGTAGAAGGAGGTGGTTGTGGCCCAGTATTTGCCTCTTCAGGAAGAAATCAGGATGAAATTATTATTTATTTTAATCTGTTCAAATCAAAATATTTACTAGTTTTGTGGAATCAAACGTGATTTTAATCTTGACTACTTCTGTTCAATGTATTTTTCTGAAATAGACTATGAAAAGAAAAAGAAGCACATTGTACAACGTACGAGTTATATTCTCATTGAAGCATTATTGATTCGCTGCCCCTCACTCCATAACTAAACGTATCCCGCATTCAATAAATAGTAATATTATTATAATAATTAATCATTTAAGAAACTATAATAATCGAAGATCTTTCGAAAAATCAGGTAAAATCTTGTCTCTTTTGTGATTTTTTCCACCCTTATATGTAGGAATATTACACAGTTCAGTGTTTGAGCTGTATGCTTATACAGAAACATTGCAAAGTTCAACTAGTTTATGAAATACTAGTGCTTTATTAAACAGAAGACAACCTATCAAAAATATTTCATAATTACTAGGGCTAGGATGTTTAGGACATATCATTGTTTAGATTTTTTGTTCAGACACGTCTAAAAATGATACATACATGTTTCATGTGTTGCTTTAAAAATATGTTTCATTTTGCCTGAAAATTAATTTTTCTCAATTTGTTATGTATTTAGTTCAAAACTTTTTTAGGTCCCTTTTTAAAAAATATTTGGGAAAAATATGAAATGTTTGTTGCAAGTTACAACAATTTTATGAATGTTGGACTAGGCCACAATTCATAAAATATCCATCCACCATTTGGATGGCCATCAACAAATTGACACTTGATACATCAACAAATTCACACAATAATAAGTTAATTTTAATAAATTACTCCAAGTCCAACTCCTACACCGATAAATCGAGTTATGTTGACGACTCTTACATACCATACAATTTATTGGTCCCTTTTCAGGATTTTGTGGTCCTTTTTAAATAGTTTTAATGTGCTATTTGGCCGTTTCATAGGTCCTAATCATCCTAGCCCTAATAATTACGTACCACTACGAAGCGAATGTTATTCCTATTTCTCTTGTTTTCCGCTCTCTGGTTTGGCTTGCTCCGGGGTCGAGTCTTCCTGTTGTGTCAGCCTCACTTGGAACTCCTCGCGCTTCTGCAATGACTTCGGGTCCACGAGAACCACCACGATGCCGGCGCTGAAGTCCGAGGAACTCACTGTCAAGATCTCCAGCTTCCCGCCCTGGAGCAAGTCAAGAAGAACATTAACAGAAGTGTTGTCACTTGGAACTCCTCGCGCTTCTGCAATGACTTCGGGTCCACGAGAACCACCACGATGCCGGCGCTGAAGTCCGAGGAGCTCACTGTCAAGATCTCCAGCTTCCCGCCCTGGAGCAAGTCAAGAAGAACATCAACAGAAGTGTTGTCACTTGGCCCTATGGCTGGTGGGTTAAGTACCATGGTCCTCGTCAGCATTGAACGCGGTCAGCGGTTGGATGGGTGACCAACTCTGCCTTGCCAGTTGAAACACCGGCTCTTGGAATGACGTATAATTTAGAGATTTAGTAAAATACGTACCTTATATTTGAAGTATTCCTCGCCCCTAACAATTTGCTCATTGAGTAATATTAAAGCCTTGGGATTGGAGATCTTCGACGGAATGTGAACTTCCACCCTCTTTCCCTCAGTCGCCACTTGCTTCACTTCAATACTGGCGTTGTTACTTGTATCTGCGAGAGAAGAAGACAAGTTATCTTATATTATGTTGAGAGCATTCGAGAAATTAGAAAGTAAGAGAATGATGAGAGGGTCATCATTAACCCTATTATTCTCAACAGAGCAGAAGCTCCAACAGTGAGAATGTAATATAGAGAAGGGAGTATTTGAAACCCGGTACCGGCATGTAGCCTACTCCTGACGAAAGATATCAAGGGGGCCAACGGCTTAACGTCCCTTCCAAAGGACGGTGTAACATTCACAGCACGGGCCTCCACAACCCGCACCGTCGAGAGACTGATAACAGGTGGAGAGAGGTCGTCACACTAACCCCCAAACACCCCAGTCTCTCTGGCCCAACGGCAGAAACTGGCATGTCAGAGTTGAATGGTCACCCATCTAACCACTGACGGCGTTCAATGTTGCCAACACCAGCCGCTGGGTATAAATTAATTTTATTTCATTTTAAATGAGCGGTCGTAGCGAGCGACTTCTTTGCCTCTTTTGGCAAGGACTCTCACGCTATCTTCACACTCAAAAGTATAAATTTCCGATCATAAGCATTAATTTTAAATATCGTTTATATTTTGGCATATAAACTGTATCCTGTCAATTGATGTCATATTTTTTAATGTGTATAACTATGGCAACCATGTAACCATACACTTCGACTCTACCCTACGTTTTAAAAAGCATACATCAACCCTTCTGCAATCGTGCTATTCCAAATTAAAACATTTGTACCAATTTAAAAATATTCTGTCACGAAAACTTAAATTCCTGCTTGTTGAATCATTAATAATCTCAAAATTTGATTACGGCGACGTTATCTATGGAAACTGCCTTGATAGTGTGAGCGCTAAAAGACTCCAAACTGCGCAAAACTCTTGCCTACGCTTCGCATTAAACATTAGACGCTACGATCCTGTCTTAAAGAGACCAAATCATATTTCCTGCCATTAGGCAGACGTTGGCCGGCTCAAACTCCAGGAAAGACGTAATTTACATATATGCATCCAAGTCAATAAAATCCTAGAAACTGGACAACCAGAATACCTCCGTAGCAAACTCACTAAAAGAAAATACATTCATTCAGAAAACACACGTACTCTACATACTCTACAAATTTATTCCAAAGATCGTTTTCATTTAATGCAGTGAAATATTATAGTGAGATCCCAAATTCTATGCACAGCGTACAGCACAAGCTATTTAAACCACTTGAATTTAAATTTAATTTTTTTGAATGCAAATGTATACACTTTTGATAGGTTTTTTTTTATTAGAGATTTAACACATACAAAATATTATGCACTTTGCCTTGCTAAGCTATAAAATAAATTAAGCTTATCAGCAGGAGTACTACACATAAACAAATTCATATAATTCATATCAAATCTCAACAAAAGTTTTCCAACAAATTTGTTGTTCTTCTTAAAAAAATGTTCCTGGAGAGAAATCGAGCTAATAAATAATACATATTGTAGATAAGTACCTAAACTTTTCCTTATATTCACAAAATTACTTGACACTGTACCACTAAAGAGAAGCCACTGGCTTAACTTCGCTCTAAAAATAAAGATATTTATTATTATTATAACATGATATTTGGTTTTTTTAAATCTTGCCAAAATATCAAAATATAATATAAAATACAATATAAAATATATCAATATATCAACTGAATTTAAATTTAATTTTTGTGAATGCAAATTTATACACTTTTGTGTGTTCAAATAGTATGTTTCCAACAAATTTGTTGTTCTATAGTTCGTACTAAAAATATGCAACTTCCCTATTGATATACCTATATGATTGATTATTTTAATGATTCTGATAATTCTATGAATTTTGAATTCACTATGAATACACATCAGAGGTGATATATACTTGCTCTTGTGTGTGTTCAAATGGCCCTTATATATTAAAAAAACCTGATGGTGCGAAACATTATAAAATTTAAAAAAAAAATTGAAGAACCGTGCGCGTCCCATTAAGAGTGTTCGCGTACTCACACGTGACCTGGATGGTGTTCGTCTTCGTCATGACGCCGTGCATCCCCGGGTGTGCGACCTCGCAGGTCAAGTTCTTCCCGTCGTCCAGCAGAGAGACGACTTGCGTGACGTTCTGCTGCGTGACCATGTTGCTCCAGACGAACATCCACTCGGTGTTGTTGATGGGGGAGTCGTCGTCGTCGTCGGCCCGGATCACGACGCCGCCCAGCGTCCACTTGAAGGAGGCGGCGGGACGGGCGTAGCGCGCCATGCACACGGCGTCCAGGGCGCTGCCCTCTGGGAAGCTCAGAGACATCTGGAGGACGATGTCGTCGGGCGGTCCTGTCATCGCCAATCATCAGTTAGAAGGTTCATGGCGTCACAATCTCAACTGTCTCTTATGGCTAAGATTATCTCTCTTTACGTTGCACTTTCTTGGAATGACGTAATCAAGCTCTATAACAATAATTGAATTTCACAATTACTTTTTAAAAATGTGTGAACCTGTTGCGTCATAAATAATACACAAATAAATATAAATGAACCGAACAAAATTAGAAAGGTACCAAAATTACCTTCCAAGGGGCATTTTCTAAATATTTTGTGTTTTTTTACCTTCTGAAATTGACTTTTTGGTGTGAACCGACTTGGATATTCTTTGGAAACAAAATACATTTGTAACATGTTACAATCAGTTAAGTTACTCGAAATAAGTAACATGTTAGGAACATAAATACTTTATTTTCAAAGTAACAGTACAGTGTACTGTTACAAGTACTGTACAAGTACAGTACTGTGTTACGTGTACTGTGTACTGTACACAGTACAGTGTACTGTACACAGTACAGTGTACTGTTACAAAGTAACAGTACAAACAGTGTAAGGTTACCAGTACCTAACATGTTATTTTGTATCATATTACTACTCAACACTGCATTTGACTGATGTTAAAAAATACAGTTATATTGAAGTATTATCTTACTCATGTCACCATTAGAAATACTAGGAAAACGCTCAGTGTAACGCGTTGGTGAGCGAGCACGGGGACGTGCAAGATCACGAA
Organism: Leuctra nigra; assembly: GCA_934045905.1. Taxonomy (NCBI): domain Eukaryota; kingdom Metazoa; phylum Arthropoda; class Insecta; order Plecoptera; family Leuctridae; genus Leuctra; species Leuctra nigra. Next base: position 1,735,946 of record OW203769.1, read on the forward strand.
CCGGAAATGCGTACACAAGCACAGAAAACATATACATCCATATTGAATTGAAATATGATCACTTAATCAACACAACATACCGGGTGGCCCAAAAAAAACGTCCAACGGGCGAGACATCACTGTGACAAAACTACTGCACATATCAGGCTGAAAATTACACCAATTATACAAAACATACTAAGGTCTAATATGTGAAAGTTATAAGACCATAACTTATATAGGAAAAAAGTTACAGATGATATAATTTCGTTGTCGAAAAATCGATTAAACGGAGCTCATAAATCACGCGTCCAGAAAATGCCCAATGGGCGGGACGCTGTTTACTCAAAACTGCTGAAGATATCAAGCTAAAAATTTCATATATTATTCAGAATATATTGCTATCGATTGTGTAAAAATTTCCATTCATTTGAATAAATGTAACGAAAGTTATGTTATCTAGAACTTGAGCTTAAAAAGCAGAATACACGAAAGATAATTTCTCAAGTTTTATTTCACATGTTAATTTTAGAAGTGAAATTATCTCCAGTATTTTCTGTTTTTAAGCTCAAATTCAATATACCATAATTTTCGTACCACTGATTCAAATGTATTAAAATTTGTATACAATATATAACCAAATGTTTTGAATAACATTTGACATTTTCAGCCAGATATCAGCAGTAATTTTTAAAATAATGGTGACCATGCCATTGGACGTTTTCTAAATGCGCGTTCTTCCAGCTCCGTATAATCGATTTTTCGAGAACCAAATTCGAACAGCTGTAACTTTTTTCCTACAAAACATATGTTTTTAAATCTTTCGTACACCATACATTGGTATGTTAATTATACAATGTGAAATTTTCGGACTAATATCTGCAGTAGTTTCTTCACAGCGTTGTCTCGCCCATTGGACGTTTTTTTGGGCCACCCGGTATTATGCTTTTCATTGAAACTTGAAAATAACATCTAGCATCCTGGTTAATATAGCAAATCAGTTGCAATTCAATTGGCACTGGAAAACATTCATTTTGATACTTCATTTCTGACAGATATTAAAAATGTTGATAAGTTCATACGTTCTTAACTGATTAGGATAAAATTTTGTAAAATAAGAGACAATGTTGGTCTTAATGATCATGCAAAATATGAGTTTGATCTGAATTATCGAAGACCGTTTTCATTTTTCAGCCTATCAGGAGATATTTATTTAAATTTTAACCAATTAATGGATTTCAAAATAATTATGGTCTGCAAACAGAAAAAGTTGGTTTTACATGTCTGCAAATTTTCAGCTCGATCAAAGAAAAACTCTGACCTGTAGAGCCAAAATATGAATTTGATCAGATTTATCGAAGACCATTTTCATTTTTCAACCTATCAGGAGATGTTTATTTCAATTTTAACCAATGAATGGATTTAAAAAAAAATGTAGTTTGCAAACAGAAAAGGTTGTCTCTACATGTGTGCAAAATTTCAGATCGATCGAAGAAAAACTCTGACCTGTACAGCCTCACCCAACAAAAAAAAAATACAAAAAAAAATAATAAAAAAAGGAAACAGAGGTCCGTGCCAAATGAGCCGAAAGGAGACGCTCGCTTAGCTCGCTCAATGATTGAACGATGGCAGGATTACTAGTTTTTGAGCTCACCTTAAGAATACTTGAAATGGACTTCCGGTCTTTTCTTAGGTCCAGATGGGAATATTTCCTAACATTAAATATATAAAGAGTAATTTTTTAGTCGGTCATTGTGAAAGAGAATACTTCAATATAACTGTATTCGTTGGCATCAGTCAAATGGCAATTGAGAGAACTTGATTCATCATTCCAAAATTGTGCAACGCAAAATCTAGAAAATGGACTTCTGCTTTCAACCACTGACACTTACTGGCTACAATTATGGCCTCGCTCGTCTGCGAATGTCCAAGTGGAAACGCCGTCCAAAACGAAGCTCCTCTCGGCCCATTGAGATGCTCTTGCACTTCCATCACCTTCACGCCACACTCTCCGAGCTGGAATCCCTTGCCGACGTAGTTGAAGTCTTTCCTTTTCTTGTGGGCCTCTTTCAGATAGGTCCAGTTGGAGATCGAGTAGCTGCACTCGGAGAGGTTGTGGCTCGGTCCGCTTACAGAGTGCATGAGCTCCAGAGACTGACCGAGGACAGTGTACACGTCGCCGCGTGGGTGGGAGTCGAACCTTAAGGTCGGAATCCGCTCTGGAATTGGAAACATCTGCATTAGGGGCCGCATTCTATTCCCAATTCTGATTAATTCGATTCCATCCTATGTTAATCCTTATGGGCGTTAGCCGGATTCTATCAGAATGGAATTGGGAAAACGTTATATACCTACTTCTGTAATACTACTACCAGGTACACCTTAAATGTGCACCTTAAGTCTTTACCTACAACTTAATCTACACCATGGCTTCAATGTAACGGTCGATGATTGAGTAATAATTCGTACATCTTTTCCATAATTCATATGCAATTGATTGCGCAATGTTCAGGTCTAGAGTTTTCTATGGTATTTTATTGATACAATTGAAAAATAAAACTTTTATTCCATTAAATATTTTATAACTTATCAGGAAAAGTCTACCTCTAAACTACCTCCCAAAGTTGCATTGGAGCCTAGAATTTATGTAAGATTTTTGTGAAAATTTGACGCATCCGGTAGTTTCTACAGGGTCCCCAGGACTCTTAAATATCAAAATATAAGTAATTCAGTTGATGAAGTTCGATGAAACTTGGTACTTGACCGAGTTCTCACCTGACGACACCTCGAGCGACATGCCTGCGTAGACCCACCCTCCCTTCTCGGCCCTCACCCTGCACTCTATGCGCGCCGCAAGGGCCGGTGCTAGGCCCGACATCTCCAGGCCGCACTCTCCCTTGTCCAGGCCCGCGCCGACGTACTGGTTGGTTCCAGACGACGCCGCCGCCCCGCCGTCCAGATTCACCATGACGCCCTCGTGGTCGAACCACTGGTTGAACTGACAGCCTGCCAGCGGCCTCCGGGCCAAGTCGTTGCACTTGATGGTGATGTTCGGGGACTTGTGCGAGACCGAGGCGTAGAGAGGAGAGATCTTGATCGTGGGCCGTGAGGAGTTGCGAGCGAGTAGAGGCACGTACTTGGTCACTGCGGACATTTCGTACTGTTATTACATCACATTCTTCGTGCATTCTCTTCCTCCGTTCCCTCCTCCTCTTTTACAGAAGCTCACAATGACATTTGCCCACTTCCAAAGATACCAACAATTAAGAAAAAAAATAATAAATTAGGCTGGACTGATCGGGGTTATGTCTCATATATTCATAATTTTTGTGTACTTATTGATATTCAGGAAATTTATGGAAAAGTACCGAAGTGTTAAGAAATTTTACTTTTATTGATTTGGTAGAAGTGAACAAGACAAGTTCTAGTGGAGGTCTGTGGTGTAGCTGATGAGTGACGAGTGTGGCTTGAAATGTGTTAGGAAAGAATAAATGTATTTATAAAAAAGACGTCGAAATTATTTCTGTATCTACTCATAGAGGGGTGCGATGCAAAACCTAGCCACCTCCAAATAAAACATCTTTGAGTTAGATACGTGATACTATACAGTTATTTACTAGGAAAACGCTCTGTGTAACGCGTTGATGAGCGAGCACGGATATGCGCAACACATCGAACCGAAATTCTGTCTATTGAAAATGTCATTAAAAGCCAATAATTCTTTAATTTCGTCACAAACTGGTATGAAAATCTTCAAAAATTCCAAAAATATTGGTCCCAATAAGCATGTAAAGTTTTAAGTTGATCGATTGAGCCTGAACCTTTATGATTGAATGGTTCCTTGTTAATTTTCAAAAATCACAGGATCTTGTTCAAAAACTATACCTGGAACCACTTATTTGATATAAGTGTGTTTACACAATATCAGATCGATCTGTTGATTGTTAGTGTCATAATTATGCGTTTGAAAGTTTCTGTTCTAACTACCTCGGAACATTGGAACTGAGGCGTCAATGTTGCCGTGATCCATAGCAACAAGCAAAATGTCCGTAAAATGTCAATATCTTTTGGATTTAAACACAGATTTGTCTGAAAATTGTCAAAAACGCAGATAATGTTGGTCCCAATGACCATGCAAAGTTTTAAGTTGATCGGTCAAACGGTTCTAGTTGAAATTTCAAAAATCATAGTAAAGATGGTTTTAAATTTTAACCAATGGGAGGATTTGGCTGAAACTTTGCATGATTGGGTAAAATGTTAGTGGTAATCACTTGTCAAAAATTCAAATTGATCAAACAAACCAATCGAAAGATATTTTTTTTTAAATTTGAACCAATCACGGATCCCGTTCAAAAACGATCCCAGGGACCGCATAGAGAACGTTAGAAAGTGTACAAAATTTCAGATTGATTGCTTGAGCGGTTTCACCTGGGGTGTGACCACAAAGAAACACACACACAGAGAAAGTGCCATAAGAGTACCGTGGTGACGCTCGCTACGCTCGCTCAATGATCGATATTCTAAATATTTATGTAAAGTGCAATAAATATTATCTTCCCTTTCACTGATTTCGCCTGCTATTTGTATAGGAAATGCGAGTGGTTTTCCGGTTTTTCACAGAACTAATGAAAGTGTAGATGGCTAGGTTTTGCATCTGACCCCCTCAACTGTAGTGCTAAAAAATACAGTGAATTGTAGAATCATTATTGAATGAGAAAAATTGTGCCCCTTTGAGTGAGTGCAAAAGTTTGGCCTTTATCGTGTTTCATATTATTTCTCCAGTCACTTGGTATCGCTCAAATCGCCTTAAAAGTTATTGATCTCAAATATATTTTACCATTGGATTGTTTCTTGTTCTTCGCTACAGTTGGTTTCGATGGTCCTTCTGTTGTTGTTATGCTCGATGCTGTTGGGAAAAAATACAGAGGTTACTCGATGCAGTCAATTATACAATACGAAGCGTGAAGCCCAACGCGCCTTCTGATACTGATACTTTGGAACACTCATTATCCTGGATATCAATATCTTCTCACATTCATATTGAAAAGTCTCATGAAACATATTCTATTCTTTCAAATTGAGAGTTTAATTCCATTGACCAATTCAATCAGCAAACTTTCGATTCTCGTATGTTAAAGTTGTTGAAACGTATGGAGAAGAAGTCAAGGCGGTTTTGTTCGGTTTGGAAGAGTTGGTTGTCCTGAAAAGGACCTTGGCACGACGTTTCAAATGCGCTACAGCGTTCTTTTTCAAGCGGCGACTGCGATATTAGACCTGTTTCGTGCCGTTCACGTTCTCACAACCAAAGATGGTCGCCGCTTGAAAAAGAAGGTAGAAGCACCTTGGAAACGAGCGCCAAGGTACTTTTCAGGAACACTAAATGCTTCCAAACGGAACAAACCCGCCATGACTGCTTTTCATACTCACGGCTCCGACAGCTTACACGATTTCGAACGCACAGAGTTCCAATAAAATACGGAAAGTCCCGTAGAATTTGCAAAGCTTAAAGCAACAATTAGTCAGCTGCTACGAGATTGTCCACATTAGTTAAAAACTGTGTGCGTTTCAGCAATTATAAACATAGAATCGACCATCAACAAGACTACGTGTTTAATGGAATACTCCAGGATGATAGGCAGGGATGTGCCAAGTGTAAATATCCGAAAGAACCGTAGCTCGAACCCCGGGGCCTCTCAACTGAGCTACCCGCCAGGAGATCTCAAACCCTTATCAGTGCGTTATGTCTAGTCCGGCCGGGTAGCTCAGTTGGCAAAACTCCATCCAGGACGGCAGGATATTATTCACTTTGCACAATTCGTTTCCTTTCATGCAAATATTATTAAAACTAACTATCAACTAAATAGAGACTTGTCGTTCTTACCAACATCCTTCTTTGTTTTCTGTCCTTTGGCATGCTTTTCGCTTTGTGGTTGAACTTCGTTATTCTGCACTTCTTTGGGTACCGGTTTAGTGCTGCTTTCTGGTACTGTGCTGCCTGGTACTGTGCTGCCTGGTACTGTGCTGCTTTCTGGTACTGTGCTTCCTGGTACTGTAGTGGCTGGTACTGTGGTGCCTGGCACTGTGCTACCTTCTGGTACTGTGCTTCCTGGTACTGTAGTGCCTGGTACTGTGGTGCCTGGCACTGTGCTACCTTCTGGTACTGTGCTTTCTGGTACTGTGGTGCCTGGTACTGTGGTGCTTTCTGGTACTGTGCTGCCTGGTACTGTGCTGCCTGGTACTGTGGTGATTACTGGTACTGTGGTAGATTCATGAGTATCTTTGCTTCTAGCGACAAGTTTGCCTAAATTGACTTCATTGTCTTCATAAACTTCTTTGCTTCCAGGGAATTCCATAGCTCTAGGGACATACTTGCGTCCAGGGAATTCTTTGCCTCCAGACACGTCCTTGCTTCCAGGCACGTTCTTGCTTCCAAGGAATTCCTTGCCTCCAGACACGTCCTTGCTTCCAGGCACGTCCTTGCTTTTAGAGAATTCCTTGACTCCAGACACGTCTTTGCTTCCAAGGAATTCCTTGCCTCCAGGCACGTCCTTGCCTCCAGACACGTCCTTGCTTCCAGAGAATTCCTTGCCCCAAGACACGTCCTTGCTTCTAGGAACGTCCTTGCTTCCAGACACGTCCTTGCTTTTAGAGAATTCCTTGCCTCCATGCACATCCTTGCCTCCAGGCACGTCCTTGCCTCCAAGCGGCCCGTCCTTGCTTCCAGAGAATTCCTTGCCCCAAGACATGTCCTTGCTTCCAGGCACGTCCTTGCTTCCATGGAATTTCTTGCCCCAAGACACATCCTTGCCTCCAGGCAGGTCCTTGCCTCCAGACACGTCCTTGCTTTTAGAGAATTCCTTGCCTCCATGCACATCCTTGCCTCCAGGCACGTCCTTGCCTCCAAGCGGCCCGTCCTTGCTTCCAGAGAATTCCTTGCCCCAAGACATGTCCTTGCTTCCAGGCACGTCCTTGCTTCCATGGAATTCCTTGCCCCAAGACACATCCTTGCCTCCAGGCAGGTCCTTGCCTCCAGGTACGTCCTTGCCTCCAGGTACGTCCTTGCCTCCTTGACCTCCGCTGTCAACGCCATCCATGTGGACGACGACCACAAGCATCAGCGCGCAGACAAGTGTGCCAACAAGATGGCGGCGGAGGTTGGACATCGCTGAGGAGTTGACAATCCGAACAGAAGGTTGAGAACTTACAGTACGGGAGAACTAAGAAGTTAGTTCTGAAATATGTGTTAATCATAATTATGACAGACTGAACAAATTTGTAATTACCAATGGACCAACGGTGATGGGAGGAGTCAATGTAGAATAATAGTTATCTTTTCTCACACTAGAGCAGCACCGTCCATATAGTGGGAGAAAGAGCCAATCAAATGTGTGGGGGAAAGACAGTTGAAGTTCAAAATTAATCCATTTGCTTTTGATTACTATTGATTACTGTGCTGTCACAGCCTTCTTGATGGTCACAGCCCACATCCTACTGTCATCTGTTTTATTCGTGATTTCACATAGCAAGATAATGACTAGTGGTCCATTCAATTAATTCAAAAATTAATTTCAGTGAGATATATTCAAATGATAAAGCAACGACTATTCGAGAATAACAATACAATTTTGAAGGGACGACTAATCTACGCTTGTTACTTTACGTATCAATGTTTTAAATTTTATCTTCCCTATACACTATCTACACTATCTTTCTCCACTTTATTCCATCTTCACTAATCTTGCTCTGTTCTTTCCTATAGTTCTCCTCTCTCTTCTAGATCCCTTTTCCCTTTTCGAGATAGACAAGTAGTTCTATAAAATGTTTTTATTTCTCTCTTGTAAATACAAAATAAAATACAGTGCGAAAAAAATCTTCTCATCTGGTTTATGGACCAATTCTCCTCTCCATCATGATTTATTATGAATGAGATTGACAACTGTTTTGTTCCTGTTTGTCTTGGAGCTATGCAAAGTGGGGTGGCATATTTTGCATTTGGGCAACTCAATTCTCTTCAAGTGTGTCCCTTCTTCGGGGAAAATATTTTTTTGTTCAAATGTATCTTCATTTAAAACAAAAAATGACACTAGTATGGCTGCCATAAGGTTAATGTAAAGCCGCTTTTACATAACACGCGTTTCGCGTTTGGCAGTTTTCGCGTTTTTTTTTTTTATAACTCCTAGAAGAGGCCGTCGAAAACAGAATGTTGATATAAATTTATTATTATTGTTAGTAACAATGTGAGTGTTATTAGATATTATTAGATGGAATTTTATGCACAGGTAAGCAATTATTAACATTATAGTCATATTTTATAGTTATTTTCAAGTTTATTTTATAGATTACGTGTAGTTATGTCATTTTCGCCACGCGCGGTATACTGAAAAAACCTCCCTACAATCGAGATGGGGCGGTCTAAAAATAAAACGCATGCGGCAAAATTTTCGGTGGTTTTGATGGGTCAATAAAAAAACGCGAAACGCAAAACGTGAAACGCGTGTTATGTGAAACCGGCTTAAGTGAGGCAATTAAATTTATCTCTGAAACTAGACATGAGAATTGTATAAGTATTTGAGTGGGTACTCAATTGTGTTTGTAATGATAATATCCCCATAAAAAAACACTCCGTGTAAAAATACCAGCCAGTCTCTTCAACTATAAAAAAAATAGAATAAATCTAAAAATTCAGCACTGAAAAGTAGTGATATCAAAAAATGAGCCAAGTCAAAACTTAATTTTAAAAACCAAAATATACTTGGCGCATCGTGTATATAAATAGTATAGAAGCATATGCCAAAAATCAAATGTACCTACCTAATTATATATAATATACCTATAATGCCCTTAAAAACGATGCGCCAAGTATATTTTGGTTTTTAAAATTAAGTTTTGACTTGGCTCATTTTTTGATATCACTACTTTTCAGTGCTGAATTTTTAGATTTATTATATTTTTTTTATAGTTGAAGAGACTTGGCTGGTATTTTTACACGGAGTGTTTTTTTATGGGGATATCACTTATTTTTTTAGTTTATTTACACAACTTGTAACACACATCGGAGCAACAATGACTAAATACTTTTAAAAAATACGCCATTTCCGAATTGGTTAATACGAAAAATTGTGTTTGGTGCTCAATATACCTAAGCTTAAAGTGATATTCCATGAAGAATTGCGAAAGCTTCGTTCCAATCAGTCCAGCCGTTTTCGAGATATGGTATCACTTCCGGTTTTCAAAATGGCGACTGAAATAACTGCCACCTAGAATTTATTTCTATAAATGTTATGTATCATTATAAGCCTTCTGAATATGTAGTTATTGTAGTAAGAGGTCATTAAAATCTAGATCTTCATTTTCATGACGTCATTTCCGGTTTTGGTAATAGTACATCTCTACTTTAACTACTGATATTCCATATAGACGACCGTCTGAATCATTTGGCGCTAGTTTCATTCCGATCGGTTTAGCCGTTTTCGAGATATGACGTCACTTCCGGTTTCAAAATGGCGACTACCGGTTGGTTTTATAAAAAGGCACCTCAGACGCCAAAAGTGCACATGTGGTAAAAATTTCAGATCGATCGGCTAAGCCGTTTAGGCTGTGGCGGTGATAGCGGTGTTTCCTGATATCATAATCATCATCTAAAGATCAAAGTGGTGTAATTTCACTGTTTTCTCGGCCCTCTAGGTCGCAAATGGTATAGCCTATTGTTCCCAAATTTGGTATATGTGGTGGGGTGGGCCATAGCTCAAAATTAAGATATTTTACAACAATGTGAGATTTTCCAATTTTATGATCCAGTAGGCCGAAAATGCCATGTTGTTGCTTACAGTAAAAGTAGTTGGTCTGGCTCCTCATTTTATTAGGCATTTACGGTATGTTGAGTGAGTGTGAGTGTACAGTACGACTTGGCTGGGTGGAGCGACCGCTCCACTAGATCAATAAATACACAAGAAGTTATGAAGATTGAGACCATGCCCCCATCTCTCCTTGAAATCATCACAATAATTCATCCGTCGCCATTAGCCTAGTGTAGAACAACGTGAAGCAAATGAGATCACTAATGAGCCATCTGCAGTGGATCAAGTAAGCGAGGTTGCCGCATGTGCATTGCTCTGTGCTTGGTATAGTGCAGTGACGTATTGCCGACATTGACCGAGCCACATGGCAACAATGTGTCACGTCACATGACATGTGTCGCCATGACAGTTCCCCTTCCACCCCTCCATGCACACCGCATACCAGCATCATGCACCAGGCATCATTCTATCTCTTTTAGG
>OW203769.1:1751201-1862956 GCA_934045905.1 Leuctra nigra
AGCTGACCGGCTAATAAACGCACCGTGACTCAGGGACATAGAGACACAATTCAAGAGTTCGTGTTTTTAAATAATTGTTTACCCGGTAGGTAGGTTATCTTCTTCTCTTTTATTATGAAAACATCCTAACTTCAAGCCTTCCAAATCCATACCTTACAAATACATTATTGTAGGCCAATGTTGATATCAGTTTATATGTTTTGATTTTAAACTAATTAATGTTAGACTTTCATAAACTATTTTATTTATACACAAGCAATATTTCTCCCAAGTCAATTTCCTCAGACGATAAGTTAACACAACAGACACAAACATTTACATAAACATTAATAGTCGGCAGCACTCGCAGACATTTTCGATTCCGATGTAACAAATCCTAGAAATGCATGAAAATGCATTAGCTCTGGGTTGTACGTGACATTTGTGACATTTAATCGTATGTGGTATGTTGCATATTATACTGCTGTGAAGTAACTTATTTTAATTCAAATATTGAAAACCAAAAAAGAAACATAAAAAGGCGGCCCATACTTTTTTCTTAACGAAAAAAGAGATAAAGAGTAAATCTGTGTCTCTATTAATCAAAAAAAATGTTTTTTTCTCGTTTTAAAGAGTGCTAATATGGGCAATATATTAGTCTTTTTGGCACCTCTGCCCTGAAATAACTAAACAAAAAATAAAACTTTGGGTCACTAGAGACACATGGTCCTACTCTTTATCGGTAACCTGTGAAAATTTGAAGATAGTCGGTAAAGCCGTTTAGAAAAAAGTATGGACCACCTTTTTGTGCTTCATAAATCATGGATTTCATCAAGTATTGTAGACTCTTAACGTAAACAACAAAAATGAGGAATCTATATGTGAATTGTGTGAGCAAAATAGTTTATAGTTTATAATAGTGTATTTTATTAATTAACTTAACTAAATAATTTTTTTCTCAATTACTTTCCAAAATAATTCAAAGTATTTATGTTGAATTAGTAAAAGTACTACATACAGTAGTTAATATCCTAGTAGGTGTCATACTACTAATTCAAACCCACTTATACATGCTTCAGTGAGCTATTACAATAGGTAGGTAGTCATAACTAAGTCCTATTTTATTATGTTTTGTTATTTTACCTTCCTAGTTATTTGACGCACGTTCCTGAAAATACTGCTAACTGATATTACCCTTGAGTATGAGCCCCTCTGTTACTTATTTTACTGTTCATTTGAGTTTGTTTATTATGTCGACGATACATCGATACAATAAAAATAAACCGATTAAGTTATTGTACAGGGAGTGTAATACTACTCCTCTGGACAACACCAGGTATATTAAAACACAAATTAAAATACGGAGGCAATATTTCTTCGGCGCTTTAGCTCTCTTCTTCAGACCTTGAAAATAAATAAATGCAAATCCTATCAATCCTGACCAGCCTGTGATATCCTTGAGTATGTTACTTCTATGTGCAGAAGTTTCAGCAAACTATCAATGTGCGAGTTAGCTTCTCAAGTGGCTGTAGGTAAGGGCCATTAGTTTCAGACATTGATGTTAAATACATTTTTATTTTACTTGTTTCATGTTGCATTAATATTTTTAATATTACATATAAAGTTGATTGATTCCCGGAAATTACAATATAATTTAGGATTTTGTATGATGTTCATTTTAGAAACTATACCTACCAATCGTCCCCACACATATTTAATCCTATATAATAAAATATGTTGCCAAGTTTACTTTCTTATAGCATTTATTCGTAGGCTGATGATGACTTATTATATTTAAAAACATTTCGTCACTTAATAATAGCAATAACTTAGAATTAGATGTCAGAAGTACCTACTTACCCTTTTGACGAAAATTGACAAGATTCAGCATTCCATTTAGTTTTGCACATGAAAATTTCAATGCAAATAATACAAACACAAATAAAATCAGTACAAATGGATATATTATTTTAAAGACAAAAACAAAATTGTGGATACAGCACTGACTGTGTAACCCCCAGACGACGGAGAAAGGGCTAATATCACTTGCTAGGTCTACAGGCATCAGCTAGACGTCAGATTTGATGAATGAACATCCGGGACCTTGGCTGAAATTCAATCCCATTATTCCTGATGTTCTTTTCATTTCTGTTATTGGATATTAACTGATTCTGAAGGCAATCTTCTTCTTGTTTCCCTGATTCAATGTGACGTCATAGGATTGTTGTGTCTTCTACACTAAACAAACACGCAATGAAGCAGGATAGATTTTTACGCAGATTGAAAGCTTTCGTTTTATCAAAATCTTATGATCAGTTGAAATATTAAAATGGATTGTTTGTCCGATATAATTAAAATTTTGCATGGTCAAAAGGACGAACATTTTAGGAGATTTTGAAAATGTTCATACAAATCGGTCAAGAAATCAAGAGTAATTGACATTTTACGTTTGTTTTGAATTGTTATAATTTGCTTAATCGAGAATGGTAATATCTGCTCCCTGATGCATTTGATAAGATGTCTTCTTTTCCGTTCCCAAGGTCTGTAAAGAAGTATTTCACACGCATATTAATTCGCTTTCAATAGGGTAGTTGCATCACATCACACGGGTTGCTATGGCAACATACCTCAATCTTGTTGATTTGTTAGGGGACAGGCAATTTTTCAATAGTTTAATAGTATTCTAAATACAGATGAAAGAAAGATAATAAAAATAAATACAGAAATTAGGTGGTAAAATCTCCAATTTGATTAGTTGGGAGAAAAACCGGAAAACCACTTTTTTTCCCTATACAAAATAGCCGGCAAAATCGATTTTCAATCCATGTTTTGTTTTGAAGAGAAAGTTAATTTTTCATACATTTTTCATTGCATTTAAGTCTCAAGTTTCAAGCTTATTTTTCAAATGCTTACAAGTTTGGGTTGGATTATTGTATTTGCATACCCCTATAAGCCAGAGCTTGTGTCGGGACATGTCATGATACATAAATAATCCAGATAGAGAATAAAGAGAATAAGATAGAGAGTAAAATAGAGAGATAGATAGAGAATATGATAGAGAATAAAATTTGTAGAACTTATTTTATTTTTTGTTGGCAGAGTTAAGTTTGTATCCCTCAAACAGTATCAAATAAAATACGGATTAAGAAAGATAATACCTGAATCATCTGTCCCACTCTGTGATGTCAGATGAGATTGCCATACACGAATGCTCGCTTATCAACGCGTTACAAATGACTTCCAGAGATATGACGTCATCACTTCTGCAGTTCCGCTGTCAATCGTCTCGCGTGTTCATCGCCATGCACGTGCATTGAATGTAGTTTATCTTCGGACACGGAGTTTATTGTTATTGTGCTAGTAACCCAGTTGCTCGGGTCGCGTCCCCACAATACCTCCACAATCAGCGTCTAAGCGATACGTTCATGAATCAGAAGCATTGAACTTGGTCGGCAATCACTCATCCGCTCGCTCGATACTTCATGAGTAGTCGTTTAGAGTTGTCCCCGGGAGCAAATGATCAATTGCGATGACGTGAAATCGAGCTGCGTCATTAAGAATCGGCTGCACTCGAAAGTAAACTTTAGAGATACTTTAGTACCAATTAATTAAGCGAGCGACTCCTTTTGGCTTCATTTGGCACGGACCTCTGTTTTTTTGTGCGTCCATGGACGCTCTACAGGTCACACCATTTCTCCGATCGAGCTGAAATTTTGCACACATGTAGAGACCAAAACTGGGGTTTTCTGGCCCTAAATTTTTTTGAAATGCGTTGATTGGTTCAATTTTTTAAAAAAACTTTTGATTGGTTGATCCGATCATTTTGAAATTTTGCAGGATCGTTAATACTAATATTGTATCAAATCTTACAAAGTTTCAGCCAAATCTTCCTATTGGTAATATTTAAAAAAATATACCGATTGGTCGGAGATCAAAATGAACCGATGAAGTTCAAATTTTGCATGGTATTCAAGACGAACAGTATCTCATATTTTACAAAATTCTCAACCCAATTAGTAATGTATTTACAAAATAATTACTATTTAAGTTACAAAACCACGCCACATGGATATGCAATTCGTCCTGAGTCTATAGACATTGGAAAACAGTTGATTGAGGTGATCAAGTTTGGTTGGAGTTGTTGCACGTATCGGTGCTCGCTCATCAACGCGTTACACTGAGCGTTTTCCTACTTTACGAAAAATTTGAAAAATAATTAGAGTTAATAATTGTTTAGTCTTCGATGGCAATGTATAAACACCATAAAGATAACATTTGGGCCCCAAACTCGTAAAAAATCTGAAATGTCTCGATTATTGAAGATTTTTCACGAGTTGGGGCACAAATATTGTTTTTATAAGTTGGTGTTTATTGCTAAGATCGATTAAAAATTAACTACAATATTTGGTTCACTCATATTCATCAATTGAATGGTTCAAAAGTTATGAGATATTTAGGAATTATCTCCAATGTTTACCTTCGAGTGCAGCCGACTCTTAAGCCCAATTTACACGGTACAATTTCTTGTTCATTTTCTGTGCCACTTCTGTGTCACATTTCGTGATAGAAATTAGAACACGTTCTAAATGATATAAAAGTTGAGCTCAAGTTCTGTGACAAAAGTGCGTCGTGTAAATACAAAATTGTATGAAAAGATCGAATATGAATATGACACAGAAGTTGTTCAAGAAATTGTACCGTGTAAATCAGGCTTTAGAGATCGATGTTTTGTGACGATCTTGCTCTGACGTCACATCTAAATCTAACCTTGCGTCTAATCGATGTATGTGCATTCTGTGATGGATGAGGTTGGTGCATGTCAAATCGTGCGTTGCACCTGCGTGTAAGTTGTAGATGTGTTTCTGTGTAGAATCTAGGTACCTGATGTGTTTATTATTTCGATCACATCGAAGAATACTAGGAAAACACTCATTGATATCCTAGATGCAGTGATGGTGCTATTTCTAAATAAATGAATTTTGACAGACACTTCGCAAAATGTAAAGCGTTACCTAAGTTGATAAAATCTTAATCGATTTGGCTAAACTTTTATATTTTTATTACAATGTTGTTCTTGAAGATCATGGAAAATTTCGGAACAATTTATACCATTTTAGAGCTTCAACCAATCAGATTTATTTTAAATGTTATTTCTTGGGATATCTTGAGACATAATATGTCTAATTGTCTATAATATTATATTTTTAGGTATTTCCATAGACATCTAGTGGAGCGGTCGCTCCACTCAGCCAAGTCGTACCGTACACTCACAGTCACTCAACATACCGTAAATGCCTATATAAACTGAGGAGCAGACCAACTACTTTTACTGTAAGCAACAACATAGCATTTTCGGCCTACTGGATCTCAACAATGGAAAATCTCTCGTTGTTGTGAAATGTCTTAATTTTGAGCTATGGCCCACCTGACTACATATACATCACGCGGCAACAACCAGTCATGCCGTTTACGACCTAGAGGGCAGTGAAAATCGTGAAATTACACCGCTTTCATCTGCTTCTGCTTCTGCTTCTGCTTCTTCTTCTTCAGATGATTCCCGAAAAAGTTGCTATCACCGCCACAGCCTAAACGGCTGAACCGATCAACCTGAAATTTTTACCACATATGCACTTTTGGCGTCTGATGATACCTTGCCTCTTGTGAATTTTTGTGCCACCATTTTTAAACCGGAAGTGACGTCATATCTCAAAAACGTCTGGACCGATTAGAACAAAATTAGCGCCATTCGATTTAGATGGTCATCTTTATGAATTGTCAATAAAAAAAAAATCTTATTTTCTAAACCGGAAGTGACGTCATAAATACGCAATATTTATCTTATTTCAACAAATTATACTTAAAATACATACATAATTAACTTACATTGTAACATAGACAATACAAATTATAAATTCAAGGTTGCAGTGTACTCGGCCGCCATTCCTGAAACCGGAAGTGACGTCATATATCTAAAACGCCTGTACCAATTGCAACAGAACTTGCTCCTGCGTATTCATTCTGCAATTTATTTGAAAAATCAATTTTAAAAAATGAATAAACAAATTAACGGTACCGGAAATGGCGGCAGGAACCACTAAATGAAACCGGAAGTGACATCATATATTACAAACGGCATGACCGATTTTACGGAAATATAGGGATTATGAATTCAGATGGTCGTTCATGAAGTATCAACTAGATTGATTTCTTATTACCTATACCGGAAATGACGTCATAGATATGCTAAATGACGTCATAAATATGCTAAATGGAACTAAATTGACAACTTTATACTTTTAAATGGATATTAGTAAACGTACTTTAAAAATAATTATAAAATCAAGGTTGCAGTGTTCTCGGCCGCCATTTTTAAAACCGGAAGTGACGTCATATATCGAAAACGGCTGTACCGATTGCAACCAAATTTTGGAAATATGTAGGACTAATAATTATGAATTAAAGACAACATTATTTTCGGACGCCATTGTTAAA
Source organism: Leuctra nigra (assembly GCA_934045905.1). Taxonomy (NCBI): domain Eukaryota; kingdom Metazoa; phylum Arthropoda; class Insecta; order Plecoptera; family Leuctridae; genus Leuctra; species Leuctra nigra. Next base: position 1,757,673 of record OW203769.1, read on the forward strand.
ACCGGAAGTGACGTCATAAATCGAAAACGGCTGTACCGATTGCAACCAAATTTTGGAAATGTGTAGGACTAATAAGTAATAATTATTAATTAAAGAAGACATTATTTTCGGCCGCCATTGTTAAAACCGGAAGTTACGTCATATATCAAAAACGGATGTACCAATAGCAACCAAATTTTGGAAATGTGTAGGACTAATAATTATTAATTAAAGAAGACATTTTTTTCGGCCGCCGTTGTTAAAGCCGGAAGTGACGTCATATATCGAAAACGGATAAGCCGATTGCTTATTTACCTTTGCAATACGGATTCGGCACCCTTTGCTGTGATTGGCTCATTCTGACTCCTCCCATCAGCCGCCAATATTTAAAAATTTAAATGAGATTTAATAAATCTAGCTAGTAGTTAGTTATTTATGAATAGGTAATTAATAAATGATTAAATTTAGTTGAAAAGTCAAATGGTTTTTTAATTAAACATTTTCCAATGGTATACATAATTTTAAGTGTTACTGGCTACGTTCTACCCTCTACATTTACTTATTCCAAAACAAGCATGAAGTTAACTGTCAATAACTCTTGCATTTCTTGACAAATTTGAATAAAATGTGTCAAACATTTCTAAAATGTTGGTCTCAATGACGATCCAAAGTTTGAAGTTTATCCGACAAACTGTTCAACTTTAATGAAATACGCACATTTAAATCTTCAAAATTTTATTAGAATGGCCTGAGGTGACACATACATAATATTTTTTAAATATTAGAAAACAAATTTGCATTAGGGTTATATTATTCAGTAAGAATACCCTCGAAAGATAATTAATACCAAATCAAATGAATCATGAAAATACTTACTTTTTATGACTTCCCCAAAAAATATTGAATATTTCCTTGCAATTACAAATTGCAATTGCAAATTACTGCCAATTTTAAGAAGTCTCTGTTTATTCTGCATACACTTAAAACATCTAATTTTGATATTTATTTGTAGCAAGGCAGTGGTGACGGTTTGTTTTCATCGGAACAAGCCGTCACACTGCCTTGCTATCACTCGATGGTTCCGAAAGCGTCCACGACATCATTTATTTGTAACTTCTACCAATAACGGTAACATAAATAAAATTACATTCCCAGTGACCACGCAAAATTTCAACACTATGAAGCTATCAGCCCTTGAATCAGTCAATCAATGAAATTGGAAATTAAATACATTGTGAGTTGATATGATTCATACTTTGATTACAGTAACCTACGCACTATAGTTTTGTTCGTTTTTATTATTATGTTTTTGGATAATTTTCTGGTAACCTTACAAAAATCATGGATCAGAGGTCAGCGGTGGATTTTTAATTTGTTGTTAAATCAGAATGAATAACTTTTGCTCAGCACTCTGTTCATATTTTTCAACCCTCAGTAACCTTGAACGTATTCTATAGCTTTAGGTATGTATTTGAAATGCGTACAAGATAACAAGTGTTGTGTCAGGGAAATACCTAGACGCTGATTTCGTTTTAATAAGAAAAAATAAAACAAAAACCAGCTGTCATCTTTATAGGCCCCATTTAGGTTGACACATGAGGTTTAATATTGCGTATATTGGAGATAATTTTTCTTAATCAATAGTCGTAACATAATTCAAGAATGAAGAACCCACCTGACAGGCGATTTCGTGCTAAGTCTTTCAATATTCCACTTGGTGCATGTTATTTTGCCCACTGCTCGAATAACCTCCTTGCAGTTTTCCAAACAAGACAAATTAGCACTAATGATTCTCCGCACATTATTACTACCTGCATCTTCTTGGCACTGAAATCCTTCACGCTGAAGGCGCTTAATTAGTGATTTCGTTATGAAAGACAGCGTAGTGTGCACATGACGGCGGAGAAAAAACTTCGAGGTAAGCAGTCAGCAGTATATAGTCAGTGCAGCGCGCATCTCTTCCGCGCATTATTAGTAAACAGCCAATCACAGAAGAGAAAAAAGCACGGGTGCCGAATCCGTATTGCAAAGGTAAATAAGCGTACCGCTTGCAACCAAATTATGCAATTATGTATGACTTATAATTATGAATTCAAGACGACATTATTTTCGGCCGCTATTTCAAAACCGGAAGTGACGTCATAAATCGAAAACGGCTGAACGAAACTAAAGCTATTCTTCTTGTATAATTATTTTAAGCTTATACCAAACTTAACTTTTCTTAGTAACCAAATCGGTTGAGGCGTATTTTTTTAAGAAATTAATCCTTGCTCCGACATGTGCTACAAGCTGTATGAATAAACTAACAAAAGAAGTGATATCCCAGAAAAAAACACTCCGTGTAAAAAAGGCAGCCAAGTCTCTTTACTTAAAAAAAAATCAACACCGAAAAGGAGTGATATCAAAAAAGGAGCCAAGTCAATGACATTTCCAAATATTTAATCGTATTTTTGAAATAAAAGTATAAAAACTGAGAAATACTTTACAAAAGGACTTGGCGCATCGTTTTTTTAAAGAAATGTTTCTATTCATAAGCATGTCATTTATTTACATCCGTCATTTAGAATTTTTAGAATAATAGGGACACATCTTTCAATTACATCTTATTTATACCTACTGTAAAATATTTTCTATTTGAATATGTCGCGATGAAACTTGTTGCCTATGTTTTCTATAAATACACAATAGTTATCTTCGTAATATTTTTTCGTGGTCAATAAATTAAGTCTCATGCTTTATACCTTCTCAGCATGAAATAAATTTATATTACTCCACATCTTATAACAATACATTTCACAAAGTACACAGTCACATTGAATTTCTATTAAAAATTTTAACTTTATACACTTGAGACTTCAAAAATATATAAAAGTGTTCCACAGATAGTTAGTAATTATTTTACAACGTTTCATGATTTACCTCAGTTAAGATCAAATTATGAAAAGATACCCTTCTAATATCACCACAACAGTGCTATAAGAATTATATATGAGCCCACTTTAAATTGTTATTTAATTCTTCCACCCTTATATTACTTATCTATTACAGCATGAAATCTTTCTTCTATCGCCATTGACAAAACTATAAAATAACCATTACTAAAAGTAGCTTGATTCATAGTTTCTGGCTCGAATAGAAAGAGGAAAATGTGACTATACTTGTAAATTTATTTCCACTTTTAGTATTGAATGAGGTCTTTAAAAAAACGATGCGCTAAGTCCTTTTGTAAAGTATTTCTCGGTTTTTATACTTTTATTTCAAAAATACGATTAAATATTTGGAAATGTCATTGACTTGGCTCCTTTTTTGATATCACTCCTTTTCGGTGTTGATTTTTTTTATAGTAAAGAGACTTGGCTGCCTTTTTTACACGGAGTGTTTTTTTCTGGTATTATATACTGCGAGACATGCAACTTCATAGGCGAGGCGGGAGTATAGGCTCTGGCCTCTAGACGACATCCATTATGAGTTGAACTCAGCCTTCCTGAGTAACCTACGTCGAGAAGGCTTATGTTTTGTTTAAATTGTACATCTAGTGTATTTGATTTAGCTGTCAGTGACAGATTTCAGCAAGGCTCAATCAATTGCCTCGCACGCAATGGTAGAAGAAGAAACTAGTAAGCTCTCATCTCTTTTGTAATTAATTGTACAACTTAAAAGAGTAGATAAGCTTGATTTGGAATCAAATAGATTGTATTTTTGGTATAACAGTATGCAACAGAATGATGCATCATAGACATGCATCTAGCAATGCAATTGTAATGTAATGTCTGTGAGATTATGTAGGATCTTTGAAATGCTTCGAACAGATGTATTATGAGTGGTGTGATATGTCATTGAGACATTTCAACTTGTTGTCAGAACGTTGACACAAGTGAATCCATCGTAAGCCTTTGGTGCATTGTTCACAAGTGCTAGGAAGGTGTGTAGCTGATGAGTCTATTAATGTAGCATAATATAATGCCCATGGCTTTGGGAATGGTATCATAATCATCTTCTCTTCACTGTCCATCGTATTGCTTTCGCAAACCCCTTGGGAACAATTTACACCCTTTTTTCCATTGCTAACACGAACCACATTTCTACCGCAGCTGGGTAGCATCCTGCCCCATATAACAATAAACTTTACTAATAATAATAATAACTATTTAATAATCTCTAGCACGTGAATCACTCAGTGGTAAAAATTACGACGATTCTACTCATAAAAAAACTGTCAGTGTCAATGTCATGCGAAAATCATCGTTTCTTAAAGTAGCTTTTCCCTCTTAGGACCTTGGAAACAGAGAAAGGCTTTGTTAGGCCGTGCAATGGAAATATCAAAATGGTCGCTCCACAATACATCAGTTACAGTCGCCTTGCCAACATGGAGATGCATGTCTCTTCTATATATGTCTATGGTATATCTAAACACTTTATCACTATCTACATACCTTATACAAAACAATGAGCCAAGGAAATTTAATTTCTTAAAGTATCTCTGAGGCTGTAGTTTCTAAAAAATGTCACGATATACAGTTAATTTTCCAGATACCTGTCGTGTTGTTACATATAGCTCGCAATGTTGTAATTATCATTTAAAAAAATTTCATCGGTTTTTATAGCACGGAAAAATCTAGTTTGCAGGAGTTGTATTTAGATTAAACATTACATTAGTATTGTGATTCGTGAATGACTTTAATGCGTCTTTCCTCTTGCTATATTGATAATAATGTCACAACCACACGGCAATAATCCTGTCATCACGTTATATAAAACTTTATTGACTCTCATCTTTTTGCTAATTTCAAACATATAATTGCTTTTTAACAACAATTCGCGACGGTTTTTGTTAAAAGAACAAGTTGTTGCGGTACAATTCAACACGGTTCTGTAGTCGCTAATCGATGCTCTGTTTTTCCACAGAATAATGCGCGGCGAACATGTGATGTTGTAACTTTCAGTTTTCCTCGAAGAATTACTTTACATCATGTTCCTCGCTCGGTTTACCAAACACTTGGCGTACTTTTGTTGCGAAACTAGACCGCAATTTGTTCGCTTCCTTTTCGTGTCTCGACCAATCAGACGCGGGGTTGCTGCAACAATGTCGACAGCTCACGCCATGCGATATATTGCTTCATGAGACTCGCTGATTGGTCGATACAAGAAGGTGTAGCGTTGCATTATATCATGACATAAGATATCGAACATTATTACCCGACATTATTCCTTCCTTTTGCTCCCAGTTTGAAGTTTTACAAACTTGGATAACTCGAGTAATAATGTGTTCACAAACTTATTGTTGTGTATGTAATTTGATGTGAAGCGAATGATACATTCCGACTGTTATGTTGCAGTGATATAGTTTGTCATAACTTGTGGAACATTATGGGTATACATTACAAACACAAGGAAATTATTTTTTAAATTTTGTAAAAATTTGTTATTTTTAAATTTTTACCGTCTCTGGGAATATTTTATGAAAATTTCAAACTTTAAATGCTCTTAAATAATTGTAACATTTTAACTTATTTTGATAATTGTTTTGTATATATACCTATAAAACATTTACTTAGTTTCACATACTTACAAAAAAATAACAAATGAAACAAATGTTATTACTTGTGTGCAATATTTTGTTTTAACCAAGATATTACTTATTACACAATCAAGATTGTCTATGATATCGATTCTTTCGGTCTATCAATTCATATCTTTACATCAGAGGCAAAAGTCCATATTCTCAACAAGCTTTCTCAATTGCAATTTATAGAAATCAACAAATATAATTATATTCAAGTATTATCTTACTCTTTTCTTCATTCTCTTTTTTAGTATGTCTCATGTCCCTATTACAATGATTGGATAAACGCAGAATTATACCTACTGGTTTTTGAGCTAGCTAACCTCAAGAATCATTTAAATGGACTTTGGGCCTGCTATCTCGGAGGAAAAGATATTTACCAATTACCAACATTGGAAAAAAAACTTTTAAAATCATAGCTATCATTTATTTAAACATTGGTAATGAGGAGTACAGGATTTCCATTTCATGTTTCTATTTATACGTCGATCAGTCGATTTTACACCGAAGCCAAAGTTTTCACACACCGAGCAAAGAAGAGGTTACCAATATGGGTTCATTCAATTCTTACCTGACAAATCTAGAACTTCATCTCCACAATGAACACAAGCAGCCCGACAATAAGACCAAACAGTAATATGAAGAAAGGCAGCTGCAAGTCTTCCATGTCGAATGCCCGCTTGCTTGTGGCATAGACCATCCTGGTTGCGTTCTCCTGCATCAAGTTGTAGATCGTTATCTGGTCCCAGTGGTTGACCAACCCGGCCTCGAACATCCAGCCGAGGAAGCGGTTCAGATGCGTCAGATACGGCAACATCACGGACAAGTAATAAGTCCGTGGACATTCTCTAACAACATGCAACAAGTGCTCACCATCTTGCTTCCTAAAGATTGTCAAATACAGCTCGTAGCCTGTTTTACGGATAATTCCGCTGAATCCAGTTCCATGAGCGACGTGGTTGAAGATCCCTTCGGTTTCGTTCAAAACAGTCTTGCGTTTCAGATGATCCAGAACCACATTTCCTGTTCCCTCCACGAAAGTGTCTTGAAGATCGGAATAGCTCGTCGTAACCTGGAGTCCGGACTTGTCAAGTTCCTCCAACGTCTCTATGTCAGGTTGGTACATGGGAGTCGTCACCATGGTTACCAACATGCCTTGGAAGATGCTTAACATTATCACAGCGAACCAAATCATGCAGAGCACAAGAAACCTCTCAGATGCCACAGTCGGTATCCTGATAATGTTCATATTGACAAACGGATGCAAGCTGTCAAAGTATAACAATACACCGTCGAATGTTTGAGAGCCTTTTTGGCGGAATTTCGGTAGAGTTTTGAAAACATACCATAAGGTTGGAAAGAGGAAGTACATAAATAAAAACAAGAGACTTGTGTTCATGTCGAAGCACCGTAACATTGACATCCATTTTGGTACGCGCTCCGCCTTGCGTACGACTATACACAGGTCGTCAGTGGAGAGAGCTTTGGAGAGGACGATATCTTCCGTCTCATAGTCTTTGACGAAGCGCGTGTTGAAAGCGATGTCAGTCTTGTTGTAGAGGACGTCTCCAACTGCTCCTGTGAATCTTCCGGTCTTCTCGTCGTAGAATCCGTACTTGTGTCCGTCGGCTGGTGGCTGGGTCTTCGCGGTGAAGTTGAGGTGGCGGGAGAATTCCTGGAGAGCGTAGGCGTCGGATCCGATGAACTCGTCCGGAGAGTTGGCAGCCATGGACGTCAGAGCACGGGCGAACAAGGAGATGCGCACGGGATGTCCGCGCATGTTGGGCGCAGCACGAGGTGATGTCATCGGAAGTGACGTCATAGGCGCGGACGTGACGGCGCCGAGAACAGAGTCGTTCCTTAAGAAGGGATTGTAAGAATACAGAACAGCTCGGCATTGGAAAGGTTCTTTGATGAATTTTGTATTATATTCTGATGGATGGCCGTCAAATCTGATTGAATTTTGAGAAGGTAACAAGTTATTTGAATGTTTTAGATGCTGGCACTCTTTGACCTTAGCCTCCTTGATGTGTACACTTTCATTGCGCACAGCTCTAGAATAACAACTATTATTTTCATTCACGTCTTTGGAAAGCTCGGCATCTTCTACAGAATGAAGTTGATCAACCATCACAATGTAACAACTCAAAACCGAATGCTCACTCCAAAGAAAGTGAAACACAAATCTTACATCTTCTAATCTTGAATTTATCAGAATGATCAAGAATCTTCCTCTCGGATTCCAATAAGTCAACTTCAACTTCAAGAGCTGCAATTTATTGAATATTTCTTGAGATCTACCGACGATGACGTAAGCAATATCAGCCTCGCTGTAGACAACGTTGCCATATATGCTGGTGTTTAGAAGATCGTGACTTTCAGATGTTGCCAGATTAGGGATGTTTGACAGGTGGACAGGAATGATAGAGGAATGAAGATGAAACAGAAGCTGCTGTTCAAGGTCAGGTGCAACTGACATGAAGCTGACAGATGATATCCGAGAGGCTTGAAGGAATCTCGCAGTGACATTCAGAAGATCTTGGCTGATGAGAGAAGTGGATTCATGTGGTTGAGGATGGAAACTTGGCATCGATGTTGTTGCCAGAAGTATGAGAAGGTGACATGTCGAAACCTTGAGGGGCATGGCTTTCTTTGCGTATCTGAAATAAATATTGACAACCCAATCAAATGATCCACTCCAGCGACATCTTATTGTATGGAATTCATAATCCTGAGATTGCAACATTAAGTTGATGAAATAACTGAAATTAAGGTTTTTAATACCTTATGACGCTCTCTTATGATGATGGAAAAATGTTTCACTGTGTTTCATTTTTCCTCGCTATTGCTTTCTTCCTATTTTCTTACCTACTTTGTTTCCAATGAGTGGTTGAAACTGGATCCATGTTAAATGCCATAAGACCACGATTACGACTCCAGCTTAGGGTGCCCATTCGTCCCGATTTTGCCGGGACAGTCCCGTTTTCTAGCAACCTGTCCCGCTGTCCCCACGACCATCAAGCGAGACGCCTTTTGTCCCGATTTTTGACATGTTACCGTGTTTTCGTAAATTCATAATTTGCCGCGCGGCAAATAGTCTGCTGTGCCTCTATCTTTTGTCTGCGCAGTAAATGAACAGTTTATTCACAGCCTTCTCGGGTCTCGACAGCCACTGTCCACTTGACTGAGAGCCAGCTGACTCTGTCCAATTTGCTTTGACTGTTGTGGACATAGTCTCAGGGTTGCCAGATCGGGCGACTTGCTGTAATTTGGGCGACGACCCTACCATGTCGCGACCAACTTTATGGTGTTGTCGCCGATCGCCGATTTGGGCGACTTAGCAATATCCTGCCATAATGCAAATTTTTTAGAAAATATATGGAAACTAACTAATACTTTAAAACTGTATTTCCATAATTGTGAACTAGCAATTTTAGGTGATCGAAATCGCAAAAATTTCTAGTCTAAAACGCATAGAAATGGCTCTATTTCATTCTTGAAATTCAAAATTTTCCCGGGCCAGCGCGGCCCGGACCCGCGTGTTGCTAGTGAGCTCTCCCCCCAGACCCCCCATTGTAGCCCAAAACTGTCCCGATTTTCCAAATTCTAAATATGGACACCCTACTCCAGCTAAGACTCACATTTTACAATGATGTAGCCAAAAATCTTTAATGTGTATATTTGACTACATTGAAAATATCACAATATTAAATGATTATTCATAATTTTGTGAATTATAAGGCATTTTGAAAATAATTTGGTTACTCTGCGGTTCATTCCACCCAGGATTGTTTGCTATGTAATACCACTCACATCCCCTTTAAAATTAAATTTACGTAACTAATTACAATATTTCTAAAATATAAAATACTTACTGTACTGGTACACATTGCACACAACAATAACAAATGTAGAGAAACACGAACAACAATGCAGAACAAGTGTTATTGAGATAGTCTTACTTGTATCAATTTAAAGATGCGAGAGCTTCTGTATTCTACGTCCTAATGACATCAATACTGAAAGAAGGAAACCCATTAAGCTCAAATCATTAACCATTGCCACATAAAATATTCAACACAAATATCGACTATTGCCTCTAAATATGGAACACAAACAAAATACTTCGGACGTCTGTTACTTCAAATACTGACTCGTTATCGTAACAATAATGCTCAAATATAATTAACTTTATTTACCAGCGATTAAGTATTTTCTGGAGAAAGTGTTATGATAAAAAAATAGCGTGTCTCCCTAATTTGTTTGTAATGGTGACAGAAAACATATTGAAAGATACTGAAAAGATAACATATTGAAAGAAAACATATTGAAAGATAATACAAACGAAAATGAAGGTACTTCAATATAGCTGTGTGTACTTCAGTCAATTAATGAAAGCTTAATGACACGATCTCAAAATGTTTGTAAATAAAAATCGATTAAATGGACATCTCTGGTTTTAAGAGAATAATCTAGTTCTATACATACTTAGAAATTGTTGTTCTTGAAGGAAAAGTTACTTCATTATTATTTCATGAGTGTCAGTGTTTTATTTATTATTAGTAAATATTTCCTAGTAATATTGACTTGAGCAAAAAGCTACCAGCAAGTTCATCGCGATATCGCAATCTTCGATTCAGTTTTTTTACAACTTCCGGGCGAAGCACAAATCGAACCAAACTAAATAAAAACCCGTCCGCGAGTTTCTTTTATTGGCACCTATAAAAAAACTTGAACAATCAAACTTTCTCTTCCCCTTCTAGTTGGCCGTGATCGAGAGAAGCGCACGCAGGAGGCCGTGAAATGCGAGCAGCGAGGGGAGGGGGATAAGTCACATGGAGTTCGACAAGGCGCCGTTTGTGTATCGCATCAACGAGAACGGCGGGGGACCCAACTTGCTGGCCCAGGTAGGAATATGACCGACTTTAAAGGGGGGGGGGTCATTTTATAGGTGCAGCGAATACATTTTTACTAGTTACAAATAAATTTTTCTAATTCGAAAAATTGGAAAGAATCATGAAATAGTATTACAGTCAATTTGTAATTACAAATAATAATGAAAAACATTCCTACTTATAACCCCAGAAATGTAAAATTTTAATTCATAAAATCAATGTCAAATGTCATGGGATATTTTGGCGTGGCGGAAAAATGGCATGTAATGAGAATCAGGCAGTTGCGTGAACCTGGCACCCCCCACGAAAGATATCGAGTTAAGATTCTCCAGATAATTAGTGCCCAATTAGTGCCAATTAGTGCCGTTGAATTGAGAATTAGTGCCACTTCCCCTGGGAAGTTATTCACAAAAAACACTGGGGGGTGCTAAGTTCACGCAGCACCCCCCACAAAAGATAGAGGTTTGAAACTCTCCAAATATTTAGTGCTCAATTAGTGCCAATTAGTGCCGTTGAAATCAGAATTAGTGCCACTACCCCTGGGAAGTTATTCACAAAAAACACTGGGGGTGCTAAGTTTACGCAGCACCCCCCACAAAAGATAGAGTTATGAAACTCTCCAAATATTGAGTGCACAATTAGTTCCAATTAGTGCCGTTGAATTCAGAATTAGTGCCACTCCCCCGGGGAAGTTATTCGCGAATATCTCTGGGGGGTGCTAAGTTCACAGCACCCCCCAAGAAAGATAGAGGTTTAAAACTCTCCAAATATTTAGTGCTCAATTAGTGCCAATTAGTGTCGTTGAATTCAGAATTAGTGCCACTTCCCCGGGGAAGGTATTCGCTAATATCGCTAAGGGGTCACACTTTACAAATTTTTCCCTAGTTAAGTTAGAGATTTGAAACTCTCCAAATATTTAGTGCTCAATTAGTGCTAATACGTGCCGTTGAATTCAGAATTAGTGCCACTCCCCAATGGAAATTTTTTGCGAAAATCGCTGGGGGGTGCTAAGTTCACAGCACCCCCCACGAACGATGACACTAATTAATATTTGGAGAGTTTCAAATCTCTAACTTAACTTGGGAAGAATTTGTCCTCTCAGCGAAAGTCGCGAATAACATCCCAGGGGGAGTGGCACAAATTATGAATTCAACGGCACTAATTGACACTAATTGAGCACTATATATTTTGAGAGTTAAACCTCTATCTTTTGTGGGGTTTGCTGCGTGATTTTAGAACCCCTCAGAGATATTCGCGAATAACGTCCTCGGGGAAGTGGCACTAATTCTGAATTCAACTGAACTAATTGGCACTAATTGAGCACTAAATATTTGGAGAGTTTCAAATCTCTAACTTAACTAGGGAAGAATTTGTAAAGTGAGACCCCTTAGCGATATTCGCGAATAGATTCCCAGGGAAAATCGCACTAATTCTGAATTCAACGGCACTAATTAGCACTAACTGAGCACTAAATATTTGGAGAGTATTAAACCTCCATCTTGCTTGGGGGGTGCTGTGAACTTAGCACCCCCCAGCGATATTCGCGAATAACTTCCCCGGGGGAGTGGCACCAATTCTGAATTGAACGGAACTAATTGGCAATAATTAAGCACTAAATATTTGGAGGTTTTCAAATCTGTTACTTTACTAGGGAAGAATTTGTCCTCTCAGCGATATTCGCGAATTAATTCCCAGGGGTGTTGGCACTAATTCTGAATTTAGTGGCACAAATTGGCACTAATTGAACACTAAATAATTAGAGAATTTCAAACGTTTTACATATGTGGGGAAGACGTTGTTATGGTGCGCAACCAGAGTTATTCGCGAAACACTTCCCAGGGGGAGTGGCACTAATTCTGAATTCTACGGCACTAATTGGCACTAATTGAGCACTAAATATTTGGAGAGTTTCAAAGCTCTATCTTTCGTGGGGGGTGCTGTGAACTTAGCACCCCCCAGTGTTATTCGCGAATAACTTCCCTAGGGGAGTGGCACTAATTCTCAATTCAACGGCACTTATTGGCACTAATTGAGCACTAAATATTTGGAGAGTTTCAAAGCTTTTTCTTTTGTGGGGGGTGCTGCGTGAACTTAGCACCCCCCAGTGTTTTTTGTGAATAACTTCCCAGGGCTAGTGGCACTAATTCTGAATTTAACGGCACTAATTGGCACTAATTGAGCACTAAATATTTGGAGAGTTTCAAAGCTTTTTCTTTTGTGGGGGGTGCTGCGTGAACTTAGCACCCCCCAGTGTTTTTTGTGAATAACTTCCCAGGGGTAGTGGCACTAATTCTGAATTCAACGGCACTAATTGGCACTAATTGAGCACTAAATATTTGGAGAGTTTCAAAAATCTTACCTAACCAGGGAAGAATTTATAAAGGGAGACTTCTTAGCGATATTAGTGAATAACTTCCCAGGGGGAGTGGCACTAATTCAGAATTCAACGGCACTAATTGGCACTTATTGAGCACTTAATATTTAAAGAGTTTCAAATCTCTAACTTAACTAGGGAAGAATTTGTTAATGGATACTCTCAAGCGATATTCGCGAATAACTTCCCAGGGGAAGTGGCACTAATTCTGAATTCAACGGCACTAATTGGCACTAATTGAGCACTAAATATTTGGAGAGTTTCAAATCTTCAACTTAACCAGGGAAGAATTTGCAAAGTGTGACTCCTAAGCGATATTCGCGAATAACTTCCTGAGTGGCACTAATTCTGAATTCAACGGCACTAATTGGCACTAATTGAGCACTAAATATTTGGAGAGTTTCAAAGCTTTTTCTTTTGTGGGGGGTGCTGCGTGAACTTAGCACCCTCCAGTGTTTTTTGTGAATAACTTCCCAGGGGTAGTGGCACTAATTCTGAATTCAACGGCACTAATTGGCACTAATTGAGCACTTAATATTTGGAGAGTTTCAAAACTCTAACCTAACCAGGGAAGAATTTGTAAAGGGAGACTTCTTAGCGATATTAGTGAATAACTTCCCAGGGGGAGTGGCACTAATTCTGAATTCAACGGCACTAATTGGCACTAATTGAGCACTTAATATTTGGAGTGTTTCAAATCTCTAACTTAACTAGGGAAGAATTTGTAAATGGATACTCCTAAGCGATATTCGCGAATAACCTCCCAGGGGAAGTGGCACTAATTCTGAATTCAACGGCACTAATTGGCACTAATTGAGCACTTAATATTTGGAGAGGTTCATATCTTCAACTTAACCAGGGAAGAATTTGTAAAGTGTGACTCCTAAGCGATATTCGCGAATAACTTCCTAGGGGGAGTGGCACTAATTCTGAATTCAATGGCACTAATTGGCACTAATTGAGCACTAAATATTTGGAGAGTTTCAAAGCTTTTTCTTTTGTGGGGGGTGCTGCGTGAACTTAGCACCCCCCAGTGTTTTTTGTGAATAACTTCCCAGGGGTAGTGGCACTAATTCTGAATTCAACGGCACTAATTGGCACTAATTGAGCACTAAATATTTGGAGAGTTTTAAAGCTCTATCTTTCGTGGGGGGTGCTGCGTGAACTTAGCACCCCCCAGTGTTTTTTGTTAATAACTTCCCAGGGGAAGTGGCACTAATTCTGATTTTAACGGCACTAATTGGCACTAATTGGGCACTAATTATCTGGAGAATCTTAACTCGATATCTTTCGTGGGGGGTGCCAGGTTCACGCACCTGAATCAGGCTTGTGATATCATTTTTAATTTCCTGTTTTATCGTTAGAAGAAACTAATGAAACTATTAATTCATTCCGAGAAAACTATTATTCGCAAAACAAAAATAAAATGTTCAGACTACTTCTCAACCTTCATAAATATCTATACCTTATTCTTATACCTACCTAATTTACACGAGAGTTCCATATTGAATATTGAACACAATCGAATGATTTTTCCAGAAAGGTAGAATTCACGACTTGCCTTGTGCAAATTAGGTGTATAGAAATTAGGTGTATAGATAACATTGTAAATACGTTTCTTGAAAACTATCCATCACACAACAAAAATAATTCCACATCTGTCTTCAACAACATCTCAACTTTCAAAAGAAGCCAGCCAAATCCGAATGTTGTAATATTAGGTATAAGAACAACTCAGAATAGCCTCAAAGAGCAATGTGAATCTAACCCTTCTTACCTCTATGGTAAAATTTTATTGTATTTTTTTAATTCATATACTTATTTCCCATCATTAATTTATTAGATTTCGACATTTGCACTCCTCTGCAAAAACAAGCTGTACGTCACACGCCGTGTTCCCTGTGTGTAGACGACTCGGCGTGTGACGTAAAATTGTGTTTCATGGACAGCTACAATCTTCCAAACTTTGTAAATTCGTTCCTTGAAAACTATTCATTACAAAACAAAAATAATACCACATCTGTCTTCAACATCTCAACTTTCATAAAATATTTATTATTCTAAAATCTAAACTTCACTACACTTTCCTATTGACGTAACGGTGACGGAACGACAAGGATATTAAATTTGTGTTAAAAATACAAATTTAGACCTTGGGCCTAGTGATCGATTTATGTTCATTTAGTAGAAACCAACACAGTCTTCCTAGAGTAATAGTACAAACTACACCACGTGATCTGGCTCAGCCAATCACAAGCGTCTGTTTCACAAGCGCCAGTTCGAGCCCCCGTCGAGGTATTGTCAGTCGAGACATACCGGGGAGTAACGATCAATGACGTGCTGTCCCCTGCGTGTCGCGTGCGGGGAATAAAGATCACATCGCCGAATGACGTAAGCAATTGGCGTGGAACAGAAGGAGTATAAAGCGGGGGGGCTCGCGATCTTCTGAAGTTTAGAAATCAATGACATACTGGACAACAGAGGGAGTACATTTTCTCGATTTTGCGATTCCAACTTTTGGAATGATGTTTTCAAGCTCTATCACTTGCCATTTGATACACAATGACTCATGTCACAATTATAAATATGATTGTATCAAGGCAGAATTACTGGTTTTTGAGGGGTGTGTTATGCTGCTCCCTCCTCCTTCAAGGTCAAAATTTGGGATATGACAATTCCCAAATCATGCACCTATAATGCACCATTTTTCACCACCATTTTCAATTTGTTCACCACAACTCCAAATAAAATGTTCATAAATTAATCGGATTAACTAATCAGAAGTGCTGTCATAAGTGTTTCCAGTGACATTTTAAAATGTCAAAAGACGTGTGTTTAATAACTAAAAAAAAGTAATAAAAGTGTATTGGGTGTTTTAGGTATATAAAACCCAGAAAAAACACTCCGTGTAAAAATACCAGCCAAGTCTCTTTAACTATAAAAAAAAAATAGAAGAAATCTAAAAATTCAGCACTGAAAAGGAGTGATATCAAAAAAGGAGCCAAGTCAACGAATTTTCCAAATTTTAATCGTACCATTGAAATAAAAATATCAACCCCCGAGAAATACTTAAAAAAAGGACTTGGCGCATCGTTTTTTTAAAGACACTTTTCTATCCTAAAAGTATAGGAAGAACTCTACAAGTATATTTTCCTGAGTATATCACATTTATTATCGACGAATCATACTACGTTTTAATATAACTAGTACTCTTACCTACTGGCAGTTTTGGTATTTTGTCAATATTCAGAGGAAATAAACGGATAAACGAATAACGAATAAACGGAAGCGGCCTAGTCTATTCGTTATTGCCACTATTTCTAGGGTCATATTAATCAATCATACTTCTCAATATCGTGACTGAGGGAAATAGCGAAAGCGCTCATTACAAGAAGGCCGTCAATGAGATTTGTATAAGTGACTAGTGCACTGAGCCATGCTGCTCAAATAATTACTGACTAGATTTTTATCTAAAGTAATACGTTATGTAATTTATGAATTTTTTTGGTATAAAATGTTAATTAATAGCAATTAATTACACGGCGAGAAGGTTCCAAGTATAATGCTGTAGTAGGTATGTTGATGTACCCACAAAACTATAGGTACCTACCAATCACAAACACAACTGTTCTGTATTTATTGCTTGTAAGACAATGCTATGTTTCTTTGCGTACTTATATTTAAATTTAAAATATTTTACAGAATGTTCAATATTTAATTTGAAAGTTTTGTCCCAATTTTTCTAGGCATTTCTGAACTACGTAGTATGTGAGTGGCTTAAGCTTAAGAATAGAAAAATGTCTTTAAAAAAACGATGCGCCAAGTCCTTTTTTTAAGTATTTCTCGGGGGTTGATATTTTTATTTCAATGGTACGATTAAAATTTGGAAAATTCGTTGACTTGGCTCCTTTTTTGATATCACTCCTTTTCAGTGCTGAATTTTTAGATTTCTTCTATTTTTTTTTATAGTTAAAGAGACTTGGCTGGTATTTTTACACGGAGTGTTTTTTCTGGGATATCACTTCTTTTGTTAGTTTATACATACAGCTTGTAGCACATGTCCGAGCAGGGACTAATTTCTTTAAAAAAATACGCCTCAACCGATTTGGTTACTATGAAAAGTTGCGTTTGGTATAAGATGACAATGATTATCCAAGAAGAATAGCTTAAGTTTCGTTATAATCGATCCAGCCGTTTTCGATACATGACGTCACTTCCGGTTTTGAAATAGCGGCCGAATTCCGGTATAGGTAATAAGAAAACAATCTAGTTTTATCTAGTTGATACCTTCATGAACGACCATCTGAATTCCTAATCCCTATATTTCCGTAAAATCGGTCATGCCGTTTGTAATATATGACGTCACTTCCGGTTTCATTTAGTGGTTCCTGCCGCCATTTCCGGTACCATTAATTTATTTATTCATTTTTCACAATTGATTTTTCAAATAAATAGCAGAATGAATACGCAGGAGCTAGTTCAGTTGCAATCGGTACAGGCGTTTTAGATATATGACGTCACTTCCGGTTTCAGGAATGGCGGCCGAGAACACTGCTACCTTGAATATATAAATTGTATTGTCTATGTTACAATGTAAGTTAATTATGTACGTATTTTAAGTATAATTTGTTGAAATAAGTTAAATATTGCGTATTTATGACGTCACTTCCGGTTTAGAAAATAAGAAAATAATATTTTTTTTATTGATACTTCATATAGATGACCATCTAAATCGAATGGCGCTAATTTCGTTCTAATCGGTCCAGACGTTTTTGAGTTATGACGTCACTTCCGGTTTAAAAATGGCGGCACAAAAAATCACAAGAGGCAAGGTATCATCAGACGCCAAAAGTGCATATGTGGTAAAAGTTTCAGGTCGATCGGTTTAGCCGTTTAGGCTGTGGCGGTGATAGCAACGTTTCCTGATATCTTCAGAATCAGAAAGTGGTGTAATTTCACTGTTTTCTCGGCCCTCTAGCTCGCAAACGGCATAACATATTGTTCCCTTATTTGGTATATGTAGTGGGGTGGGCCATAGCTCGAAATTAAGATATATCGCAACAATGTGAGATTTTCCAATTTTAAGATCCAGTAGGCCGAAAATGCCATGTTGTTGCTTACAGTAAAAGTGGTTGGTCTGCTCCTCAGTTTATTAGTCATTTACGGTATGTTGAGTGAGTGTGAGTGTACGGTACGACTTGGCTGGGTGGAGCGACCGCTCCACTAGATGAAGTGCAATGTCAGTAATAGAATCATGAAAACTTTGTATTGTTCTTTTTCTATAATCAAAACAAGTGAAGTTGTGACTGCCCTTGGATTTGACATTCATACCTAATAAGAAATACGCAATATTGAAGAAAGTGTATAATATGCACTTTTGTTTTTCTAATGTAATACAGTTGAGACCAAACTGATAATAATTTTAGATTGAATATGTTGTAAATGTTTCAAGCAACAGATTAAGCAATTGACGCTAACGTACTACATACGAAGTTGGATTTGCTGACTTTTTATCCCATTCGTCGTCGTGTCTCTTGAATTGTGCATTGGACTTTTGAACATACAATTTTGTACAGCCATTGACACTAAACTATTGATTTGTTCTAAAGTAAAACATTTCGTCATTCATTAGCTTTCTAGAGTCGCATAGAGTGTCAACTTTAAATAAGTCGCTTATAAAATCTTGATTCACGTAACAAAAGTTCACTGCAGTATCAACTTCTTCAGTAGATATTTCAGAGCTAAACTAACAATTCTTTAACTCTAAGATGTTCTTGTACAAGTTAATTCGATCAATATATACTCCCCGGCGCGTAGGTTGCATCGACCTGGGACTGCCGAGCGGCCACGGTGTAAGTCGCGACGGTCGAGGGTCCCCGCGCATGAACCACCCACCCTCGCGTGCCGGACTATAGATCAGGCTTCATCTATTCGTGGACGGAACTCACTGGAAATAGATTAGATGGGGGGGGGGGGGGGGGGGCTGGAAACAAAAGATGCACAGCCAATCACGGCACGACATTGGGCATCATCATTTGTCATTGGTCACGATGTTGGAAATAAGGAGAATGTAAGGCAGTAGAGCACAAGGTAAAGTAGCATTTGGATGCAAGTTTGGGAATTTCGGAGCATGGTTCTGGTAATAAAGCTTTGGACTTGCATTCGGGTCTCGGAATCGAGTCGCAGTGCCTTCCTTGACTGCAGTTTTCATGGTTTAGTCGAGAGTCAAATGCTAGGAAGTCCACGTTAATAGGCCACTACCGCCTCTTTACACCGTCCATCCTTACCTGTTCTTCATCATCATTTCCCTAGCATCATCATAATCATTCATCCGTCGCCATTACCCTAGCTGCAGAATTTATTTTTAGTAACTATCAAAGCTTAAAGTAGAAGCTCTTCAACTTTCAACCTTCTAGGGTAATAATGAGCACTAATTTTCCATTTGTTCACTGATTCATTGATTCAGATTCAATTCTTAAATTACTTTGAATCAACTGAGATAGGTATTTGTTGAGCGAGCGAAGCGAGCGTCTCCTTTTGGCTCATTTGGCACGGACCTCTGTTTTTTTTTTCGGTTTCCACAGTTTTTCTTCGATCGAGCTGAAATTTTGCACACATGTACGGACCATTTCTGGGCGTTGCAGGCACTATTTTTTTTTAAATCCACTCATTGGTTCAAATTTAAAAAAAAATCTTTCGATTGGTTGGTTTGATCAATTTGAAATTTTGACAAGTTATTACAACCAACAATGTTCCCAATCTTACAAAGTTTCAGCCAAATCCTCCCATTGGTTAAAATTTAAAAAAATCTTTCATGGGATTTTTGAAATTTTAACTAGAACAGTTTGACCGATCAACTTAAAACTTTGCATGGTCTTTGGGACCAACATTATCTGTATTTTTTACAATTTTCAGACTTATCTGTGTTTAAATCCAAAAGTTATTGACAGTTTTCGGACATTTTGCGTGTTGGCTGTTAAATTCTCGTAAATATTTTGATCACGGCAACATAGAGCCTCTGTTCCAAGGTAGTTAGAGCAAAAACTTTCAAACGCATAGAAACAGATCAGTGATAGAAACTGATATGACCGTTCAACAGATCGATCTAATATTGTGTAAACACATAATATCATGAGTAGTCCAGGTATATTATTCAACGAGATCCTGTGATTTTTGAAAATTAACAAGGAACCGTTTGATTGGTCAACTTAAAACTTTACATGGTTATTGGGACCAATATTTTAGGAATTTTTAAAGATTGGCATACAAGTCTGTGACGAAATTCAAGAATTATTGGCTTTTAAGGAAATTTACGATCGACAGAATTTCGGTTGAAGGTGTTGCGCGTATATCCGTGCTCGCTCATCAACGCGTTACACAGAGCGTTTACCTAGTAAATAGTTGAGCGAGCGAAGCGAGCGTCTCCTTTTGGCTCATTTGGCACGGACATCTGTTTTTTTTTTTTTTTTTTTTTCTGCTAGGTGAGACTGTACAGGTCACAGTTTTTTTTTGATCGAGCTGAAATTTTGAACACATGTACGGACCATTTTTGGGCGTTGCAGGCCCTATTTTTTTTAAATCCACTGATTGGTTCAAATTTAAAAAAAATATCTTTCGATTGGTTGGTTTGATCAATTTGAAATTTTGACAATTCATTACGACCAACATTGTCCCCAATCATACAAAGTTTCAGCCAAATCTTCCCATTGGTTAAAATAAAAATAAATATTTCATGTGATTATTGAAATTTAAACTAGAAACGTTTGACCGATCAACTTAAAACTTTGAATGGTATTTGGGACCAACATTATCTGTATTTTTAACAATTTTCATACTAATCTGTGTTTAAATCTAAAAGATATTGACAATTTACGGACATTTTGCGTGTTGGCTGTCAAATTTCTGGAATTTCACATTTCACGGCAACTTTGAATCTTCATTCCAAGGTAGTTAGAGCATAGACAGAGCGTTCAACAGATCGATTTAAATCATATGAGTGGTCCCAGCAGTGCGATTGTATCTAGTGGAGCGGTCGCTCCACGCCAGCCAAGTCGTACGGCGCGCGCACACTCTCATTTAAAAAGGCTGGAGCAACCCACTTTTACTGTAAGCATCAAAGTGGCATTTTCGGCCTACTGGATCTTAAATATCACAAAAATATAATAAATCACAAAATATCACAATGTTGCGAAATATCTTAATTTCGAGCTATGGCCCACCCTACAACATATACCAAATTTGGGAACAATAGGTTACGCCCTTTGCGCGCTAGAGGGCCGTGAAAACAGTGTTTTAGGGCGGTTTTCATAATAATAATAATAATAATCTCAGTAGTAGTCTCCTGGAATTCAAATCCGGTAACAAGGCCACAGCCTAAACGGCTAAACCGATTGATCTCACATTTTTACCACGTGTGCACTTTTGGCGTCTGATTTAACCTTCACCCCATGAATTTTTTGTGCCGCCATTTTGAAACCGGAAGTGACGTCATATCTCAACAACGGCTAAACACATTGGAGCGAAAATAGCGCCAAACGATTCGGACGGTGAACTATATGCATTATCAGTAGCAAAAGACTAAACATTTTGTTAACGAAACCGGAAATGACGTCATGAAATTTGAAATACATCGATTGGCATTTCGGCAACAAAGGTTGATCCGATTATTTTGATATTTATGTAACGTATGCACTTCTGATATATCATTTGACTTGTAACAAAACCAACCGGAAGCCGCCATTGTTAAACCGGAAGTGACATCATATCTTAATATTGGCTAAATAGATTTGAACGAAACCAGCGCCACACAATTTAGACGGGCAACTTTATGTTTTATCATCAGTAATATTTGCAGTTTCTTATAGCAAAACCGGAAATGACGTTACACATTTTAAAAATCTCACAAATTTACATTTTGATACAATACATACTATTTGAGACAGCTTATAATAACTTAATAAGATGTTATCATGTGTAAATTAAAATTCAAGGGGTCAGAGATTTCAGCCGCCATTTTGAAACCGGAAGTAACGTTGTATCTCGAAAACTGGTATACCGATCAGTACGAAACTAGCGCCAAATGATTCGGAATGCCGCCTTTATGGAATAGGAACAGTCAAAGTAGAATGTTTTTATTTATGAGCCCGGAAATGACGTCATTCAAATTTAAAAATTATTATATTCCCCATTCTATACAATGAATACATATTCAGAAAGCCTAAAATGATACACATTAATTGTAGATATAAATTCTATGTGGCAGTGCAGTAAGTTTAGCAGCCATTTTGAAAACCGAAGTGTTATATGCCATATCTCGGAACTGGGTTGGCCGATTGGAATGAAACCTTTGCTATTCTTCACGAAAGACTATACATGAATAAACAACAGATTTTCATTAGTAGTAACCAAATCTTAAATGGCGATTTTTTTAAAAGAATTTAGTAATTGTTTATTTCATATGCGTCACAAGTTGTAAATAATAAACTAAAAAAAGGAGTGATATCCCCATAAAAAACACTTCGTGTAAAAATACCAGCCAAGTCTCTTCAACTAAAAAAAAATATATGAATTCTAAAAATTCTGCACTGAAAAGTATTGATATCAAAAAATTTGCCAAGTCAAAACTTTATTTGAAAATCAAAAAATACTTGGCGCATCGTTTTTTTAGGGCATTATAGGTATACTATGTATATGTATATTTCATGTATAATTTATAATTGGCTTATACTTCCAAGCTATTTATGTACACGATGCGCCAAGTATTTTTTGATTTTAAAATAAAGTTTTGACTTGGCAAATTTTTTGATATCAATACTTTTCAGTGCAGAATTTTTAGATTTCATATATTTTTTTTTAGTTGAAGAGACTTGGCTGGTATTTTTACACGAAGTGTTTTTTATGGGGATAACTTTTTAGCCGAGATAATGGATCGTTATCTACACCAATTGATGAAAGTAATTTAGCCTATCAGAAGGTAAAGCAATTCAAAGTGCTTTAAGTCGACTTCCTGAGATAAATAATGTGATTATATTTCATATTCTCGTAGCTTTTGCACAATTCAAATGGTTAACAATGATATTAATAGTTTACTTGATAACGATCCATTATCTCGGCTAAGAAAGTTATACAATCGCCCTGCTGGTATATGTTTTGAACGAGATCCTGTGATTTTTGAAAATTAACAAGGAACCGTTTGATCGATCAACTTAAAACGTTGCATGGTTATTGGGAAATATTTTAGGATTTTTTTGAGATTTTCATACAAGTCTGTGACGAAGAACATTTTTGATAGACATAATTTCGGTTCGAGGTGTTGCGCGTATCCGTGCTCGCTCATTGACGCGTTACACAGAGCGTTTTCCTAGTTACTATGATAGTTAGCAGCCTCATGCTCAAAAGAATTTACGGATTTATCGACGCAAGTGCCCAGAGTCTACTGGATTCCGTCAATAAGATTATTAGCACACGGTCTTGTGGTGTTGAGGACTGACATCCGCAAATATCTACTTAAAGACGCAACTTCTGCAGAGCATGAGGCTGTTACTGATTAGTTTTAGTTCAAAATTTATTTCGAAATCAAAAATTATGGATTGGGTAAAGACACGTTGTGTATAAGAGTGTTGATGAGCGAGCACAGAACATGCAACATCCCTAGTCACGATACACGACACGACACAATACGAATTTCTCTGCAACTTTCCAATCTCCATATATTATAAATACTCTATAAATACTATAAATACCCCTGGATGTCAGGAAAACATAAAAATTCTATGGGGTTTAACGTATAGTATCATTTTGCAACCAAAAGAACATAAAAAATTGATTTCACAGTGAAAAAAAATCCAAAAAATGCCCTGCGGGGCAGTTTTGAACATGTCCCCCACCACCCCAAAGTGCAATAATTAAAAAATATTGAATATTTCAAGAAAATACACCTCAAAACGTCTCAAAATTGATTTCAAAGTGTCCAAAAACCAAAAAACGCCCTGCGGGGCAGGGTGGGGGACGCGCCCCCCACACCCCCCTTAAACCCCCCTTGACCTGCCCCCACCTGGCAGAAATCCTGCGGGCGCCCATGCTTACCTGCATAGTACCATAAAGTAATAGTACTTTTTCCGGAAATCACTTTTGACAACCTATACTAAACTTTTAAAATGACATAAATAATTGACCGATTGGCTTAAAAATGTGTTAAAGTTTAGAAAATGTTGGTCTTGATCACCTTGATACTCTACTCTGCCTGCAGGTGTGCTGCGAGCGCGGGTGGAGAGAGTACAGTGGCAAGCCTGGCGGCGGGGGAGAGAACCTATGTGTAGTGCTCTACTCTGCCTGCAGGTGTGCTGCGAGCGCGGGTGGAGAGAGTACAGTGGCGAGCCTGGCGGCGGGGGAGAGAACCTATGTGTAGTGCTCTACTCTGCCTGCAGGTGTGCTACGAGCGCGGGTGGAGAGAGTACAGTGGCGAGCCTGGCGGCGGGGGAGAGAACCTATGTGTAGTGCTCTACTCTGCCTGCAGGTGTGCTGCGAGCGCGGGTGGAGAGAGTACAGTGGCGAGCCTGGCGGCGGGGGAGAGAACCTATGTGTAGTGCTCTACTCTGCCTGCAGGTGTGCTGCGAGCGCGGGTGGAGAGAGTACAGTGGCGAGCCTGGCGGCGGGGGAGAGAACCTATGTGTAGTGCTCTACTCTGCCTGCAGGTGTGCTGCGAGCGCGGGTGGAGAGAGTACAGTGGCGAGCCTGGCGGCGGGGGAGAGAACCTATGTGTAGTGCTCTACTCTGCCTGCAGGTGTGCTGCGAGCGCGGGTGGAGAGAGTACAGTGGCGAGCCTGGCGGCGGGTTAGAGAACCTATGTGTAGTGCTCTACTCTGCCTGCAGGTGTGCTGCGAGCGCGGGTGGAGAGAGTACAGTGGCGAGCCTGGCGGCGGGGGAGAGAACCTATGTGTAGTGCTCTACTCTGCCTGCAGGTGTGCTGCGAGCGCGGGTGGAGAGAGTACAGTGGCGAGCCTGGCGGCGGGGGAGAGAACCTATGTGTAGTGCTCTACTCTGCCTGCAGGTGTGCTGCGAGCGCGGGTGGAGAGAGTACAGTGGCGAGCCTGGCGGCGGGGGAGAGAACCTATGTGTAGTGCTCTACTCTGCCTGCAGGTGTGCTGCGAGCGCGGGTGGAGAGAGTACAGTGGCGAGCCTGGCGGCGGGGGAGAGAACCTATGTGTAGTGCTCTACTCTGCCTGCAGGTGTGCTGCGAGCGCGGGTGGAGAGAGTACAGTGGCGAGCCTGGCGGCGGGGGAGAGAACCTATGTGTAGTGCTCTACTCTGCCTGCAGGTGTGCTGCGAGCGCGGGTGGAGAGAGTACAGTGGCGAGCCTGGCGGCGGGGGAGAGAACCTATGTGTAGTGCTCTACTCTGCCTGCAGGTGTGCTGCGAGCGCGGGTGGAGAGAGTACAGTGGCGAGCCTGGCGGCGGGGGAGAGAACCTATGTGTAGTGCTCTACTCTGCCTGCAGGTGTGCTGCGAGCGCGGGTGGAGAGAGTACAGTGGCGAGCCTGGCGGCGGGGGAGAGAACCTATGTGTAGTGCTCTACTCTGCCTGCAGGTGTGCTGCGAGCGCGGGTGGAGAGAGTACAGTGGCGAGCCTGGCGGCGGGGGAGAGAACCTATGTGTAGTGCTCTACTCTGCCTGCAGGTGTGCTGCGAGCGCGGGTGGAGAGAGTACAGTGGCGAGCCTGGCGGCGGGGGAGAGAACCTATGTGTAGTGCTCTACTCTGCCTGCAGGTGTGCTGCGAGCGCGGGTGGAGAGAGTACAGTGGCGAGCCTGGCGGCGGGGGAGAGAACCTATGTGTAGTGCTCTACTCTGCCTGCAGGTGTGCTGCGAGCGCGGGTGGAGAGAGTACAGTGGCGAGCCTGGCGGCGGGGGAGAGAACCTATGTGTAGTGCTCTACTCTGCCTGCAGGTGTGCTGCGAGCGCGGGTGGAGAGAGTACAGTGGCGAGCCTGGCGGCGGGGGAGAGAACCTATGTGTAGTGCTCTACTCTGCCTGCAGGTGTGCTGCGAGCGCGGGTGGAGAGAGTACAGTGGCGAGCCTAGCGGCGGGGGAGAGAACCTATGTGTAGTGCTCTACTCTGCCTGCAGGTGTGCTACGAGCGCGGGTGGAGAGAGTACAGTGGCGAGCCTGGCGGCGGGGGAGAGAACCTATGTGTAGTGCTCTACTCTGCCTGCAGGTGTGCTACGAGCGCGGGTGGAGAGAGTACAGTGGCGAGCCTGGCGGCGGGGGAGAGAACCTATGTGTAGTGCTCTACTCTGCCTGCAGGTGTGCTGCGAGCGCGGGTGGAGAGAGTACAGTGGCGAGCCTGGCGGCGGGGGAGAGAACCTATGTGTAGTGCTCTACTCTGCCTGCAGGTGTGCTGCGAGCGCGGGTGGAGAGAGTACAGTGGCGAGCCTAGCGGCGGGGGAGAGAACCTATGTGTAGTGCTCTACTCTGCCTGCAGGTGTGCTGCGAGCGCGGGTGGAGAGAGTACAGTGGCGAGCCTGGCGGCGGGGGAGAGAACCTATGTGTAGTGCTCTACTCTGCCTGCAGGTGTGCTGCGAGCGCGGGTGGAGAGAGTACAGTGGCGAGCCTAGCGGCGGGGGAGAGAACCTATGTGTAGTGCTCTACTCTGCCTGCAGGTGTGCTGCGAGCGCGGGTGGAGAGAGTACAGTGGCGAGCCTGGCGGCGGGGGAGAGAACCTATGTGTAGTGCTCTACTCTGCCTGCAGGTGTGCTGCGAGCGCGGGTGGAGAGAGTACAGTGGCGAGCCTGGCGGCGGGGGAGAGAACCTATGTGTAGTGCTCTACTCTGCCTGCAGGTGTGCTGCGAGCGCGGGTGGAGAGAGTACAGTGGCGAGCCTGGCGGCGGGGGAGAGAACCTATGTGTAGTGCTCTACTCTGCCTGCAGGTGTGCTACGAGCGCGGGTGGAGAGAGTACAGTGGCGAGCCTGGCGGCGGGGGAGAGAACCTATGTGTAGTGCTCTACTCTGCCTGCAGGTGTGCTGCGAGCGCGGGTGGAGAGAGTACAGTGGCGAGCCTGGCGGCGGGGGAGAGAACCTATGTGTAGTGCTCTACTCTGCCTGCAGGTGTGCTGCGAGCGCGGGTGGAGAGAGTACAGTGGCGAGCCTGGCGGCGGGGGAGAGAACCTATGTGTAGTGCTCTACTCTGCCTGCAGGTGTGCTGCGAGCGCGGGTGGAGAGAGTACAGTGGCGAGCCTGGAGACGGGGGAGAGAACCTATGTGTAGTGCTCTACTCTGCCTGCAGGTGTGCTGCGAGCGCGGGTGGAGAGAGTACAGTGGCGAGCCTGGCGGCGGGGGAGAGAACCTATGTGTAGTGCTCTACTCTGCCTGCAGGTGTGCTGCGAGCGCGGGTGGAGAGAGTACAGTGGCGAGCCTGGCGGCGGGGGAGAGAACCTATGTGTAGTGCTCTACTCTGCCTGCAGGTGTGCTGCGAGCGCGGGTGGAGAGAGTACAGTGGCGGGCCTGGCGGCGGGGGAGAGAACATATGTGTAGTGCTCTACTCTGCCTGCAGGTGTGCTGCGAGCGCGGGTGGAGAGAGTACAGTGGCGAGCCTGGCGGCGGGGGAGAGAACCTATGTGTAGTGCTCTACTCTGCCTGCAGGTGTGCTGCGAGCGCGGGTGGAGAGAGTACAGTGGCGAGCCTGGCGGCGGGGGAGAGAACCTATGTGTAGTGCTCTACTCTGCCTGCAGGTGTGCTGCGAGCGCGGGTGGAGAGAGTACAGTGGCGAGCCTGGCGGCGGGGGAGAGAACCTATGTGTAGTGCTCTACTCTGCCTGCAGGTGTGCTGCGAGCGCGGGTGGAGAGAGTACAGTGGCGAGCCTGGCGGCGGGGGAGAGAACCTATGTGTAGTGCTCTACTCTGCCTGCAGGTGTGCTGCGAGCGCGGGTGGAGAGAGTACAGTGGCGAGCCTGGCGGCGGGGGAGAGAACCTATGTGTAGTGCTCTACTCTGCCTGCAGGTGTGCTGCGAGCGCGGGTGGAGAGAGTACAGTGGCGAGCCTGGCGGCGGGGGAGAGAACCTATGTGTAGTGCTCTACTCTGCCTGCAGGTGTGCTGCGAGCGCGGGTGGAGAGAGTACAGTGGCGAGCCTGGCGGCGGGGGAGAGAACCTATGTGTAGTGCTCTACTCTGCCTGCAGGTGTGCTGCGAGCGCGGGTGGAGAGAGTACAGTGGCGAGCCTGGCGGCGGGGGAGAGAACCTATGTGTAGTGCTCTACTCTGCCTGCAGGTGTGCTGCGAGCGCGGGTGGAGAGAGTACAGTGGCGAGCCTGGCGGCGGGGGAGAGAACCTATGTGTAGTGCTCTACTCTGCCTGCAGGTGTGCTGCGAGCGCGGGTGGAGAGAGTACAGTGGCGAGCCTGGCGGCGGGGGAGAGAACCTATGTGTAGTGCTCTACTCTGCCTGCAGGTGTGCTGCGAGCGCGGGTGGAGAGAGTACAGTGGCGAGCCTGGCGGCGGGGGAGAGAACCTATGTGTAGTGCTCTACTCTGCCTGCAGGTGTGCTGCGAGCGCGGGTGGAGAGAGTACAGTGGCGAGCCTAGCGGCGGGGGAGAGAACCTATGTGTAGTGCTCTACTCTGCCGGCAGGTGTGCTGCGAGCGCGGGTGGAGAGAGTACAGTGGCGAGCCTGGCGGCGGGGGAGAGAACCTATGTGTAGTGCTCTACTCTGCCTGCAGGTGTGCTGCGAGCGCGGGTGGAGAGAGTACAGTGGCGAGCCTGGCGGCGGGGGAGAGAACCTATGTGTTGTGCTCTACTCTGCCTGCAGGTGTGCTGCGAGCGCGGGTGGAGAGAGTACAGTGGCGAGCCTGGCGGCGGGGGAGAGAACCTATGTGTAGTGCTCTACTCTGCCTGCAGGTGTGCTGCGAGCGCGGGTGGAGAGAGTACAGTGGCGAGCCTGGCGGCGGGGGAGAGAACCTATGTGTAGTGCTCTACTCTGCCTGCAGGTGTGCTGCGAGCGCGGGTGGAGAGAGTACAGTGGCGAGCCTGGCGGCGGGTTAGAGAACCTATGTGTAGTGCTCTACTCTGCCTGCAGGTGTGCTGCGAGCGCGGGTGGAGAGAGTACAGTGGCGAGCCTGGCGGCGGGGGAGAGAACCTATGTGTAGTGCTCTACTCTGCCTGCAGGTGTGCTGCGAGCGCGGGTGGAGAGAGTACAGTGGCGAGCCTGGCGGCGGGGGAGAGAACCTATGTGTAGTGCTCTACTCTGCCTGCAGGTGTGCTGCGAGCGCGGGTGGAGAGAGTACAGTGGCGAGCCTGGCGGCGGGGGAGAGAACCTATGTGTAGTGCTCTACTCTGCCTGCAGGTGTGCTGCGAGCGCGGGTGGAGAGAGTACAGTGGCGAGCCTGGCGGCGGGGGAGAGAACCTATGTGTAGTGCTCTACTCTGCCTGCAGGTGTGCTGCGAGCGCGGGTGGAGAGAGTACAGTGGCGAGCCTGGCGGCGGGGGAGAGAACCTATGTGTAGTGCTCTACTCTGCCTGCAGGTGTGCTGCGAGCGCGGGTGGAGAGAGTACAGTGGCGAGCCTGGCGGCGGGGGAGAGAACCTATGTGTAGTGCTCTACTCTGCCTGCAGGTGTGCTGCGAGCGCGGGTGGAGAGAGTACAGTGGCGAGCCTGGCGGCGGGGGAGAGAACCTATGTGTAGTGCTCTACTCTGCCTGCAGGTGTGCTGCGAGCGCGGGTGGAGAGAGTACAGTGGCGAGCCTGGCGGCGGGGGAGAGAACCTATGTGTAGTGCTCTACTCTGCCTGCAGGTGTGCTGCGAGCGCGGGTGGAGAGAGTACAGTGGCGAGCCTGGCGGCGGGGGAGAGAACCTATGTGTAGTGCTCTACTCTGCCTGCAGGTGTGCTGCGAGCGCGGGTGGAGAGAGTACAGTGGCGAGCCTAGCGGCGGGGGAGAGAACCTATGTGTAGTGCTCTACTCTGCCTGCAGGTGTGCTGCGAGCGCGGGTGGAGAGAGTACAGTGGCGAGCCTGGCGGCGGGGGAGAGAACCTATGTGTAGTGCTCTACTCTGCCTGCAGGTGTGCTGCGAGCGCGGGTGGAGAGAGTACAGTGGCGAGCCTGGCGGCGGGGGAGAGAACCTATGTGTAGTGCTCTACTCTGCCTGCAGGTGTGCTGCGAGCGCGGGTGGAGAGAGTACAGTGGCGAGCCTGGCGGCGGGGGAGAGAACCTATGTGTAGTGCTCTACTCTGCCTGCAGGTGTGCTGCGAGCGCGGGTGGAGAGAGTACAGTGGCGAGCCTGGCGGCGGGGGAGAGAACCTATGTGTAGTGCTCTACTCTGCCTGCAGGTGTGCTGCGAGCGCGGGTGGAGAGAGTACAGTGGCGAGCCTGGCGGCGGGGGAGAGAACCTATGTGTAGTGCTCTACTCTGCCTGCAGGTGTGCTGCGAGCGCGGGTGGAGAGAGTACAGTGGCGAGCCTGGCGGCGGGGGAGAGAACCTATGTGTAGTGCTCTACTCTGCCTGCAGGTGTGCTGCGAGCGCGGGTGGAGAGAGTACAGTGGCGAGCCTGGCGGCGGGGGAGAGAACCTATGTGTAGTGCTCTACTCTGCCTGCAGGTGTGCTGCGAGCGCGGGTGGAGAGAGTACAGTGGCGAGCCTGGCGGCGGGGGAGAGAACCTATGTGTAGTGCTCTACTCTGCCTGCAGGTGTGCTGCGAGCGCGGGTGGAGAGAGTACAGTGGCGAGCCTGGCGGCGGGGGAGAGAACCTATGTGTAGTGCTCTACTCTGCCGGCAGGTGTGCTGCGAGCGCGGGTGGAGAGAGTACAGTGGCGAGCCTAGCGGCGGGGGAGAGAACCTATGTGTAGTGCTCTACTCTGCCTGCAGGTGTGCTGCGAGCGCGGGTGGAGAGAGTACAGTGGCGAGCCTGGCGGCGGGGGAGAGAACCTATGTGTAGTGCTCTACTCTGCCTGCAGGTGTGCTGCGAGCGCGGGTGGAGAGAGTACAGTGGCGAGCCTGGCGGCGGGGGAGAGAACCTATGTGTAGTGCTCTACTCTGCCTGCAGGTGTGCTACGAGCGCGGGTGGAGAGAGTACAGTGGCGAGCCTGGCGGCGGGGGAGAGAACCTATGTGTAGTGCTCTACTCTGCCTGCAGGTGTGCTGCGAGCGCGGGTGGAGAGAGTACAGTGGCGAGCCTGGCGGCGGGGGAGAGAACCTATGTGTAGTGCTCTACTCTGCCTGCAGGTGTGCTGCGAGCGCGGGTGGAGGGAGTACAGTGGCGAGCCTGGCGGCGGGGGAGAGAACCTATGTGTAGTGCTCTACTCTGCCTGCAGGTGTGCTGCGAGCGCGGGTGGAGAGAGTACAGTGGCGAGCCTGGCGGCGGGGGAGAGAACCTATGTGTAGTGCTCTACTCTGCCTGCAGGTGTGCTGCGAGCGCGGGTGGAGAGAGTACAGTGGCGAGCCTGGCGGCGGGGGAGAGAACCTATGTGTAGTGCTCTACTCTGCCTGCAGGTGTGCTGCGAGCGCGGGTGGAGAGAGTACAGTGGCGAGCCTGGCGGCGGGGGAGAGAACCTATGTGTAGTGCTCTACTCTGCCTGCAGGTGTGCTGCGAGCGCGGGTGGAGAGAGTACAGTGGCGAGCCTGGCGGCGGGGGAGAGAACCTATGTGTAGTGCTCTACTCTGCCTGCAGGTGTGCTGCGAGCGCGGGTGGAGAGAGTACAGTGGCGAGCCTGGCGGCGGGGGAGAGAACCTATGTGTAGTGCTCTACTCTGCCGGCAGGTGTGCCGCGAGCGCGGGTGGAGAGAGTACAGTGGCGAGCCTGGCGGCGGGGGAGAGAACCTATGTGTAGTGCTCTACTCTGCCTGCAGGTGTGCTGCGAGCGCGGGTGGAGAGAGTACAGTGGCGAGCCTGGCGGCGGGGGAGAGAACCTATGTGTAGTGCTCTACTCTGCCGGCAGGTGTGCTGCGAGCGCGGGTGGAGAGAGTACAGTGGCGAGCCTGGCGGCGGGGGAGAGAACCTATGTGTAGTGCTCTACTCTGCCGGCAGGTGTGCTGCGAGCGCGGGTGGAGAGAGTACAGTGGCGAGCCTGGCGGCGGGGGAGAGAACCTATGTGTAGTGCTCTACTCTGCCTGCAGGTGTGCTGCGAGCGCGGGTGGAGAGAGTACAGTGGCGAGCCTGGCGGCGGGGGAGAGAACCTATGTGTAGTGCTCTACTCTGCCTGCAGGTGTGCTGCGAGCGCGGGTGGAGAGAGTACAGTGGCGAGCCTGGCGGCGGGGGAGAGAACCTATGTGTAGTGCTCTACTCTGCCTGCAGGTGTGCTGCGAGCGCGGGTGGAGAGAGTACAGTGGCGAGCCTGGCGGCGGGGGAGAGAACCTATGTGTAGTGCTCTACTCTGCCTGCAGGTGTGCTGCGAGCGCGGGTGGAGAGAGTACAGTGGCGAGCCTGGCGGCGGGGGAGAGAACCTATGTGTAGTGCTCTACTCTGCCTGCAGGTGTGCCGCGAGCGCGGGTGGAGAGAGTACAGTGGCGAGCCTGGCGGCGGGGGAGAGAACATATGTGTAGTGCTCTACTCTGCCTGCAGGTGTGCTGCGAGCGCGGGTGGAGAGAGTACAGTGGCGAGCCTGGCGGCGGGGGAGAGAACCTATGTGTAGTGCTCTACTCTGCCGGCAGGTGTGCTGCGAGCGCGGGTGGAGAGAGTACAGTGGCGAGCCTAGCGGCGGGGGAGAGAACCTATGTGTAGTGCTCTACTCTGCCTGCAGGTGTGCTGCGAGCGCGGGTGGAGAGAGTACAGTGGCGAGCCTGGCGGCGGGGGAGAGAACCTATGTGTAGTGCTCTACTCTGCCTGCAGGTGTCCTACGAGCGCGGGTGGAGAGAGTACAGTGGCGAGCCTGGCGGCGGGGGAGAGAACCTATGTGTAGTGCTCTACTCTGCCTGCAGGTGTGCTGCGAGCGCGGGTGGAGAGAGTACAGTGGCGAGCCTGGCGGCGGGGGAGAGAACCTATGTGTAGTGCTCTACTCTGCCTGCAGGTGTGCTGCGAGCGCGGGTGGAGAGAGTACAGTGGCGAGCCTGGCGGCGGGGGAGAGAACCTATGTGTAGTGCTCTACTCTGCCTGCAGGTGTGCTGCGAGCGCGGGTGGAGAGAGTACAGTGGCGAGCCTGGCGGCGGGGGAGAGAACCTATGTGTAGTGCTCTACTCTGCCTGCAGGTGTGCTACGAGCGCGGGTGGAGAGAGTACAGTGGCGAGCCTGGCGGCGGGGGAGAGAACCTATGTGTAGTGCTCTACTCTGCCTGCAGGTGTGCTGCGAGCGCGGGTGGAGAGAGTACAGTGGCGAGCCTGGCGGCGGGGGAGAGAACCTATGTGTAGTGCTCTACTCTGCCTGCAGGTGTGCTGCGAGCGCGGGTGGAGAGAGTACAGTGGCGAGCCTGGCGGCGGGGGAGAGAACCTATGTGTAGTGCTCTACTCTGCCTGCAGGTGTGCTGCGAGCGCGGGTGGAGAGAGTACAGTGGCGAGCCTGGCGGCGGGGGAGAGAACCTATGTGTAGTGCTCTACTCTGCCTGCAGGTGTGCTGCGAGCGCGGGTGGAGAGAGTACAGTGGCGAGCCTGGCGGCGGGGGAGAGAACCTATGTGTAGTGCTCTACTCTGCCTGCAGGTGTGCCGCGAGCGCGGGTGGAGAGAGTACAGTGGCGAGCCTGGCGGCGGGGGAGAGAACCTATGTGTAGTGCTCTACTCTGCCTGCAGGTGTGCTGCGAGCGCGGGTGGAGAGAGTACAGTGGCGAGCCTAGCGGCGGGGGAGAGAACCTATGTGTAGTGCTCTACTCTGCCTGCAGGTGTGCTGCGAGCGCGGGTGGAGAGAGTACAGTGGCGAGCCTGGCGGCGGGGGAGAGAACCTATGTGTAGTGCTCTACTCTGCCTGCAGGTGTGCTGCGAGCGCGGGTGGAGAGAGTACAGTGGCGAGCCTGGCGGCGGGGGAGAGAACCTATGTGTAGTGCTCTACTCTGCCTGCAGGTGTGCTGCGAGCGCGGGTGGAGAGAGTACAGTGGCGAGCCTAGCGGCGGGGGAGAGAACTCGTGGAACCTATGGTGGCGCACCAACGGCTTCCCGCTGAACCATCACAAGCAGCTGAAGGCCTGGCAGTTCGTCAACCACATACCCAAGGGCGCCACCATCTGCCGCAAGGACAACCTCGCCAGACACTTAAGGTGCATGCAGCGCGTGCACGGGGACATCTACGACTTCAGGTGAGAGTCGCTGGGAGCGCATGAAACAGATGGAAGTATAATATTGTCTTGGGGGACAGGACAAGGGCGACCACACAAGCTATGTATTAACACTTCCATTGCCCCGCTGTCAGTCCTGCTGGATACAACCTGCCACTGGAGTACACCAAGCTGGTGGCTGAGTGCAGTCGACAGCGCACGCGCAACGCAAACACGGTCGTCTGGATCTGCAAGCCAGTCAGTCAGAGCCAGGGCAGAGGCATCTTCCTGTTCAGAGTGAGTCCACACACCTTGACTTAGATAGCTTACCTATGTCACCACACAACGATGCAGATGAGACAGCCAGCCAGACAATGAATTAATTTGTAAATGATATTATCTTTAAGAAAAACATACATAATGCGGTATCTTATTATTTAACTATACTAATACTAGTTGTATATATTCTTAAGGGGGTTCCAGGGTAACGGCATAGGAATGAGAATTTGCTGTAATTCACACCAAAGATTAATAAAACCATATTACATACAACTAGCAAAAAATATTTGCCCCTTACGGTATGATATAATTAGATATTCTTGATTGAAGATCATCTTTTCCCCCATAAGATAACACAGGGAGACTTGAAATCGTCCCGGAAAATTGGCCTTTTATTGCTCCTAAAACCGCAAAAGGAATGAGAAATTATTGAAAATAGTCTCAAATTAAAGATAATAATTTTTACAATAAGACTGCTATTTAAAAATATGGGGTCACGGGCCAAATAAGAAAGAAAATGGGTACAATGTGTGAAATTTACCATAAATCTGGCAACATTGCACTACAAATATGAATTATTTTGGGATAGTTTAATTGGAACTTCAATTAAAAACATATACTTGAAGCACACGGTAAGATATAATTGTTTTATGCTGTTGTTTGAGGTATTATTTCATCAGAGATTTGTATGAATTACGGCGAATTCTAAGCACCATGACTGGAGCAGTGGGACCACTTTAATGCTTTTTTATAATAGCCTACAAATATTATATAATTGAGAATGTAGGTTTCTGTAGAGTACTTCCATGGAGTCAGGATGATAGGAAGGGATGTGCGTTGTGAAAAATATCCGACCGAACTGGGGCGCGAACCCGGGACCTCTCACTTGACGGGCGAAAGCTCTACCAACTGAGCTACCCGATCGGACAGACGGACATTAGACACAACACACTGATGAGGGTTAGAGATCTCCTAGGAGAATGGAATGAAGGTAGAGAATGCTTCTACGAACTGTCATACCACCGGTGGAAGTTTTCCACAGAAACCTACATTCTCATCATTCGAGCTGAAAAGCAACTCGTTCAGTCGAGTAAAAGAGGGTTGCGCACGCAAGTGCAAAGAGACATGGTGACAGCATCGTCACCGGTGGTATGACAGTTCGTAGAAGCATTCTCTACCTTCATTCCATTTTCCTCGGAGATCTCTAACTCTCATTAGCGCGTTGTGTCTAATGTCCGTCCGTCCGATCGGGTAGCTCAGTTGGTAGAGCTCTCGCCCGGCAAGTGAGAGGTCCCGGGTTCGAGCCCCGGTTCGGTCGGATATTTTTCACAACACACTTCCCTTCTTATTATAATACTAGAGGGACCCGTCATGTAAAACATGACCAATGTGCACCAGTGAGTTATGCGTAAATATAAAACGACAGCAATATTTGTCAGCAGAGTGTGCGTCGTTAATACATTTGACGTCGTTGATGACCCAATCTTAACAGAAAACGTTAAAAAATGAGGAACGAAGAAAAGCAATTTGATCATACCTATTATGGTAAAACAATTTCATATAAGTTTTCAAATTTACACCAGAGTATTCGTACTAAGTAAAAATAAGAAGAAAAACAATGTATGCGCCGTAAAAAATATATATATATATATATATTCATTACGTTGATACCGTGACCTGATGCCCACGGCCTTTTCTTCATTTGTTATGCTATTACATGTTATCTACGGCTTCATTATATTATACGTTCCTCAGATGTAGGGCGGAAGTAAATTTGTTTGATTTGCGGTGCACAATTTTGGATTGTAATCAAGCTCTACCAAGTACCGTTTCACTGATGTTAACAAATAACGTTATATTGAAGTATTCTCTTACAATAACTCATGTCACCATTACAAATGATTGGTTGATGTCAGAAATACTGTTCATATTGAAATGGACTTCAGCCGTTCTACCACTAATTAAAGTATAGATATTCAGTTAACAATGTAAAACTTAAACATTGGTGCTTCAAACTTTATCAACAGCAACATGAATTCGTTGTCAATACAATATGACTCAATACAGACCACTCTACGAAATAAGAAACGACTGAAAATGATTAATCTAACAACATTATTTAAAAACTTCGTCGGTTAGTTGGTTTGAGGGTTACAGAACCGTGTTGATTAAACGTAGGAAGAAAATAATACGTTTGATCGTTTGCAAATTGCATCTTGAGGCCAATGTTAAAAATCTATCGGCTTTGTTTGGTTTTCATGGCCCTCTAAAATACAGATCAAATGAAATTTTTTAAAAATTACACTTTGACGTTTCTTGGAGTAAAGAAGTTTTCTATGTAATGTCTCTTTTGAACGGTTATTATGTGTTATAGTAGATTTTTTACACACTCAAAGGGATAAGGATTACGTTTTAGGTAAGTAATGGTTATTTCTTTACTTTGCGAAGGCAAAAGACGTATTTTTAGACACGATTGGCAATGAAAGGCCACCATTTTAAATACAAAATAGTGCCGTTTTCAATATAATGTAAAGATTTGGACAGTTATTCTGTGTTAAAATACATTTCTTATAAACACAAAGGGATAATGATTGCCATTTAGGTAAGTTTCAGTTATTTATTTATGCACAAAGAGCAGAAGATGTATTTTGGACATGATTTGGGCAATGTAACGTCGACCATTTTAATTTTAAATACAACATAGAGAGTGTGCGCGCGAAATTGAGAGGATGCGCGCGCAGGCGTTCCTGACACACAGACAGAACTGGGTAACTATAAGTAAGATTTTTACTAAAATTAATTATGGTTTATTTACAACTTGTTTGAATTTCTATTGCTTTGCATCGAGAACCCTCTACTGATCGGCGTCTACAAGTCACCACTCTCTCGACGTGGATGTCACGGCTCCTGTTACAGAAGCTGAGCGAGCTCTGCTACGCCAGCGCTGCCGTGGTACAACGCTACATCGAGAACCCCCTGCTGATCGGCGTCTACAAGTCCCCACCCTCTCGACGTGAATGTCATGGCTCCTGTTACAGAAGCTGAGCGAGCTCTGCTACGCCAGCGCCGCCGTGGTACAGCGCTACATCGAGAACCCCCTGCTGATCGGCGTCCACAAGTCACCACCCTCTCGACGTGAATGTCATGGCTCCTGTTACAGAAGCTGAGCGAGCTCTGCTACGCCAGCGCCGCCGTGGTACAGCGCTACATCGAGAACCCCCTGCTGATCGGCGGCTACAAGTTCGACCTCCGCCTCTACGTCTGCGTGCCGAGCTACCACCCTCTCGTCGTCTACCTCTACAGCGACGGCCTGGCGAGGTTCGGGACGGACAAGTTCACGCTGGCCGACCTCGGCAATCCGTTCAGACATCTGACAAACAGCTCGCTGAACAAGCTGGGACCAGGATATGCCAGACATAAAGACAGAGTGGGCTCAGGTGCGTATTCATTGCTTGCACGGCCTTCTTTTGTTTTATATCAACAATGCAAAATTATTGAATTTTCCACCTGAGGACGGACATTACGTTGGCACTTTGAAGGGTCAGATTTATAATATTATTGAGGTAAATCGACGTATTTTTGTAATATGAGTGATTTATCTTCGTACTAAAGATATCGCCGAAGCCAAGGTGATACTAGCGCTCGGCCGTTTTAGAAAATTGAGAGAGAAAAATTGTTTCATAAGTGAGTCCAACTTTTACAGGATGTTCACATGATCAGTCTGATTGTATATTAGTAGCCCTTTTTAATTTTTGCTTACTGCATCGTTAATTAGGCGCTGGTTATTCAACAAAACCGCGCAAAACTCGGAAATTTGCAAAACGATTGGAGACCAAACTCGTTATCCAATTGATCTCAAATTTTAATCATAACTTAATGAAAGACAAACTTAGGGTTATCACTTGGCACATTTTTGAAATTTAGTTTTATACGACACCCATGGAGACAAGAAAGTAGCTATTTTTTCACCAAAAATCCCCTAATTATATCTAATAAATGAAACATAAAATTAAAAATGTATCAAGGGATAACCCTAAGTTTGTATTTTATCTAATTACGATTAAAATTTAAAATAATTTGGTCTTCCCCTTTTAGTCTCCAATCGTATCGCAAAAAGTGTCTACAAAAAGCAGCAAAATCGCTCGCGCTTGCAGCACCTTAACTATAAAATATCGTCATAAAGCTGAGAATCACAGCTATTCAACGTGCCATCAAAATGGTAGCAGGCAAGAATGATATGGCATCACCTGCAAACTATGAATAAGTATGAGTTACAGGCATAACATTGCTCTCTACGTCCTGCTGGCTTAACGTCCCATCCGAAGGACGGTGAGACATTCACAGCACGGGCCTCCACAACCCGCTCCGTCGAGAGACTGATAACAGGTGGAGGGAGGTCGTCACACTAACCCCCAAACACCCTAGTATCTCTGGCCCAACGGCAGCAACCTGGCAGGCCAGAGTTGAATGGTCACCCATCCAATGGCAATAAAAAGTGATTACGAGGAATACTGTTTTGGGATTTTATAGCATAAGGTCTGCGACGCCATCATAGCAACCGGTATCCACGGTATCCAATATTGAGCGAAGTTGCATGGATAACCGTTCTACTCTGTCCTGCTAGTCCGATCCTTCGGATCGGGCGTTAAGCCGTTGGTCCCCTTGGTATCTTTCATAGGAGTAGGCCACATGCCGGTACCGGGTTTTCTCTATTACATTCTCACTTGTGGAGCATCGGTTCTGTTGAGATCAAACCATGTTGCCATGTTCGATGTATTATTTCGAATCTTGCAGGATGCAAATGGACGCTGAAGCAGTTGCGCCACTACTTCCACCAGGTGGGCATCTGCGACTGGTTGCTATGGCAACGCATCAGCGCGCTGGTGGTGCTGACAGTGCTGAGTCAGCGTCACAACATCCCGGACACCGCCAACTGCTTCGAGTTCCTCGGCTTCGACGTGCTGCTCGACGCCGACCTGCGACCTTGGCTGCTCGAGGTCAGTAGCATTCCAACAGGCGCGTAGGAACTGCTCTATAGGGGGGGGGGGGGGGGGGGGGCAGCGTCACAACATCCCGGACACGGCCAACTGCTTCGAGTTCCTCGGCTTCGACGTGTTGCTCGACGCCGACCTGCGACCTTGGCTGCTCGAGGTCAGTAGCATTCCAACAGGCGCGTAGGAACTGCTCTCATAAGGGGGACGAAGCCCCGCAGGTCGTTTTTGTAAGATTTCAATATTTTAAGAGTGATTCTTGTGATTTAAAATGCGCAAACTGACAACAAACGATCTCACAGTTATTGCCTCGCAGAAGGAAGAAGCACTTCAAAAAAGTTTAGTGACATAAACATGCCTATGTAACATAGACATGCCTATGTAACATAGACATGCCTATGTAACATAGACATGCCTATGTAACATAGACATGCCTATGTAACATAGACATGCTTGTTAGTGAGAAATAAAAATCGTAACACGTTTGGCTACTAGAACGAACGCAGGCGCGTAGGAATAGGAGGGGAAAGGGGGGAACAGACCCCCATGTCTGGAGCCTGACCCCCCCTGCTAGAGATCCTAACCCCCCCCCCCCCCCCCCCCCGCTAGAGATCCTGAACATCTCCAGATATTCTCAGATGTTCACAGATTGCACAGATTTGCTCCATTATGAGGTTGAATTCTCAAAATTTTCTCAAGTTTTCAAAACTAATTGTACAGAGGAATTATCCAATGAGACAATTCATTTTTTCATTTGTCCAACATGATCATCCTCATGAATAAAATGTAAAAATTATACGTTAAACTATAAATACCAAAACACATAGGTACAGATTTTTCTTTTTGCTTATGTTGCTCTTGAAACCTTTGTATTCCAAGATCGATTGAATGTGCGGTTTAACCTGGGCTGTGCGGACTGCATATTGATTAGAGTATTGCATACTTGTTTGTGCCACTTTAAGATTGTAACATTTTGTAATTTGGTGAAATGTCTGCCGCCAGGTGAACCTGAGTCCGGCGCTGGGCAACGACTGCGATGTGGACGCCGCCGTGAAGAAGCCGATGCTCCACGACATGTTCGACCTCCTGGGACTTCCGGTCTGCAACACCGGGCTCTCGCTCTTCACCGTGTGGGCGAGCAGTCCGAGCGACGAGTCCGCCACGCTGGCTCTGTCGGTGGCGGCGGCGGCCACCAGATGGCGACGTGCGCTCGGCGTCAGGAGCGCGCCGGCCAGGAAGAGGACCTCGGCCAAGGTCAAGGTCCTCGCCAAGGTCAACGTCAATCAACAGGCGGAGGGCAATGAACCCTGGGTACGTCACATTCATATGTCACTGCATTTAGACTTCTTTTACCCCTTCCACGTTCATTTTGTCAACATAAATTCCACCCACCCCTTTATAATTAATTACGTCACACATTGATTCGGCAAGAATTCAGCAAGGTAGGAGGGCAAAGAAAATAGTTCATTCTGGTACGGGTAAGGGAGTATAGGAATAACACCTTCCCCCCCCCCCCCCCCCCCCCACTGGGCCCCATATGGCGCTTTTTGTTTTTTGACACATTGAATACAATTTGAGGGATATTTTTCTGAAATCCAGAGGTGGGAGCCTCCTCCCACTCCTCCTTAGGTCGCCCTATATTATGATTTGATATCACAATTTCCCTCATGAAAGGATATCATTTATATTTATATCAGATCAGACTAGATTATTATTGTTTAACGGGGCGTCAACGACGGGGTTATATTGCGCTAATTAATTCTAACTTTTAACTTTGTTGATAATAAGTGGAGGATATAGGGAGGGGTCCACCTAACTAAGGGGCCCGATCCGGGGGAGTCTGAAACTGGTGGGAAAGCCAGTTCAGTATCAAGGCAGACCGGTGGGGGTTGGGGGGGGGAAGAGAGCGGGGGAGGCTTCGGGCCGGTGGAACACGATTTCAGGGGGAGGTCATGGATGGGACTAGGTCGACCCTGGACTGCACTTAGTTGGGACAAAATCGTAATTTGAGGCGGCCTCTTAAGCCCCACAACCGCGTCAAGGTAGCTGTCCATTGGTGAGGCTTTCAGATATAGTTTCTAAATTTCAAAAAATAGCTCAATTTGTCTTTATTTCAAGATCATGGAAATTTTTTGTATTTAATTTCTTTTGTTTTCGACATGCTATAGCACCAGTTGCGTGAGTTTAGGCTTGTGGCTTCGCGTCATACGACTATGAGAGGCAATGCTAAGAAGGTTCTCTATAACAGTCAATGAAGTAACAACGTTTTATCGTTTTACGCTCTGCCCTGTAACCATGAGTAATACATAACAAAGTGTTTGAAGGTGTCAGTTTGAAGCGTTGCTATGAATGCTGTGATTGGTGGTTGCAGGGCGTGCATGAGCCAATGAGAGCGCCGCGCTGGGGCAATGACCGCGACTGGCGCGACCCGGTCAGCTCCGAGGGAGGCTGGGTGCGAGTCTACCCCTTCACAGCCACCTCCAGCCAGCCGGCGGACCTCACGCAGGACAAGGAGGTCAAGGTCATTGTGGCCGCCATGCACAGGTCAGTCGGGGTCATGGGTAGGAAGTACTTATAGAGTGGATCAGGAAACATCAGATTCATATTGTTAAAGAATAGTCAACAATTGATCAACATATAGTGTGAAATGTTTCGTTCTGCTATATAAAACACTATCACTAGATTGCGCCTTAATTGGTAAATAAATTAGTAAATAAATAAAACAGTTAATTGGCTGAATGGAAAGTACAAAATACAAATGATAATATACCTATGGGGCTGTGCATAAATGACGGCACGCTAAAAATGGGTTATTTTGACCCCCCCCCCTGTCACGTTGTGTCACTTTTTTCGAGACCCCCCCCCCCTCCCGTTTATGGTAGAGTAAACTATCTCTACCTACCCCCTTAAAATAATTTTTCTGACTGTAAAATGTATCGGAATTTTTAATTTTTAACAAAATTTCAGTTCTCTACATATCAACTGAAATTTAAAATGCTTGAAAATATCTATACCAAAACGTGACGTCCTTTATGCACAGTCCCTATAGATTGATGCACATATTGTGAAAAATGACCTTCGTTCGAAGAGAACAAAACCAAAAGAGATGCAACACTTTTCGATCCTGTACTTGATAATGATTTATTATGCATTTTTATATCATAAAAGAGTAAATATGTTAGGAAAAAGCGGTACCCATTCCCTCATGTCATAGTGAAGGAAGATGATACCATAGAGGTAAGAAATGATACTTTTGTAACCTCGCGAGCCACTCCGTTCAATACTCCTCATGTTTCACTTCAATTATCTTTGAAACATTTTGTTCTTAAAACCCTTGGATATTAAATCAATGCTGAAACTGTGTCTGGTAAATTAAGGTAAAGTAGTTCTTCCCACAAACTATGTTAATTTTAACTAAACAATCATTGAATTAGATTACTTTAGTTATAAAAAAATATTTAATTTGGAAAACTGATCCTTTATGAATCATGAACGTTTGCTTTCGAGATTGAGAAACCCAATTCGATAACGACTCTTATCCGTGTGTCGGCCAGGTACGTGAAGACCGCGCGCGAGATTGCGCGCAAGTGCGCCGACCAATCAGACGCCAGCCGGTGCGCGCTGCTGCGCGAGACCCTGCACCTCAAGTGCGACGTCTGGCTGCCGCAGATGTAGCCGCACGTCTGTTCCCATCTTCCAACCTCAACACTGCCAGCTGCCGCCGACCGTAGACTTACGCAAGCACCGATGTACGATTCACAGCTCGTTTATTGTTAAGTAGTTGTAATAAATCTCGTTAGTATTGCTAATCGTTTACGGTTTATATCCAGTCCAATCCAATACAACATAGCTGATAGAAGAACAATCCACTATAATATTAAAAATCACTCTAATTTATTTACAGTTTATATATTACACGAGTATTAAAATTGTGATAAAGAGTAGGCTTCTTTACACAGAGAAAGGCAAGATAATACACACAAGAATGCTCCATTTCTTGAGAATGTAAGCGATTACAACTATAATTTATCGAGACCACTTAAAGTCAGAAAAACCTGATTGGTGGAACAGATTTAAATTTATACAATGAACTCATTTCAAAATTTATAAATTCAGCCAGAAATGGAGCCTCTTATTTATTTTAACATCACTAGCAGAAAAGATAAAAAATAAATAAAATATATACAAATTTGAAAGTCCATAGATTCAAGGACTAACTAAAGTTATATTACATGAGTTTTTTTACACTAAGAAAAGATTAATGCAAAGTTTATAAGATTTGACGTGAAACAATTCTCAGCAGTCATTATAAAACATTTAAATAAATGCCAGTGATTTGGACCCTACTGAAACATGCTCTACAACAACACTTCATTGTACCAGAGAAGGAGATAATCTACATAAATGGGCTCATTTCTTTGAAAATATACATGCATTCAATTTGCTTTTTAAGCCCCATTTACACGGTGCAATTTCTTGAACAACTTCTGTGTCACATTCCCATTTTTCATACAATTTTGTATTTACACGATGCAACTTTCTGTCACAGAACTTGAAACATGTTCTAA
Source organism: Leuctra nigra (assembly GCA_934045905.1). NCBI lineage: Eukaryota > Metazoa > Arthropoda > Insecta > Plecoptera > Leuctridae > Leuctra > Leuctra nigra. The sequence continues at coordinate 1,801,462 of OW203769.1, forward strand.
TTTCCATTCAAGAAGTGTGACACAGAAGTGTGGTACAGAAGTTGTACAAGAAATTGCACCGTGTAAATGGGGCTTTAAGGCCCATTCCATACCAACAACTTTTTGTTGATCCCTCGTTTCTGGCCAGGCTTCTTTTCACATGTGCAGAAACAAGTTGATCAACCAAAAGTTGTTAGGGGGACTGAGCTTAAGTTGTCAAATGTCCAGTTGGCAGTTAAAAGTAAACCTGAATAAGTTCAGACTTTTTGCTTCCAAGTGAACTTTTCACCACTTAAAAGCTCTTGAAACATATTAAACGTGAATAAATGGAGCCTTTCAATAAACCTAGATACTATCCCATTCCCTCTTGATCAAAATAGTTTCACATTTTGCAACAATAGTGACAGAATTCAAAGTTATTCTTGCGAACAAATTTTTACAGTAAAAGTCAAGATTACAAGGAAGAATACAATTTCCAAACTTGATTTATCTTGTAAGCACATAATGATACCAGACAATCGATTCTGATTTGGTGAGTTAAAAAGAAGTAGGTAAGTTCTCTTCAAATCAAAATAATGAAAAATAGTCACATCATTTTTGATATTTTAAAATAAAATAACGTAATATTTACGAATGAGAGTTGATTGATGAAGAGAGTATCTAGAAGACGTCTTGGAAGGGAAACGCTGCCGTCTCCGGCGCGAGCATATCGGTGAGGAAGCACACGGTCCCGGCGAGGCCTTCGTACAGACTCCAGGGACAGTCCGGCGTGCGCGCGGCGCGCTGGAACTCCTGGCTGAAGATGAACGCGGCGAACTGTCTGGCGCGGTGCAGGTGCTTGGGGTCGCGCGTGAGGCGGTGGAGCAGGAGGAACACATAGCCGCTGCCGGCGACACCGTGGCAGATGCCGGGCCCCTTGCGCAGCAGGCCGCACCGCCAGGTCAGGTCGCCCGCCAGCAGGCAGGCGGTCAGGTAGCGGTCGTCGCGCCACAGCAGCCACGCCTTCGCCAGCAGGTACACCACGCCTGCAGCAAGAGCAGTCGCAGTGCATTGTAGCTATGCAGGGATGCAGTCGGGCCAGGGCGGACCAGGGCGGCACCCTGGCTTCTTTTTGGGGCACGGACAGGGCGCGCCTTGCTATCCTTCTCAAAATCCATTAAATTCATCCACGATTTACAATTTTATGCCTTAAAATTGCAAATAAATTGCATCTCAACTTTTGTTTATAGAGAATTAAAAAATCTATTTTAAATCTTCGACAAACATACGTAAGATCATCACTAAAATAGGTAATTTTCCCGGACAAATGGGGGGGGGGGGGGGGGGTCTTGGCCCCAAACCCTCCGCGGGTCGTGATAATTGCGGATAAGGTTCGTTTTCGGCTCCCTGGCACTTAATTTACTAGGTATGCACCCCTGTAGGCACTTACTAGTTCAGGGGTCGGCAACCTGTGGCTCCTTGGTGGTTTTTGAATGTCTCTTTATAATTTATTTATAATTTATTTAAAGATCTGGAATCGGAAAATTTAAAAAATTGCACCCTGGGGGACAACAATTTGAAGATTGTTTGATTCAATTTATTAATTTTAGAGCCACTGAATCACTTTTAAATTGTTGACATTCTAAAAAAAGGTCTGCAAGGCAACAACTGGGGGGTCAAAATATAAAAATAAAGAAAATAATCAAGATAAGCTAGTAATGCAATTAATTATTTTCAGTGTTTTATATTTCAGTACCTACCTTTAACTTTAACTAATTTAGGAAATTAGTTCCTTCACCAAAAAAGGTTGCCGACCCCTGTACTAGTGGTTACACCCTGCATATGTTTGTCGCGAAACTTAAAAACTAATTGCAAACTATTTTGCCCAATTCCCAAAGATAGTCTAAAGGTTTGATCACACTAGGTATGACTTTCAACTGCAGTTGAAAATCTCAACTGAGTTCTGCAAAGGAAGTTGAGATTTAAACTGAAGTTTAAAGTCATAATGTGAACAAGGTATAATTCCAAATCAAGAGGATGCATTGAAAATACTATGGAATATTGATGATCTAAGTAGTTTCATTCTAATTGTATGGCAAATATGAATTTCAAGGGAAACAGTTTTTTCACGATGCAACGAGGGGAATGGGGGAAGGCCTCCCAGTGACATTTAGGGCACAGGCCCTGAAAACTTTGAAATCTAAAGTGAATTTGGACTATTTCTACTTGTTTGAACAGTACATATCGGTGATTTGATAAATGGTCGTATAAGAGTATACCTTCACAATTATGAAAATTTGTTTAATAATTAAGTTTTTGATATATTAACAGCAGCAAACTCCCGAATGGAAATAACATTCCCATAAAATTCCCCTCACACCCGAGGTCCACAGCATATCAAAAGTGAATATATGTATTTGATTTAGTATTTGATAATCAATGCTTGAACAGTATTGATTGACAGGAAAACTATTATTTTGAAAGATTAAGAAAATTCTGCTGTTTTCTGCTCATGTATGTTGAGGTTAACACTCAGTTACACACCTACAAAAATTGCAGAAATTAACTTTCCTAATTAATAATTTGTACCTAAAAAAAATAAAAAATAAAAGGAGGACATTTATCGGATTAATATGCCGGGGGAATTCCGCCTCGCATAGCAAAGTAAACGCAGCAAGCTACGTACCTGGAGCGCCGTGGCACCAGTGCACCAGCTGGTCTTCGTCCCTGCGCGGCCTCCTCACCTCGTCGAGCGCGCAGGGGAAGTTGCCGGCGCGCGACTGCAGGGTCAGCAGGTAGTCCACACTGGCGCGCACATCTGCCAGCGCGGAGGAGCCCGGCGCGGGGCAGGACAGAAGCATCTGCAGGATCGAGCACAGGCCGTGCGCGGCGCCTGGCGACATGAAACATAATGGGGGGAATACCATTATTATTCAGCCAGGACGCACAGTCAATTCAATCGCAAAAGCCACGCGTTTCAGTGACTTATTTGGAAGCGTTAAATTTTCATAAAAATACAGCTTTTAGTCAAGTTGGACACAACATTTAAAGTTTAAAAATTTAACTTGATACCAAGTGTACCAACCGATGAAATCTCTTAAAGTTTATCTGAAGTTTAGCCAAAATAGTTCAACATTTTCCCCAAAAAATTGATAGGTACATTATTTGTATACAGTGTTGGGTAAGTTCCTTTTGAAAAGGAACTCTTTCCAGTTCCAGTTCCTTCAATAATGAGAGGAACTATTCCGTTCCTAGTTCCTTTATAAGAGGAACTTAGTTCCCTTTAGTTCCTTTTTAAAGAAATGTGTGATTTTAATTGGAACAATAAAAATTGCAATCTGCAAATTAAAAATTGAAAATAAACCATTTAAACACTGTATCACAGCAGATTCGAAAAGATTATAAGAGAGATAAGAAGATTTGTAAAAATTAAAAATTCAGTGGCGATGTGATGCGTCCTACACAGTGATCGGAAAGGAAATGTAAGGAAGGAAACAAAGTAAAGCTAAAAAGACGACGATCTGAAATCTGACATCTGTTCACGAGTTATTAGTCATTACTAGAAATGGAGTTCTTTGGTCTGAAGGGTATAGATAGGTAGATATATTTCCATTGTGTTAGGGTAGGTGACTACTGGGTTGAGTTATTTTTAGATGCCACATAGCTAGGGGGACATCTGACTTCTGACAGAATTAAACAAATATGTGGCTTCTAGACGAGTGCAGTTTTTCGGAGTAAAAGTACAGTCAAGTTTTAATATAAGGAACTTAGCAAAAATCGTTACAGTTCCTCAAAAAAAAAAAAAAACTAAGACGTTCCATAGTTCCTAAGAAAGGAACTAGTTCCTAGGAACGGAACTATTTCGTTCCGTTCCTACCCAACACTGTTTGTATAATAATGGGGAAGAAGTCGGACTAGCCAACCGTCTTCAGCATCCCTGGAGGCCCTACAATATGGTGGCTCCACCCCCAACCCAACATTGTTGGATGGGAAAATTGATTATTATTATTTTTAAAAGTTTGAAAATTTTCCATGACTAGCCGCTCCTGGTCAGGGTTTCAAGAACTATTTGATAAAAATATGGAGAAAGTTGCCAGAATAATTTACGTTTATAACATTAGTAATCATTTGCACTAGTCCTCCTAATACAATGCAAGCTGCAACAGGTGTCGTGAACCGCCGCCTCACCGAGGTATTCCGTGTCGTAGTACGAGTACATGAGCGGTGCGGGACTGTGGTTGGCTCGGGCGTACTTGCGTCCAGACTCGATGCTGAGGTCCCTGGTCTCGGTGATCAGCTGCTCGGAGACCGAGTCCTTGCCGACGTGGCGGTTGAGCCAGAGAGCCCCGGCGAGCTGCCCTGCGCGGCCCACAAACAGCTCGTCAGCGCTCGGCTTGGAGGCGCTTGTGGCGCTGAAGGTGGAGGCGAAGGCTTTCACGTGGGCGCTAGATGCCTTCGAGTCGCCTGAGATTAACACAGCTTACTTACAACTGCCATTGTTACATCGTAATAATCTTGTTTTAGTACCTAGGTACAAGGTGTAAATTGCAAAATGTATAACCAGGAGGTAAATTCTAGAACGATTTTCCAATTCCATTCTGATGGAATTCGGTCACGGCCATGAGGATTAACATTGTATGGAATTGAATTCTAGTGGACTTGGAAATTTAAAAGTTCTAGAATAGGGCCCCAGGCCAGGTAACAGACATCATCATGTAGGTAAGGTAATTGGTACATATCAAAAGTTCGATCTGACTCTTCAGGTATACATACATGTCACAATTTAAGAGCAAAAAATACAGAGGAGAGTACCTCTCGAATGTGAACATTTGAAAATCGATTCGGGGATGCCAAACAGCTCAAATTACTCCCTATTTTATAATTAATAACTCCCTATTTTTGCCCCGCAAGGGTGTTTTTCATAAAAAATCATCAAAATCGAAAAAACAAACAGTGTGAAACGTCAAGACAGGTCTCCCCTCCAAAGAACTAATAATTTTAGTAGAATGTGACTCCACTGAATAAGTAGTCTGAATATTTTATGTTACTTTTACTCCATGTTCCCGGTCTGTTCACCAACTGACAGATATAGAAGTTTTACACTTAAAGTGACCCGCAGTCGATCTGTGGATTGGGATTTTCTTGAAAAACAGGTATTTTACGAACCCCTTAGCGAGCTCAGCCCAAGAGAAGGCTCGGCATGAACAATCGGGCATGGTGCGCACGCAGGTAAAGTAGGGGACGGGAAAGTAAAAAGACCCTTTTCCAATCCACAGATCGACTGCGGATGACTATAGCCAGGAACACTTCTCACTGTGTCTATAAAGTGTCTTCAATTTGAAATTTGTCTTGTGACAACATATTCTGTCAGGGTGGAAGGCTAAAAACGGGGAGTAAGAACATAATGGAAGCTATGCTATAGACATGTGAACAAGTAACGTTGCCAATAAGTTACCTGCGTAGTGACTGATGGCTGCAGACACAGCGTAAACTCCCGCACTGCCGAGGAGAAACGCTGCGTTCGTCTTCGCGTTTCCCTTGCGCCTGTTAGCGTACTCCAGGGCCTCCGACATGTAGCGCTGTGCCTGGTTGATGAGCTGGTCACTCTCCTTGACAAACACCGGCGACCGACTCACATGGTACAGCATGTAGCCGATCCCAGAGCAACCGACGTACAGGCCGCCATCGCAGTCCCGGCTCGACGGAGGTTGGTTTTCTACGATGGTGCTGATCGTCTCGCTGATCTTGTGCTTCCAATACTTCTCAGAGAAATCATCGGTCTGGTGTGGTTCATAGTCAGCAAGATTGTTGGTGAAATAACACTTTGGTTCACTCATTTTGGGCCTTATTGAGGTTATTGTCGCTAGGCAGTATCAAACCTTTGGATGAGAAAAAGTAATGAATTAAATGTACGGGTTAAGTTTTAAATTAGACCATAAAAAGTATATATTACAGAATTTAACTTACTTGCTGATGTTAGTGAACTTTGATGAAATTATAACTCCTTATGTGATGACAGTGACAGCAGAATAGCGCTTCTGTGTTGTGTATGATCAAATACAGTACTTGGTATGATGCTAGCTCCAAGATTTTTGAACTCCATTCTTTTACCCGCCTAAATTTGAAACGAAATATTTCTAAATTCGTATTTTTTTTTCTCATAAATTCCAGATGAAATCTAAAACTCGAAAACTTGGAAGGCTGTTCTTGTACATTCACAAAGTGTGGCTTTTCTCAAAACTATTTCACATTCTCATCCAAGACCTTTTAGTAGAGGGCCAAGTGGTATCCCGTAGGATCGTCGTGAAGGGAAGGTGCCACCTATCTCACTAAATGCATATATAGGTCCAAAACCTAAAAAATTTTGGTGCCACCCCCAGACCCCTGGCGGGGGCTGGGGGCTGGGGGCTAAAGTTATTCATTCCTGTACCCTACACGAAAAGACATAGAGGATTATTTTTTTTTATTTAAGATCAAAACTGAATGCCCTATTGTGAAAAAAATTTATTTTAAAAAATTTTGGCCGCCATCTTGGAAAAAAAAATTTGAAACATTAAGAATTTATATACACTTTAAATTGGTCATTGGACGAACAAATGTCCCAAACAAAAGTTATAGTACTCATAAAATGCAATAACTTTGTAATTTAACATTTTCTTCTATCACCAATACTTTATGAGTAAGAGCCGATTTAGTGCCGTTTTTCGGAGCGGGATAGGGACTACACAATGTTAATTGATCTCGGGGGGCCTTGAACGGAGTGAATTTTACCGCTTTTTTATGACATCGTAGCGCCGAAACCGTTCATCCGATCTAAAAAATCTTTGCGGCATATGAAAGGTACATTCTTTGGGTCAACTTTCCCGAATTCGCAACAATCTTCTGTTTTCCATTGTTGAGAAAAAGCAATATTTCTTGAATAGAAATCGAACTTATTTTCAATTCGTTTTTATGGAGGTAGTACAGGAACAAGTGAATTATACCGTAGGATTTTTGTGAAGGGGGCTGGCACCAAATGCCATTTGATAAAGTATGCTTTGAGATGTATGAAAAGTCATGGTGCCAACCTCGCAACCCTGGCCGGGGGCGGGGGCGGGGGGTATTTTCCAAAAAATCGACGGTTTCAAAAAAAAATCTGAAAAAATTGGCACACATAAATTGGATTATGTAATTTGAAAAAAAGAAAACAAAAATGTCCAACGCCGCCATCTTGGGGAAAAAAGGTTACAAAAAGAGCTTTTTATACATACTGAACAACGTGGGCCGGTTATTAAATTCCGGTTGGCGCAAGAAAAGGTCCAATGGGCGAGATATCGCTGTGATGAAACTTCTTCAGTAATTTAGCTGAACATCTCACATATTATAACAAACATACCAAGGTTTGATGTGTGAAAGTTTCAAAAACATTACTAATGTAGAAATAAAGTTACAGCTGTTCGAATATGGTTATCGAAAAATCAATTAAACGGATCTCAAATTAATCGACTTTTCGATAACCAAATTTGAACAGCTGTAACTTTTTTTCTACATTAGTAATGTTTTTGAAACTTTCACACATCAAACCTTGGTATGTTTGTTATAATATGTGAGATGTTCAGCCAAATTACTGAAGAAGTTTCATCACAGCGATATCTCGCCCATTGGACCTTTTCTTGCGCCAACCGGAATTTAATAACCGGCCCACGTTGTTCAGTATGTATAAAAAGCTCTTTTTGTAACCTTTTTTCCCCAAGATGGCGGCGTTGGACATTTTTGTTTTCTTTTTTTCAAATTACATAATCCAATTTATGTGTGCCAATTTTTTCAGATTTTTTTTTGAAACCGTCGATTTTTTGGAAAATACCCCCCGCCCCCGCCCCCGGCCAGGGTTGCGAGGTTGGCACCAAGACTTTTCATACATCTCAAAGCATGCTTTATCAAATGGCATTTGGTGCCAGCCCCCTTCACAAAAATCCTACGGTATAATTCACTTGTGCCTGTACTACCTCCATAAAAGCGAATTGAAAATAAGTTCGATTTCTATTCAAGAAATATTGCTTTTTCTCAACAATGGAAAACAGAAAATTTTTGCGAATTCGGGAAAGTTGACCCAAAGAAGGTGCCTTTCATATGCCGCAAAGATTTTTTAGATCGGATGAACGGTTTCGGCGCTACGATGTCATAAAAAAGCGGTAAAATTCACTCCGTTCAAGGCCCCCCGAGATCAATTAACATTGTGTAGTCCCTATCCCGCTCCGAAAAACGGCACTAAATCGGCTCTTACTCATAAAGTATTGGTGATAGAAAAAAATGTTAAATTACAAAGTTATTGCATTTTATGAGTACTATAACTTTTGTTTGGGACATTTGTTCGTCCAACGACGGATTTAAAGTATATATAAATTCTTAATATTTCCAATATTTTTTTCCAAGATGGCGGCCAAAATTTTTTAAAATAAATTTTTTTCACAATAGAGCATTCAGTTTTGATCTTAAATAAAAAAAATTAATCCTCTATGTCTTTTCGTGTAGGGTACAGGAATGAATAACTTTAGCCCCCAGCCCCCGCCAGGGGTCTGGGGGTGGCACCAAAATTTTTTAGGTTTTGGACCTATATATGCATTTAGTGAGATAGGTGGCACCTTCCCTTCACGACGATCCTACGGGAGCTTTAAATCGACCTTTTGGCCCCCTACTATTTTTAAGGTGATACTAGCGCTCGGCCGTTTTAGAAAATTGAGAGAGAAAAATTGTTTCATAAGTGAGTGTAACTTTTACAGTATGTTCACAATATGATCAGTCTGATTGTATATTAGTAGCCCTTTTTAATTTTTGCTTATTGCATCGTTAATTAGGCGCCGGTTATTCAACAAAACCGCGTAAAACGATGAAATTTGCGATACGATTGGAGACCAAACCCGTAAACCAATTGATCTCAAATTTTAATCATGATTAGATGAAAGACAAACTTAGGGTTATCCCATGGCACATTTTTGAATTTTTTTTTATACCGCGCCCAGGGAGACGAGAAAATAGCTTATTTTTCACCAACAATACACTAATTATTACTAATTAACAAAACAAAAAATTAAAAATGTACCAAGGGATAACCCTAAGTTTGTCTTTTATCTAATCACGATTAAAATTTCAAATAATTTGGTCTACCCATTTCGTCTCCAATCGTATCGCAAAAAGTGTCTACAAAAAGCAGCAAAATCGCTCGTGCTTGCAGCACCTTAAATTATGTTACTTATCTATAGATTGCAATCGGCAGGTGAGCTTACTAAAACAAGTTCTTTACAGATTTAAAACAAAACCCTCAAGTTCATGCAGTGTGACAAAAAATAAAAAAACACATGTTGGAAAATTAATAAAACGGATCCTAATTATAAAAACAAACATTGAAGGAAAGATAACTTCATCAGTAATTGTAAAATCCAACTTAACATAAAGAAAGGATAGAACATGGAAGTAAAAAAAATAAAGTCAACAGTAGGTACGGAGTATATCTTTTTATTTATATTTATACTTTGTAAAACTATGATAATATTGACAATAATCTACCTATTTAAATTAAAATATTAGGTGCTAGCTTACAATACAATACATGTAGGTACAAACTACACTTGTATTCTAGAAAAATAACATATTTACAGTTTATTGAAAGTTCCATCTAACATTCGAGTTTCAGTTACAGCAGTACTTAAAAGTATGAAACAATCTACAAAATTTCCTAACAGAAGTAAATTACAGTACTTCAATTATCACATTTTCGCTCAAGAATGAATTATGCAGAGCTATGCAAGAGTGAAAATGGGAAGAAAAGTAATAATACTAGAAATGTCAATATTAGAAATGTCCAGGAATTAATGAAACAATGATTCACTCAAGTCGAGAATCAGGGCCGCAGACTCAATGGGGCTCAGGGGCAAAGCACATTTGAAATATTTGTCATGCGTGTGCATAAGTTCATCATTAAACATCCACTGAAATAATTTCAAATTGAATACATGTCACTTTTCTATACAAAGTTGAATGAAATACATCCCAAAATCAATTTTAGTTGCAATAAATTTAGCCAATAAATAAATGAACCTATCCTTGATTGCTAAAACATTTCAATCAACTAATAATAGAGAAAATAAAAATTATTCAATTGGGAACACATATTTTTAAAATATGAGTTGAAATAGCCAGTAGGTACCATTTTTTTACATTTTAGAATCCGAAACAGTACAAGTGGATTTAGTACAATAATAAACAACCCAACTACCAATAATAACCCTATCTAAACGCAAAAAAAATACATTTTGATATTCAATGGTTTTCTGCAAATCTCAGAAAACCCACTAACTTGTTATATACAGAAGTAAGTGCCCCTGTCCAGTAATGCTAATGATAGGAAATAAGATGATCTGAGCATCAGAGATCTTCATGTGGTGATAAATCTAAAATTTACAATTATATTGCAACTCGAAAACGATCTATCTTCAGTACAGTGTCAAATAATGGTAGTTAATGTATAATAAATTAATAAACTTACGCCATGAAATTCACTCCCCATCACTTTCGGTGTCTGTGTCCTTGGGTATAATCTTCCTCTTCCTCTTCTTGCGGTTAATCGTCAAGTTCGCCTCATCCATCAACGTCTTGATCATCATCTCCGCCTCTTTACTCTGCTCCTCCGTCTCAGCCTTGGCTCTCGTCTTCCGAGACTTCGTTGGCTCCCAACACTCGTCGGAATCCTTGTTAGAAGAACTACTCTCCGAGAAGTGTTCGTCCGAGTCATCTGAATCGCTCAGCGTCGATGACTGCATGCCCTCTTGATACGCCGAGACAGTTGTCTTCTTGGTCACCGTGGTCTCCTCTTTGACGCGGACGACGCTTTCGACTCCGTCTGTCTCGTCGCCGCTTGCCAGCTTCGTCTCGTCGATGACAAGCGTCGAAGCGTCCAAGCTCTCGATGACCAACGGACTTGACGCAAATACAGGAGAGGACTGGTTAGAAGCGGGGTTCGTCAACTTGGACGGAGTTTTGAACACCAGACTAGACACGCTGGAGGGAGAAGACAGATTGGAAGAAATACTCGAAGAAAGCTTGGACGGAGTGTCTAGCGGAGTTTTTAACGGAGTTTTTAACGGAGAAGCAATGGGACTTGTTAATTCGGGAACGTTATGAGAGTCGCTTAGGCGAGCTCTGACGGGCTTCCGTCGTCTGAAAACCATCGGCTTCTTGTCTTCGTTCGGTGCGACTGGGGTTGGCGTTGCCGCCACGACACTGGCCGGCAATTTAGTCTTGGGAACGACATCTGTCGAAGGCGTAGGTTTGGATTTGGGAGGTGACTTGGTTAGATCGATCATGCAAGAATCACGGCTCGAAGGAGGCAGTGTTGACGAACCGGACAACGACGTTAACTGAAGCGCAGGGTTGGTTAGTATCTTATGGACAGCGTCTTTATTGGCCGCAAGATTCACGCTGGATTTGGCGGAGCTCCTAACACAAGCACTGTCAGTGAGTGGCTCGTCAAACACCGACGGCAAACATCTGGCGCTTCGTTTCGGAGATCCCGACGCGCTTAAATCAAGCAACGTACTGGCGACGAGTGGACTCTGTGACGAACCGGAAGGCTTCTCGTCACTCTCGGAACTCGGCTCCACTTCATCGACACTCGATGCAGGAGCAACGTCTTCGCCGACAGCTACTTCCTCAACAACACGCTCGGTACTTTCAGCTTCCGAGGACCTGTCGTCCGCAGGACCCAAAGATTTCTCTTCGACGTCGCCGCGAGTTGAACTGCGATTCGGTGACCTTGACAATCTCGCCTCGATAACTGCATCTCCTATCTTCTGTCTCTGTGCATTATCTTCTGAACTAGGACATGGCCTTTTCTCTTCCATTTCTATGTTTGTGGAGCTAATGCCCGTAGTCGTCAAAACAATTCTGTCCTCGGATATTGCGTTCCCTGGCGATCTCAGACACGGCGACTTCAACTTTCTTTTCTCGTCTGAAACTTCTTTACCGACCGAGCTGTTGCATGCTGAACTCGATCTACTCCTATCACCCGGGACTTCTTTACCGCCAGAGTTGCTCCGAGGTTTCGGTGATCCAGAACTCTCCAACACTTCTTTACCAGACGAACTTTCGCATGCTGAGCTAGATCTCTTCCCCTCCTCATTGACTTCGTTACCGGCAGGGCTAAACTGAGTCTTCGGTGATCTGGATTTGTCCAACACTTCATTACCGACCGAACTGTGGCAAGCTGAGCTCGATCTACTCCTATCTTCCGGAACTTCTTTACCGCCTGAGCTGTGAGTGGACGAATGCTGCATGCGCAAGACTTCGATACTCTTCGATCTTCGTCGTGGCGACCTCGAGCGCCGATTAGGAGACCTGGACCTGTCTTGTCGCTTGGAATTCCGCCTCTTCTCCTCCTCCATCTTCTTCTGTATCGCCTCGACTTCCTCCCTGACCTTCTGCGCCAGCAGCGCGCCGAAGTCTTCGATGTGCCGTCGCTTGTAGTCGTTGCGTATGTTGTTGCGCCTGTCTTGGTCTTGGCGGTGTTGCGCGCTGGAATAGTCCCTCCTCCTCTTGCCGTACCTCTGCTCAGACATTCTGTCGCCTCTTCGTCTCTCGTCCCGCCGCACCTCGTCCTCCACGTATCTTCTGGAAGAACTCCTCGGCTCCGGGGACCTCATGGACCGGGAACGCCTGTCAACTTCCGATCTCACGTGCTCCGGCCTCGACCTCCTCGAAGACGAATCTTCTCGCTTAATCGATGTTTCTCTCTCCGGTAACCGCCTAGTATCTTCTCGCTTCAGTGACGTTTCCCTCTCCGATAACTTCCTAGATCGTACGCTTTCCTTATCTTCCTGCTTCACAGGCTTTCGGTCCTTTAGTGCCGACTCGGGCCGTTGCTCCATTATCTCACCGTCCTCCAAGTCTACCTCACCGCCATTGGTCGTCGGATCGGTGCACTTGCTGCTGATTGGCTTATCGCTCGGTCTGTGTTCCGACCTTGTGTCTAAAGTCTTGCTCACATTGTCTAGCTTATTCTCTACAATATTTACATTCTTCCCTTCAGGACTCTTTGCCTCATTTAGCCTACTCTCCGCAGCAATCTTCTCCTTGTCAACGACATACTTGAGAAGTTCCGCAACATATCCCTCCTGCTTCACCTGCTTCCTCCGCCCATCGTTCCTTGTCGCCTCGATAACCGCGACTCTTCTCTTTTCCGCTTCCGCTTTGCTGTTTGCGAGTTTCTGCAAGATGGCTTCCTCTCTGATCGACGCAGTTGCTTTCTGGAGGGACTTGTCGATGTTGTTCAACTGCTGGCTCGTCGGGACGTCCGTTCTCCGCACGTCGTTCCGTACTACATTCTCCTTGGCCCTGCTCGACGGCGACGTAAGCGCTTTGATTGGCTGGACCACGGTGTGTTGCTGCTTGTCTCTGATTGGTTGTTGTAATGCAGCTACAGGTTTAGACGCCTCAGTGACGGAAGTGTTCAGAGTGGCGGGCATCGAAGGCTTGTCTACGCTAGCGACAGGTTTCTCGACGCAAGGCTCGGAACTGTTCGTCGCGCCCGGCGGAATCCACATTCCGATGGTCTTCTTGTTCGGCACACGACGCTTGAAGGTCTCCTTTTCCATCGGCCTGGCGTTCTGCCGCGACAAGCTCACGATCTCGGCGGGAGTTACCGGTGCGGCGATGGCGGGAGTTACCGGTGCGGCGATAGCTGCGGGTTGCGGCTTGGGGATGTTGGCGATGCGACGGCGGGTGAAAAGCGTCGAAGGTGACTTGAGAAGGGTCCCAGTCACTGGTGCACTCGATGCGAAGATGACAGGTGGCGCAGCGATTGGTTCGGGGAGTTTTGGCACTGCAGCAGCGACCGGTACAGGTTGGCGCTCCTGGCTGATTGGTTCGGGGAGTTTTGGCACTGTGGCAGCGACCGGTACGGGTTGGCGTTCCTGAATGATTGGTTTCGGAGGTTCCGGCTCCCGGGCAGCAACGTTGGGAGGCTGGATGTTCACTGGGGCGGCTGGACCGCGACGGAACACTAAGCTGTCTTTTCTGGAACAAAAATTTTACAAATATTATTACCAACCTAGGAGATTTAAAGATATAAAAGCATAAAAATACTTAAATTTTAGTGACTAAATACGGGAATAGGTATTAAAATATAGCAATTTCAATTAAATGTTCATTAAATGGCTGAAAGTTGTGACGTTGTCCTGCTTTTACTAAAATAGTGGCTGAGAATTAGTAGGACCACAAACATAACATCCACATTCCCTGGAGGGTTATTCTACATTTCCTTGTCGTCTCGTATCAATTGATACGGCGTCACTACCGTGTTAAATAGATAGCACTCCAGTGTGCAGTGAGCCCGTATCACGTGAAACGAGACGACAAGGGAATTTAGAATAACCCCCCTGAACTCTCTTACTTAATAGGTACCTACTACTTTGCAACAACGGTAACGCGTTACATTTCAGGAACTATAGTGGTAACTTAGTTCCTTTTTTTCAGTCAGGAACTTTAACTGATAAAGTTCCTTTATTGATGTAACTTTTATATTACGTTACGTTACTTGCAAAGTTCCTTTTTTCGTTTGAACAGACTCTACTTTTTCAGCAATCTTCCCAAAATTTCCCAACTTATACTTCCGGAGTAGCGATCTGCCATCAAAACAAGTTTCCCTTGGCAGTGCAGCTGCTATAGTCATTGGTTTGGAATGTGCATGCTCTCGTCAGTGATGATAAGGGGGTGAGGGGTATAGGGAGGGAGGACCAATGAGAATCACCCCCTCACTTGACCTTGGCTTGTTGCAGTGTGACGTAGCAATCATTCTCCCTTCAACCATCATCGCTATTACTTGTGCAGAGCATTGTTTATAACCTCTTCTAGTATTTCAATTTCGTTACGTGTGATTTTCTATCTATTGTAGATTTATATTGGTGATGAAAATGTGTGGAAATGAAACCATTTGCCGTGATACTTTGTGCAGACAAAAATACGTTACACTGCATTGTATGACATTACGGAAACCAATATACCCTGCCACAATATTCACGTTGTTTTCCTAAAAAATCCATCGGTAACTTTGAAAGTAACTTTGCAAGTTACTTAAATGGGTAACTGGTAACTTGGAAGTTCCTTTTTTCATGAAGTAACTTCACTTTAACTAAGTTCCTTTTTTGACCAAGTAACTTAACTTTAACGAAGTTCCTTTTCTCAAGTAACTTACTCAACACTGACATTTGTCTACAATCAAATTCTAACAGAAAAGAGCTTTTGATAATGAAAGAATTCATTTAAAACATATCCATTAATAAAGGAGAGGATTAATACAGGTATTTTTTAATAGAAAATCTAAGTATGTAATCTTAAATTTGTTAGCATAGTGAAGAAAGTCTACCTAGAGGTAGAATAAATTTAACTAGGAAAACGCTCTGAGTAACGCGTTGATGAGCGAGCACGGATACACGCAACACCTCGAACCGAAATTATGTCTATCGAAAATGTCATTAAAAGCCAATAATTCTTGAATTTCGTCACAGACTTGT
Source organism: Leuctra nigra (assembly GCA_934045905.1). Lineage (NCBI taxonomy): Eukaryota > Metazoa > Arthropoda > Insecta > Plecoptera > Leuctridae > Leuctra > Leuctra nigra. The sequence goes on from OW203769.1 coordinate 1,816,962, forward strand.
ATAAATATCTCCAAAATTTCCAAAAATATTGGTCCCAATAACCTTGCTAAGTTTTAAGTTGATCGATTAAACCTTTGATTGAACGGTTCATTGTTAAGTTTCAAAAATCATATGATATCCTTCAAACAATATACCTGGGACCACTCATATGATATGATAAACTTTTGAAAATAAATACAAATTAGACTGAAAATTGGCAAAAATACCTTAAATGTTGCTACCAATTACCATGCGAAGTTTTTAGTTGGTCGGTCAATCGGCAATACCCGCTGCACGAGAGCGGGTATTGCGTTGATTGTTTGAGTATCTCCTTGCAGCAGTCTGGTCGGGGGTCTCTTTGCTCCTTGATGCTTTATTATTAACGACATTTTGTTTCAACCTTTTAGATTTAGCTTCGTCAGTTTCTTGATCTTCAATTTCACGCAGACGCTTTTTCGCCTTTATGGCTTTCATTCTAGCAGAAGTCTTTCCATTTTTCGGCATGTTTAAATAGGGATAAGATAGGTAATGAAAAAGTAAGAAGTAGAGTACCTACCTAATTAAAGTACAATAATATTTGTGTGATCAATGTTTGAAATGCACGAAATGTGTGCTCAAAGACGTAATGTATTCAATGTCGTAATGTTACGAAAAAGTAAAAAGTAAAAGTAAAAAGTAAACACCTTTCAACTAATAAGCGAAAGGAATCAAAGTTCCACACAAAAAAACGGATCAGGTAAAATAGTAACTACCTAGTTTAGAAACGGAATGAATCCAACGTTCCACAATTAAAATAAGACAACGTAATGTTTTGAACTGAATGTATCAAAACTTTCAAAAAAAAATAGCAACCTTCAAGGAAATGTCAGGCTAGACAGAAGCTCAGAAACGGAATAAATCCAACGTTTCCAAGAAGAAAATAATTTGAAATAATCAATCCCCTGGACAAAAACTGTAGATACCTAATATCTATGCTTTAAAAGCGATTCAATTTTACTAATACCTTCACAAAGTACACCAAATTGCCAAAATTATCAACGAAAAGAAGCAAAATGCAGTAGAGATTTGGAATGACGTGTGAACGCTAGAAGAGAACAAACGCCACTCAATGATATTATTGAAATGTGAGCTTATGTTTCTAATCCCTCCTGGATGCAAAATCAGCCAAGTAGAAACACGGGAGGCACGGCCATCAGAACTACGAATTGACGAAAAGACAATCAAGGTCCTTAAAAACTCGAAATGATTTGTTGGAAACTATGATCCAAATTGAATTATTCAAATTTGATCAACTCAATAAACATAAAAATATCTGCTTTTCACTAAAAAAGTGTACATACCATCAAAACACTCTTGTACCTAAAGCAAATCAGATTCAGTTGCATTGGAAAGACATTCATTTTCAATGTTTCATTTCTGACAGCTATTAAAAATGTCAATAAGTGCATACTTTCTTGACAGATTCGGCTGAAAATTTGTAAAATAAGTGACATTGTTGGTCTTACTGACCATGCTAAATATGAGTTTGATCACATTTCTCGAAGACCATTTTCATTTTTTAGGCTATCAGGAGATACTTATTTTAACAATGAACCAATGGATGGATTTCAAAAAAAAAATGGGTCTGCAAACAGAGAAGGTTGTCTTTACATGTGTGCAAAATTTCAGGTCGATCGGTGAAACGGTGCGACTTCTATTGCTTCCTTTAGCATACAAAAACAAAAACAAAAAAAAAAACAAAAAAAAAAACAGAGGTCCGTGCTAAAAGAGCCAAATGGAGTCGCTCGCTTCGCTCGCTCAATAAATCTAGGTACTAGTAAAGGTTTAAAAAAAGCTATGTAAAGGTTTTCAACTTTTCATTCATCTTAACAGCAAAATAGGGATAAAGGGAAGAAGAATATTAAGTCATAAATTCATTCTGCTATTCGACACTAAAAGTACCTAGAGAATGCGCTGATATCAGTAAGATGGCCGCTCACGCGAGTATGCAACTCTTACATGCAAGTCACTTCTAGATGTAAATCGTAACGAGTTCAGTAGAAGTTATAATTAAATCAGAAATAACAGAAATTGATGCTTACCTCAGTGTCAACAATCAAATACAATCGGCATATTTCATTACAGCACACAATCATTCAAATTCTTGTGAAAACGAGTTGTCTATTCACCAAATGCAGCATTTGACAGATTGCAATTGTTTGAACGAGGCGCCAGAAAAATGTGTGTTCAGAAGGCCGTGAGAAAAAGAATTGCAACTGTCAAATTTGAATTTGAATTCAAATTTGAATTTGAATAAATGTGTGCTGTAATGAAATATGCTGATTGTATTTGATTGTTGACACTAATGTATTCATCAATTTCTGTTATTTCGAGATGTAATTATAACTTTTACTGAACTCGTTATACGATTGACATATAAGTAGGGTTGGCAAGCCGGTCAATTGACCAAGTTTCATTTGATCGGTCAAAAAAACGGTCAAATTTGTAATTAGGTGCATAAAGTATTGTACATTTATTTGTAAGTTGGTAGGAATTATTTCCACCCACAGAAAGTAGTGGAATATGATAAACAGATCATTGTAAAGGCCATGCACCACAGGCAGGCAGGTTTTGGGCCATTCCACGTAGGAAGGGAATTTTTAAAAAATGTAATTATTTTTTTTTCAAAAAAAAAATTTTCCCGCTTATTATATATGTTTGAAATAATGTTGGTACACTGGTTTTGTTGATTTCCTGTTGGTCACATGGTGAGAAATTTCCCTCCAAATTCCATAACCTTATTCTGTTTGTAAAGCCCCAACTTTTCATCATCTGCAAGTCTTGACTGCAGTCTTAATATTGGATGCAGATTCGTCCAGAATTTTTTTTCTGTGTCAGTCATCAATGAAGTGAAAGGTTTCTTGATTAAAACAGCCTCAAATTACATTAAGGTAAGAAAAATACTATTTTTTCTAAAACTATTTATAGCCTGTAATGTAAGTGACCGAATGGGCAGTTTTTTTGTAAATTGCTCAAACATTGTTTTAAAAATTTCAAAATTTTATTTCTCTTTCTTCAACATTTTATGTATTTATTAAAAAATTTGTAGTAGCAGTAAATTTATATTTTGGCATGTTTTTTTTGTTTTGTAATGTGGTAATGTAAGTGACCGGATGCAATGTAATGTAAGTGACCGCATGCAATGTAATGTAAGTGACCATTTTACTATAGTAACTACACACTATAATCCACACTTTTGTTGTAGAACAATTTACAATGCCATTGACTTCAAAAGAAAAGATGGCAAGATATAGGGAAAAGCTGAAAGCAAATGGCAAGTATGATACTTATAAGAAGAAGGTGCTTGAGCAAGTGAATCTCTGTAGAGCAAAGAAAGTAGAGGAAGTGAAAAAACTATCTGCAGCCAAACAGAAGATTGTAAAAATGAATGAATCAACGGCTAATCAAAAGAGAGTAACTCGATGTCGGGCCCTGAAGAAAGTTGGTTCAGAGACGGCACAGCCTGAAGGTGAGCGATCTCCTGCATTTAAATCTGCAAACTCACTTGGGAAGGCCGTTGCGCGATTAACCAGAGAACTTCATCGGTCCCCAAGGAAACAAAAAACTACTGTGCGAAGGTTGTATGAAAAGATCATAGGTACTTCACCGGACCAATCGCTGAGCTCGTCCGCATCACATTCCCGGACATGGAAATTAAGTTCCGAAACCGTGGCACTGGTGTTGTCGTTCTACGAAAGAGATGACATAAGCAGGCAAGCACCCGGTATGAAGGATGCCATTACGATAAGGGAGTCTGATGGAACAAAGCGACGAGTCCAGACACGACATCTCAATGCCACTATTTCCGAAACCTATGAACTTTTTGCTATTGACTTTCCTTCGATTAAAGTTGGGAAGAGTAAGTTCTTTGAACTTCGTCCGAAACATGTACTCTTAAGCAGCCAACTACCGCACAATGTATGTATGTGCAAGTATCATTCCAATTTTATATATGTAGTGGATGCCTTTCATAAGTGCTATAAAGAATTTCCGGAGTATTCAAAAGATTTTGTTCACGAATTCATGTGTCCGATACCAACAACGGAGTGCTGGATGAGCAAGTGTAGTGATTGTAATCCAGCTACACTGTTGCAGACCAAAATGGACATGTTCGTTGACACGGAGACTATCGGAAATGTTACATGGAATGTGTGGAGGGAAGAAGGAGGTCGTTATTTGAAGATTGTTGAAGAGGGCTCTACAAGAGCTTTGGCAGACAGCATTGTATCTCTTGCTCCACAGTTCTTCGAGCATTGCTTCATCAAGCGCGAACAAGCAAGATCATACACTGCCGACAGGGAGGCCGCCTCTTCTGAAGATTACGACCCATCAATGGCACTACTGCAAGTAGATTTTTCGGAAAATTTTACATGCTTGGCCCAGGATGAAATACAGTCCGCCCACTGGAATCAAAGCCAAATCTCACTATTTACTGCATCCTTTTGGTATAACGCCAAGCAAACTCCTTTAGTTCTGGCTTCCGACAACCAGGTGCATTCTCGAGACACCATAATTGCATACATGGACATCTTGCTTGATACGCTGATGTAAAAACCTTGCGTATCTGGTCCGATGGCCCAAGCAGCCAATTTAAGAACCGATATATTGCGGCAGCCATTGCCTTGCTGGAGGAGAAGCATGGCAAACAAATTGTCTGGAGTTACTTCGCTACATCGCATGGCAAAGGGCCTGTTGACGGGATCGGGGGATCGGTAAAACGACAAGTCAGGAACTTGATCATGACAAGAAAGTACATAGTAAGCAACGCCTCACAATTTGCAGCGGCCGCTCAACGTTCATCGAATGTCGAAGTTGTGGAGGTGACCGAAGCCATGATCAAGAACAGAAATGCTCTTTTGCACCTGGAAGATATAGTGGCAACTGCACTGCCGGTGGCTTCCATCAAGAGTATGCATGCCATTCATAATGAAATGGGAGAGCCAAAAGCGTACTTAGTGACAAAAGATCTTGACAGAGGTAGAAACAATACCAACGGTCTTATTGCTACAAGTGACATTAAAGTTAACGATTACTATGTGGTGCGGTATAATGAAGAGCATTACCCTGGAATCGTCACAGAAATTGTAAATGAACAGTTTCGGGTACGTGTGCTGGTGAAGAGTGCTGGTGGGACCTGGAAGTTTCCACACCCAGTGGATGAAATTTACTATTCCAGAGAAGAGTTAGAGAGACAAATCTCTCCGCCAACTCTAGTTAATGCTAGAGGGCTCTATACTTTCAAAGGGTTGTAGGCTGAATCAGTCAGTATTGATATCCAATAGTTTATCAGTGTAATATTTAATATTGTCTTGTCTTACAAAAATTAGACAATTAGTAACATGTATAGTTTAGTATTAATACCTAGTACCTACACTTAATCCATTTATAAAATTAATTGTCATGAAAATTCATTCAGCAGTATGTATCTAGAATTCAAGTATCATAAAATATCATGGATATCAAAAAATAATTTGGAATTATGAATAATTATTAATAAATGTTATGTCTTATGGAGAATCCCATGTTAAATCACACGTGTAATGTAAGTGACTTTGGACTGTAATGTAAGTGACCGATAAAAAGTGTGATAGAAACTTAAGTAATTCACTGTCTATTTCATTTCAAATTTTAATATGATGTTTACTAACTTCTTCTACAATTTTACATACATAGTTTGTGATTTTTTTTCTAATGTACAAGAAGAGAATTTTATGTTCTTGATTACATCCAAAAAAACACTGCACTTTTAGTGTAATGTAAGTGACCAGTGAATATGATTTAATTTTGACAATAAAAAATTTATGATCAGTTAACAAAAACAATGTAAATTTACAGTTTTTTAAGTGTGTTCCAGTCATATTTTTTAAACTGAAATTAGTCCTATCATTTTTCTGTAAAACCCTGTAATTGACACCTAAGGCGGTGTGAATGTAATGTAAGTGACCGTGGAATGGCCCTTTTAGCATAATGTTCAAGAAATGAAGTGACAGACTGACTAATCTGAATTCAGTTATGATTATTGTTTGTTCTTTCTTCAAAGGCCAGTGGACACCATAAACAATACATTACATCTTTTATTTTGACAATCATAATTCGGAAACTGATTCTTCTCCCGCTAGAAATTCAAATTTTCAGTGCTTCCAACTTTACCTACGTGAATTCAATTCACTCATGTAATATTATTTCTTCTACATTATTATGAGGCAAGGCCAACTAATATTCAATGATTTATTTAATAGACTCTGAAAGTCTTTGAGCAACCCAAAATACCTAAATTAAGTGCTACAATGTCTATCTGCAAAAAAACATAATTTGACCGGGGTCACGGTCACCGGTCAATTGACCGAATTTCATTTGACCGGTCAAAATGCCATCCCTATATATAAGTGACTTGCCTGCACGTGCCCTGTGCGCATGAGCAGAAATACTCGGAGGCTAATGGCTATGTAAATTTTTTCCGCTAGGTGGTGTTTTGCAACTTTTAGTGTCGAATAGGTATAAATACAAAAGATTGCTATCGTCTCTTAATTGACTTCGTAAATGATCATCATCTTGCATCATCAACTGAACTGGCATCAATTTATGTAGGAAATTGTGACATTGTAAATTGTTATTGTAAACTGCCACCGAACTTGTTGTTCAAAGCAAACAATTGTTCTTACTCTCGCCTGAGCTCGGCGATCATCTTGTCCTTGCGTTGAACCTCAGTCTGAGCCGTCTTGATGAGGGTCGAGATGTTTGTCTTCAGCTGCGCATTCTCCTGCTTTAGCTCCTTGGTCTCCGCCTGCAGCTGTGTGATGGTGTCGGACAGCTGGTTGCAGTGCGCCTTCCACTTCTTCAGCTCCGCCTCCACCTGCAAGCACACCCATGAAGTCATCATTTTAAACATTTTCGTGGCTCGGTGTAACCCGTTGATGAGCGAGCACCGATACTCGCCACCTCTCCCCTACATTAGGTAGGTAGGTACCTACTTAGGTGAACTGATTAGGCTGTTAGGCTGTTGTTTGATGATTGTGTTGACTGATTACTGATTACATTAGATAGGTAGGTACCTACTTAGGTGAACTGATTTTCATTGCAACTTTCTATCTCAATATTAGGTAGGGGAAAGTGGGGGAATGACGCTCAGTTCAGTTCAGTTCAGTTCAGTTCAGTTTTATTTCCATATTCAATGAGTACATTTTAAAGAGGTACATACATTTGAAAGGACTCCTATGGTCGACACCATTCAGTGGAGTATGTGGAAAGGTTACATCGAACTAAATCTAGTAACCTAGTACATATTTAATAGCATTGCAATTAAAAAAATAAAATAAATTAACATCTACATGCTACAGTTATATTTTAAATCTAGTTACATAGTATCAAGGCGTAATGGGAGTCATTTTCCGCCATACATACTTGAAAATATTCGGTTTGACATGTGGAGCCACCTGGCGTGATCCTATAGAAGTAGTGGACATGGCTGACCAAACATGGCTGCTAGGAATTATTTATTGTAATTTTTGTGCAAGAAAAACGATTTTTGAACCAGTTGCTGTAACAATGCACAACAACTAAAGCAAGGAAAGCACTCTTTGACATAGGTATGATCAATTCCTGTGATATGATTTTTTTCTAATAGTAGATACATATATGCATTTAATGCACCATTCAAGTTACTGCATTATTTCCCATTGTTTGGAAGCCATGACGTCATAGGACGCCGCAAGCTTTGGGGGAGTGGCAATCAGTCCTCAATACCTACTTTAATTCCTTACATTCCTAGCACAAAAGGAAATTATTTAACAATATAAATTAATTGTATTATTATTACTACCTACATATTGATTTGCACTTTGAACTAAAATAAGTAAACAGAAAACAATTATAGCTCTTTTAGTGATATAGGTAGTGCTGTTGTTTTTTTATACCTAGTTGCTATGTTATTTCATATCAGAAATATTGAGCGCCATTCCCCAATATTTAGGGGTAGGTAATGAAAATCAATGGACCCTTTTTTGTATTGGCTGTAACTTTGTGTACTACAAATAAAAATACATACATTTTATTTCTTATTGTACCTACTACCTCCATCTTTTCAATTACAATCTTTTATTTCCTTCAATTAGGTACCTACATGAAATTTGATATTTGTTCAAGTTACAAGCAATTAGGTTTAAGTGGTCGCAATAATTCCCCCATCCTCCCCTACTCTGAAACAATTGAATAAGAGATCATCATATCAATGAATTTGGTACTTTTCGATCAAACTCTTCTTACAGCTATTTCAAAACTCATAAAATGGCAATAAGTATGTAGGTAATTTACTGCCAGATTGGGCTGAAAATTTTTAAATTCACTTAACGTTTTCCCTATAAAATCACTGCAAGGTACTATCTACGTGGAGGGAAAAGTTACTATTTTTTCACTAAGACCGGTCCAGATAAGGTCCAGGTAGTAGTGCAAAGTGATTGCTAGTAACATTCTGTGGGTTTTTTTGTCTGAGCCAATTTTCAGCACTTTTAACATGTAAATTCTTGTACCTAGCAGGTAAAAAGGTTTACAAATGAAACTAGAGGAAGTAGGTAGGTAGTAATTGTATTTAAATGAAAACGATTGACAAATAAATAGATTGACTGAAACACCATTGATAGCAAATCAGAACAACTTCAAGTAGCTAATGGATGAGACCTCCTCGTTTAACTGACAATGACAAAGACGGTCATTAGGAACGTTACCTTCAGTCACTGCGATTTATTTGCCAAACACTTTTGCTTCGTGAAAAGAGTCAAGGTAAACAAACAGCTAATTTGTTGAACTCTTGAAAGCTAGCGGCTCACAAAGCGGGAAAGTCAATTGTGGACTAGTGTAGTGGCAAACACAAATTCACCTTCCTTAATTAGATACGGAAAGTGAATTTAAGGAACGTTTCGTCCAAAAGTGATTGTCATAATGAGAAGACAACACAAGAATAAAAGCACCCAGCAATCTGATCTCCGTCATAAGTGATGCTAGTAGTAAATAACAAGTGATAACAAAGGGGAATGATTGGTGGGTGCTTTCGTTCTTGTCTCCAAAGGCCCAATCACGATTGGAATGCAGCGTTCAAGAAAAAAGCTCATCAATAAGATTCTTCAAGTGCCATGACATTAGCAAATGACAATTGAAGAACGTTGACCTTTATGCTAGTGCCAGTAACAATAGTATTTGGACCATTATGTCTACGTAATGAAGCAGACTTCACATTAGCTATCTGGAATCTCATCCGTGATTCTGTCGAGTGCTGGGACTGCGAGTTGACAAACTGTGTTACATACCTTAACAAGCTTCTTATCCCCAACAAACAGGTCTCCATATATATCCGTATTATCATCAACATCACTTGAATCCGAGTTATCAGACATTATTGATGAATGAGCAAAACTGCTAGGTAGATGCTCAATCCAAGCAAAACAATGGCTTCCTAACCCCACTTTTAAAAAGACACAATTTTCTTACGAGTAGGATTTGCAAAAGGCTCAAGTTTATGCTGTAAACTTTATGAAATACTTATAAAGCTTTATAATATATCATTCTCCAAATAATATTAGTTTTAATTTAGAAAAAAGTACTATATACAAATTGTCACTAAAATGACAGCTGCAATTTAAGGCGGCAACGCACAGCAGAGTGAAGATAGCATTACATGTCTACCAACCAAATGTGATGATTTAGCACTAGGAATTTACAGCGCTACCAACAGCCATGTGCAAAGGGTTGCGTTCATAAATAGTGTAAAGCGGGAAGCATAACCACAAGAACATAATAAAAATAAACTCAAAAATACTACGAAAACGTTCTGTATTGGAAATGTTCCTTGATAAGCGAGCCTTTGTATTACAGGCGTATTAATATTCAGTGTGAAAGTTGCCATCCTTTCTTATTGGCTCAAGTGAAAGAAGTTGTTTTCTATAGTTTTGATCCAAAAAGGCAAAAATGTTTTTTTTATAGTTAACAAATATTTTTTAAATACTTTGTTTTAAAGTAGGTATGTAATGCCACGGAGCGTTTTCCTAGTACCTACGTAACTTCTAAGGTTGACTCATTTTTTTCTTCTTTTAGTAAGTTAAGAAGGTTGAGGAGATGTGCAGTTAGAGCGCCCGAGAGAAACTAGTTGGAGTTGAAACGCTGCAGCAAGAACCATAATTTTAGCCTCAAGGTGTAGATTTTCGGATGTTGAGGATTTATGATGAGAGTGGGTAGGGGGGGAGATGTATGAGTAAAATGAAATAAAAGTTGGCAGGTGCAACAAATTCCAGAGAAATTAGCAAAGTGCATTAGCGCCCAAAACCCAGATGTTATGACTTCGTATGGTCTACGTATTCCGATACACACAGCGGCTGAATCCATTTTAAACATCTGCTGTTTCCATGAATAGATCAAAAGTAATGACGATACGAAATAATAGAGCCAATATTAATGGCTCTAGTATTTTAATAAAAGGCAGACGAGTAATAGTATTTGCAAAATTGTAGCATCATAGTAAACCAATGCACATTTGGCAGCATCTATTGTGATTATTTATACAAAAATGAGCATACTAATGATAACTTTATTATGCTCCAGAGAATATTTTCGTTCCGTTTCTCCTCACTTCATCTTCCTTTCACTGGCCTGTAGTTGCAGAAAACCACACACATCAGCGCCGCTGTCGCCCCCATGAGCGCCGTGTAGAGGACGTAGAACCAGAGCACCCTCTGTTCGACCAACATCGTCGCCACGGCCGCCGCCAGGAGGTTGCCAAGCGCGACGGTCAGGTACCAAGCGCACATCAGCACGGACCGCATGCACGTCGGCGCTTGCCGGTAGGAGAACTGAAGTAGAGTCACCGGGAAGAGGTAGTACGCAGCTCCGATCAAGATGTACTGAGGTAGGTATTTGCCACTCCATGTGTACGGAGTTGGGTGGTGTGATAATCGTACGATTCTTCAGTACAGTTCCATTGCCTTTATATACGAAGATCGTTGTGTAAACTCCTCCCCGTTTCATGGTGAAATAAAATGGATTCTCGTCTCCTGGATGTTCTTTGAAACTGTATTTTCCGGCATGCATATGGAAGTTTTTTAAACCGTGATGGTTGCTGTCCAAAAAGAGAGACATATTTTTCTTGGCGCCATCCTGGACAAAATGAACATGATCAAAACCATACAGAATTTCATCGTCTGTAAACGGAAGCATGGGAGTTCTTGTCGAATAGAGAACTGTGTTTAACGGAAGTTGGATGTCGCACTTCTCGATGTCGAATGGTAGATCGTCGATGGGCTGATAACTGTGTGTAATTGGACCACTGTCGAAAGGTGACGTACTGTAAGTGACATATACTGATACTACTGTCTTCTCGTATATTGTCATACTGGAAGATAGCGTTCCCCCCAGGCTGGGGCAATCATCAGGATATTCCAAGGACATGAACCGGCTGGTCAAGAGATAAACCTGCGCTCCTGTAACTGGCAATTCCCTCAGGACTACTTGATCCAGAGGCTGGATTTCCACTTCTCGAGAGTATGACACATTGACGTAGTCAACACGAATGCTCTGAGGGCACGACGACCACAAATTATAGAAAATTATATGCGATTCGCCTTTCTTTGGAAGTCGTTCTGTCGTCGGTTCGACCTTGAGCTCGATGGCGGCTGCGACTCCGAAGGCGAGCGCAGCCAAGAGTGCGCCGAACACGATGCGCCGCAGAGGACCACGGCAGCAGACGATGCGCGCGCACGGGGTGGAGATACAGAACTCGCAGACGGGCACGGCGACGAAGATGACCAAGTGCGTCATGAGCGGCATGTGGTCGGGCTCCACGTAGAGTCCGAGTGAGCGGCTGAGTGGCCAGATCATGCGCGTCGCCTGGTAGACCCACAGCGAGCCCTGTTGCTCGAACAGCGCCCAGAAGAAGGGCAGCGGGATGTAGAGAGCGAGGGCTCGTAGCGTCGCGCGCACGTCGCAGATGAAACTGTCAGTGAACAGCACACCGGCGTTGTCCAGCCACGTCGGGCCACATCGCGCACCTCGGTTGCCCAACGCCGTGGTGACACAAGCCAGTGTCTCCGTGACGGGGCTCTCATCCGGTTGGCCCTTGTTCAACGAGGTCCATCCCGAAATAAGCGCGCAGAAAGCTAGCAACATCGCGAACGTTGCCGTGCCGAAGCCGAGCGGGAAGCAGTAGAGTTGTCCGAAACATTCCACATGCATCCTGAGCAGAGGCGCAGCGATAATTCCCAACACCGAACCGAACGCCATTGCGTAATAGAAAGCCTGGTAGTAGGAGAGTACATGGATCTCTTCTTTCGGTAAGAACTGGAAGCGGCCGATGGAGTGCACCACGTCTCTAATTCCGCCGACTCCGATGGAGTATATCGAGAGTCCCAGCATGGACACCAGCACGATGTGCGGAAACATCGACGTGATGCCTTCAGGACCGGCTGAAGACGCCGCTAAGGTGACCAGAACTTGACCGACGAGCGAGAGCAAGGTGCCTATAAAGATGGCGACGTACTTCGACAGACACTTCTCGGTGATGACGGCGAAGGCGATCGAGGACAAGAAATTAAGTGCGAGGAACACATGATAGAAAGCTAAACAAGCGCACAACGAGAACTTCAACTCGTGTTTCATGTAAAGAAAAAGTAATGTTTGGAAACCGATATATGAGAATCGTTGCAAAACTTCAAACAATAATAGTATTCCACATTCTGGATGCAACTTTAAAGCACTAACAATTCCGGAGCAAACCATTCTTGATTACGTCAACAAGGTTATCAAAATTGTTTTTTTCCCCCAAAATACAAGAAACAAGAAGACGGCTTCCCTCTGGAGTACATGGGCCAGAGCTTCCTTGATATTAAAGCTGTCATAAGCCAAGGTTAATTAACGTTTTTTTTGTCGCTTCATAATATTATCTTACAACATGATTTAACTGAAATTCCATAAATACCTAATTCCCTAATAATCACTTCCAGGATCACAGGGGACCTATTTTCGAGATCGTTCGAGTCAAATATCATACGGATTCACGGCCGCCTGACATGAGACAAAACAAAACAATAAACTGATTTGGCTTGTTGGATGCTATTTCCTTGGGACGGACGTCACTTTGGCGTCACGCTCGATTATGTGAGCACTCGAACGATCTCGAAAATAGGTCCCCAGAAGAGTTCAAATTATCTTCAGAAACTGGGAAGATTGCCACAAAACCTTACAGAACTATACATCCAAGGGAAGCAAGACTTTTGAAAGACAATTGAAATATACCAAAATTGAACACATACCCAGTGGAGTATGTTTCACCACTTTCCTTTTTTCAAATGCAATGTTAATTTGTAAGTTTGCGAGAAATCAACCATGAAAAGCCAGTTTGTGGCTCACCATTTTTATTTCTTCAATAGATGTTGTGCTCATTTCAGAGTTCCTGGAAAATTGCGTAAAAAAGATTTTTCTTAAATAACAAATAATAATTATTGTGGAAATCTTAAAATTATAATAAAATTCATTGTTTTATACCTTGATCCATAATATGTTCAGTTTATATTTCTGCTCTCTGGCCTGAAGAATAAGTAATCTAGTAGAGCGGTCGCTCCACTCAGCCAAGTCGTACCGTACATTCACAATCACTCTACATACCGTATAAATGCCTATATAAACTGAGGAGCAGACCAACTACTTTACTGTAAGCAACAACATGGCATTTTCGGCCTACTGGATCTCAACAATGGAAAATCTCACATTGTTGTGTATATGACAACATATACATCACGTGACAACAATCAGTCATGCCGTTTACGAACTAGAGGGAAGAGAAAATTGTGAAATTACACCGCTTTCTTCTTCTTCTTCTTCTTCTTCAGATTCTCAGTCCCGGAAAAGTTGCTATCACCGCCACAGCCTAAACGGCTGAACCGATCTACCTGAAATTTTTACCACATATGCACTTTTGGCGTCTGATGATACCTTGCCTCTTGTGATTTTTTGTGCCGCCATTTTTAAACCGAAAGTGATGTCATATCTCAAAAACGTCTGGACCGATTAGAACGAAACTAGCGCCATTCGATTTAGATGGTCATCTTTATGAAGTATCAATAAAAATAAAATTATTTTATTATTTTCTAAACCGGAAGTGACGTCATAATACGCAATATTTAACTAATTTCAACAAATTACACTTAAAATACATACATAATGAACTTACATTGTAACATAGACGATACACTTTAAAAATTCAAGGTTGCAGTGTTCTCGGCCGCCATTCCTGAAACCGGAAGTGACGTCATACATCGAAAACGCCTGTACCGATTGCCACTGAACTTGCTCCTGTATATTCATTCTGCAATCTATTTGAAAAATCAATTGGGATAAATGAATATACAAATTAACGGTACCGAAAATGGCGGCAGGAACCACTAAATGAAACCGGAAGTGACGTCATATATTGAAAACGGCATGAGCGATTTGACGGAAATTAGCACTATTGAATTCAGAAGGTCATTCATGAAGTATCAACTAGATAAAACTATATTGTTTTCTTATTACCTATACCGGAAATGACGTCATAAAAATGCTAAATGACGTCATTAATATCTAAAGGACACTAAATTCACCACTTTATACTTTCAAATAGATATTTAGTAAACATTCATTGTAAATAATAATAAATTCAAGGTTGCAGTGTTCTCGGCCGCCATTTTCTAAAACCGGAAGTGACGTCATATATCGAAAACGGCTGTACCGATTGCAACCCAATTTTGGAATTGTGTAAGACTAATAATTGTGAATTCAAGACGACATTATTTTCGGCCGCCATTGTTTAAACCGGAAGTGACGTCATATATCGAAAACGGCTGTGCCGATTGCAACTAAATTATGTAATTATGTTGGACTTATAAATATGAATTCAAGACAACATTATTTCTAACCGCCATTTTTAAAACCGGAAGTGACGTCATTTATCAAAAACAGATGTACCGATTGCAACTATATTATGTAATTATATAGCCCTTGACATTATTTTCGGCCGCCATTTCAAAACCGGCAGTGACGTCATATATCGAGAAAGGCTGTACCAATTGTAACCAAATTATGCAATTATGTAGGACTTACAATTATGAATTCAAGACGGCATTATTTTTGGACGCAATTTCAAATCCAAAAGTGACGTCATATTTCGAAAACGGCTGGACCGATTGTAACGAAACTTTGGCTATTCTTCTTGGATAATCATTTTGAGCTTATACCTACGATCACCACACTTTACAGGGATCGGAAACTGTCTGCGTATTGTGACGTCACTCCCATAAGACCAATGCTAAATGATGGCGGCCCAGTGCTTGGGCCGCCGATTTGCTCTTTCCTACTTCCTGCTCCGTCTTACTTCCGGCCGGTGACCCGCGAAATTTAAAAAAATACGATTTTGGAGTGTTTTAATTTGATTCACACAATTGCCGCCAGGTTTGAACGAGCTTCTCAAACTTGCCGCTGCTAAAGATGATAGCGCATTGTCGAATATTTGAATTCTGTTCTGGCGGGAGATAAAGACATGTGTCACGTGAGCGACATCACAGCCGCTTGTTCTATTCTTGTTGTGTTCAAGGTGACCAAGCACATGGCCAGCTAGTCAGACAGTTTCCGATCCCTGTAAAGTGTGGTGATCGTAGCTTATACCAAACGCAACTTTTCTTAATAACCAAATCGGTTGAGGCGTATTTTTTTAAAGTAATTAGTCCTTCTTCCTCCGACATGTGTTACAAGCTTTATGAATAAACTAACAAAAGAAGTGATATCCCAGAAAAAAACACTCCGTGTAAAAAGGCAGCCAAGTCTCTGTACCTTAAAAAAAAATCAACACCGAAAAGGAGTGATATCAAAAAAGGAGCCAAGTCATTGACATTTCCAAATATTTAATCGAATCTTTGAAATAAAAGTATAAACACCGAGAAATACTTTACAAAAGAACTTGGCGCATCGTTTTTTTGAAGACATTTTTCTATTCATAAGCATATGCCATTTATATGCAACAGTCATTTAGAATTTTTAGAATTATAGGACACATCGTTCAATTACATATAATACATAGGTACCTACTGTAAAATATTTTCTATTTGAATATGTACACGATGAAACTTGTTGCCTATGTTTGTAATAAATACACAATAGTTATCTTCGTAATATTGTTTCGTAGACAACATATTAGTTAAGTCTCATGCGTTATACCTTCTCATCATGAAATAAATTTCTATTAATCCGCATTTTATAACAATACATTTCACAAAGTATACAGTGACGGCACATTGAATTTCTTTAAAATTATTAACTTTATACACTTGACACTTCAAAAATATATAATAGTGTTCCATAGATAGTTAGTAATGATTTGACGTTTCATGATTTCCCGCAGTCAAGATCAAATTATGAAAAGATACCCTTCTAATATCACCATATTATTAACAGTGCTATAAGAATATATATGAGCCCACTTCCTTGATATTTAATTCTTTCACCATATTACTTATAGTTATCTATTACAACATGAAATCTTTCTTCTATCGCCATTGACAAAACTATAAAATAGCCATTACTAATAGTAGCTTGATTCATAGATACTAGGTTTGTTCGTCGGGGTGTTCTAACCTGCTCGGAGCAGGCGGTAGTACGTCACTGAATATGTTAGGTGCATGAATTACGAATCAAAACTCGATGGAAAGGTATAAGTAAACTTTTCCGTGACGACTTCCGGTGTGTTCCGAACAGGTTAGAACACCCTGACGAACAGACATACTGGCTCTAATAGAAAGTGGAAAATTTACCTACTATCTAATTTCTGTCCACTTTTAGGATGTCTTTAAAAAAACGATGCGCCAAGTCCTTTTGTAAAGTATTTCTCGGTGTTTATACTTTTATTTCAAAGATTCGATTAAATATTTGGAAATGCCAATGACTTGGCTCCTTTTTTGATATCACTCCTTTTCGGTGTTGATTTTTTTTAAAGTAAAGAGACTTGGCTGCCTTTTTTACACGGAGTGTTTTTTTCTGGGATCTTAGCTACAGGAAGTGTTCAAGGACACAGCCACGGCCTTGCTTTAGGGGAGTGAGGAGGGGTGCTGTAGGGGTGTAGTATTCAAAGTGGACTGGTCCATGGCACAAAACCTTGACAAATCGGGTCTGTATTTTCATTTTCTATGCAAAATGTGCATAAAATCGTGTTTTCTTATGATTGAAGTTGTCAGTTATATTATTTCAAGTGAACTATCTGGATTCCAAGTGCCAAATCCTATCATGATTTTTATCATGTGTTTATTTACGTCGATTTACGTGACCATCTCTTGTCATTGATTTATTGCGCCTTATATGACGATGCAAAGTGTTTTCCAAGATTAGGTTTCTCAAAACTACACTGCGCCTTATACGCGAGTAAATACGGTATAGATAGAGATCAATGTCTTGAATGAATGATTTCATGGACTACTGTACAATTATTATTTATTGGGATGTGACGTTAACTAATATTTCAAATTGA
This sequence comes from Leuctra nigra, assembly GCA_934045905.1. Classification (NCBI taxonomy): domain Eukaryota; kingdom Metazoa; phylum Arthropoda; class Insecta; order Plecoptera; family Leuctridae; genus Leuctra; species Leuctra nigra. Next base: position 1,834,507 of record OW203769.1, read on the forward strand.
ACTCCTTTGACATTTAAACGTGTCTTGAAGCTGTCGGCCAGTGGACTTGGTTCGAACTAATTCTGGCCGTCAGTTCGCTCCAGGCGGTCCGTAGAGTTTGAGATCTTGGTTCCAACATCCACACGATATTGATGGAAGTTAGAGTGGACATTTCCTGTGCAAAAAACAAGCTCTAGTTGGTACTTTATCTTCAAATATTACATTCACATTTAAATCTAACAATGAAGAGATTTGAACAAGCAATTTGTTAATTTTCTGAATAATTTAGCGAGCGTCTCCTTTTGGTTTTTTTGGCACGGACCTCAGTTTTTTTTTTTTTTTTTTTTTCTGTTATCTGACGATATAAAGATCAGAGTTTTTCTTCGATCGAGCTGAAATTTTGCACACATGTGGAGACAACCATTTCTGTTTGCAGACCCCAAATTTTTTTGAAATCCATTCTTTGGCTAAAATTTAAATAAACATCTCCTGATGGTAGGTTGAAAAATGACAATGGTCTTCGATAAACCTGATCAAACTCATATTTTGGCTATACAGGTCAGTTTTTCTTTGATCGAGTTGAAATTTTGCACACATGTAGAGACAACCTTTTCTGTTTCAAGAACCTAATTTTTTTGAAATCCATTCATTGGTTAAAATTTAAATAAATATCTCCTGATAGGCTGAAAAATGAAAACGGTCTTCGATAATTGTGATCAAACTCATATATTGCATGATCATTAAGACCAACATTGTCTCTTATTTTACAAAATTTCATCCCAATCAGTTAAGAACGTATAAACTTATTGACATTTTTTAAATCTGTCAGTAATGAATATCGAAATGAATGTTTTCCAGTGCCAATTGAATTGATTCTGATTTGCTTTATGAACCAGGTGCATAGATGCTATTTTAAAGTTTCGATGAAAAGCATATGATCATATAAGTTGATATCATAATCAATTCAATATGGATGTATATGTTTTCTGTGCGTTGTGGACGCATTTCCGGTTCGTGAATTTGAACGTACCCGTGCTCGCTCATCAACGCGTTACACTGAGCGTTTTCTTAGTATAATATATACAGTGGAACCTCCTTAGTACGTTTCTCCTTAATACGTTTTCACCCTAATACGTTTTTTTCAAAAGGTCCTGGCATTCCCCCATAAGAACACATGTTAAATTGTTTCTTTAGTACGTTTCTCCCTAGTGCGTTTTTCGCCTTAGTACGTTAAAAATTCTGGTCCCTTGAAGCAAATTACTAAGAATAGTATGTTTTTCATCCCAATTTCAACCCATTTTCGTATGTAATTAACAACAGAAAACACACATCATTTTTTTGGAAGTCTGTTTTTGAAAAACACTTTGTATGTGCAAATAAACCATGGGGATATGGGAAACAAAACAATCATTTGTCAGGACCAGACTATACTTCTATCTATTTTACACTTGAGTTGAGTGACAGGTCCTTTGAGTACTTGACATGGGTTGGCCTCAGCTGTTAACTTGAGAAGGGGGAAACATGAATAGTGTGTCTTTTAAAATGTATTGAAACATTATCATCCATCAACACTTGGGGACTGAGTAGAGGGGGCCCACCCTAGAGTGTTTTTTCCATTTCAAACAGGAGATAAGACATTAAACCCCAATCTAAAAATATTGATCTTCAAAAAAAAAACATTGACCCCCAACTAGACCCCTTTTTTATGAAATTTCTATAGTACGTTTTTCTCTTTAGTACGGTTTTTTAACCTGGTCCCTTCAAAAACGTACTAACGAGGTTCCACGTATTATATATTCTATTTATTTTAACGCTTGTTTGTTTTGGCACATATTTTCCATGGTTGATAATGATATTATTTAGATAACATTTACTAACATATATTATCTCAATCAATAAAGTAATAGATTCATAGTAAAAGTAGGTACCTAGGTAATTTGGTACCTACCTACTAGGAAAACGCTCAGTGTAACGCGTTGATGAGCGAGCACAGAACATGCAACATCCCCATAGTAACGATGCACGACACGGCACAAGACGATTTTCTCTGCAATTTTTCAATCTCCATAATACTCTGGATGAATAACAGATCCATTGTGTCGTGAAGTCTTACCTACATACCTTCTCCAGAAATCTCTTATGACATCCCATACTAAACTCGTAAAATTACAATTAATACTTTGATTGGGCTTACAATAATATGTAAAATTTAATATTAAGTTGGTCTTGATCACCATGCAAAATTTGAACTTAATGTGAACATTTTTATTGTCGACCAATCAGAAGACATTATTTAAACTTAAACCAAGTAGAGGATTTGGCCTTCGTACTGCATCCGATTTTATGCGCTAGCTCAAAAATGCTTTCATTTTACTGTACATTGTGGATAGCTTGGCTGCTCTACAGGCCTTGCCTTGGAACAGAAGCTTAAAGAAGGCAGGGATGACAATTTAGTATACATTTTTCAAGATTATGGAATAAAATGACCTAAAAATGACAAAACTTTTGAAAATAACTACAGATTCGACTGAAAATTGGCAAAAATATCTAAAATGTTGGTACCAATGACCACGCGAAGTTTTAAGTTGATCGGTCATACGGTTCTAGTTTAAATGTCAAAAATCACTTGAAAAATGGTTTTAAATTTGAACCAATAGGAGGATTTGGCTGAAACTTTTTATGATTGGGTACAATGTTGGTTGCAATGTTTTTGCTAAATTTCAAATTGATCAAAGTAACCAATCGAAAGATAATTTTTTTTAAATTTGAACCAATCACGAGAGCCCGTTCAAAAACGATCCCAGGGACCGCATAGAGTACGTTAGTATGTGTACAAAATTTCAGATCGATTGCTTGAGCGGTTAGACCTGGGCTGTGACCACAAAAAAAAAAAAAAAACAAACAAACACACAGAGAAAGTGCCATAAGAGTACCGTGGTGACGCTCGCTACGCTCGCTCAAAAAGCTTTTGATTTGAGATTTGTGGGAAATCACTAGGCTAAAAGTTAATTTGGGGATATTTCTGGGCTCCAGAACATCCATGTACGGCTTGAAATCTATTGGGAAACCTAGACACAGCTTTGGAATGTCAAATTCACCTAATTTGAAATTTTGAGACTTTAGAAGGTAGATTGATAATAGTAGAGTAGAGGTACCAATTTTCTTGGATTTCGAAATAGAAAATAACTACATGCCTACGCCCTACGTAGGTACAACTTTTCCTTGAAACATTTCATCATTATTTAAATTTAATCCCCAAAAAATGCTAACAAATCTTCTTTCAAAGTTGCAACATTGCTAATGATTGATAGGATAATTGAGCAATCATCGTACAATATACATTTAACAGAGCATTAAAAAGCAGTTTCAAAATAAAATAGAATAGAGTCTAGGCGGCAGGCCTATGTTTTTTGTTGAGGACCGTTCATTATGACACTGTTTTTATTCCTTCTTCAACCCCATCCTCAATGTCACCGCTTGTGACAATATCAATGAACCTTCCCTCTGGAATTACCTACGTCACAAATTGTGGACCCATCCTTTAAAAGTCATCTCGATAGGCATCCTGCGTGAGAAAAGGTTGCCATAGCAACCTATACAAAAGTATAGGGAATAAACAAATCTGACAGTGGCAATCGAAATCTCATATTTAGAGTGATTACTTGTGAAAGAAAGATATTTAAGTAAGTACAAGCTAATAATAATACGCAATATTTATCCATACACATGTTCAAGTTAAATATTCATCTGACTAGGAAAACGCTCAGTGTAACGCGTTGATGAGCGAGCACAGAACATGCAACATCCCCATAGTAACGATGCACGACACGGCAGAAGACGATTTTCTCTGCAATTTTTCAATCTCCATAATACTCTGGATGAATAACAGATCCATTGTGTCGTGAAGTCTTACCTACATACCTTCTCCAGAAATCTCTTGTGACATCCTATACTAAACTCGTAAAATTACAATTAATACTTGACTGATTGGGCTTACAATATGTAAAATTTAATATTAAGTTGGTCTTGATCACCATGCAAAATTTGAACTTAATGTGAACATTTTTATTGTCGACCAATCAGAAGACATTATTTAAACTTAAACCAATTAGAGGATTTGGCCTTCGTACTGCATCCGATTTTATGCGCTAGCTCAAAAATGCTTTCATTTTACTGTACATTGTGGATAGCTTGGCTGCTCTACAGGCCTTGCCTTGGAACAGAAGCTTAAAGAAGTCAGGGATGACAATTTAGTATACATTTTTCAAGATTATGGAATAAAATGACCTTAAAATTACAAAACTTTTGAAAATGACGACAGATTATACTGAAAATTGGCAAAAATACCTAAAATGTTGGTACCAATGACCACGCGAAGTTTTAAGTTGATCGTTCAATCGGTTCTAGTTTAAATGTAAAAAATCACATGAAAAATGGTTTTAAATTTGAGCCAATAGGAGAATTTAGCTGAAACTTTTTATGATTGGGTACAATGTTGGTTGCAATGTTTTTGCCAAATTTCAAATTGATTGATGCAACCAATCGAAAGATAATTTTTTTTAAATTTGAACCAATCACGGGAGCCCGTTCAAAAACGATCCCAGGGACCGCATAGAGTACGTTAGTATGTGTACAAAATTTCAGATCGATTGCTTGAGCGGTTTGACCTGGGCTGTGACCACAAAAAAAACAAAAAACAAACAAACAAAAAAACACACAGAGAAAGTGCCATAAGAGTACCGTGGTGATGCTCGCTACGCTCGCTCAATAAATATGATTTATAGCTATTATTTATAGATTTGACACATTTCCCCTACCAGAGCAGCCTCAATTTTTCTACCACTGTGACGTCACGAGCAGGATTCCTATAGACCTACCCAATTGGATTTCTGACAAAATGAATTTTGATTTTCCAACGTACCTACTACCTAAAAATCACAGTTAAAGTGAACCGCAACCGATTTGTGGATTGGGATTATCTTGAAAACCAGTATTTTGTGAACCCCTTAGCGAGCTCAACCAAAGAGGAGGCTCAACATAACAATGGGGCATTGTGCACAAACAGGTAAAGTAGGGGATAGGAAAATAAAATGATCCTTTTCCAATCCACAGATTGACTGCTGCTTACTTTATCTAGGAGTGATAACTGATAATACAGCCGACTCTAATACCTACTTAAAATCATTATTACCTACCTACTAGGTATTTTGGGTTTAAAAATTATTTTATTTTATTATTCTATACGGAGAAATTTCTTGTTCAACTTTTTTGACACACTTCTTGATGGAAATTAGAACCTTCGAGCATTAATAGTTGGGTAGAGAAAGCATTGACCTATCCTGCCACTGTGCGAGTTGAGGCAAACATATCGACACACCTGTCACGTGAGGAGAAATGTCACGTGACTTGTGTATAGCCAGCGCTAAAAATTACAATATCTCGTCAGTGTAACTTTTCAACTCAAATCAAAATGTTGTGTTCAGTATTGATTATTATTAGACAATAGATATATAATGTTTCTAGAAATGAAGGTAGTTATTTATGTTGATAAATACTAATAATAAACCCAGCCGAGATGTTTGCCTCAAGTTTTTCCCGTCGTGCTAACTCTACCCAACTATATATGCTCGAAGATTAGAACCTGTTCCAAATGATATAAAAGTTGAGCCCAAGCTCTGTGACAAGAAGTTGCTTCGTGTAAACACAAAATAGCACAAGTGAGAATGTGACACAGAAGTTGTTGAAAGAATTGTACTGTGTAAATCAGGCTTTAAGAGTAGCGTCACACAACTACTCCCTCTAGTGTATGTAATGGACGCCACTTGTTTTTGAATCTCTGAGTAAATCTGAAACCTGTTGTTGACCTTTACCTTGCAGCGATGAGTTATCTTGCCGAGAACATTCCTCGAGGTCAGCTGGCAGAGTACTCGGAGAGTTCTCTCGAGGTAGGTAGTACTCGATGTTGATGGCCGAGTACCACAAGTTCTCAGTCGAAAGAGTTCCATTGACATTCAGTTGTTGAGACACATCTTAAAACACAAGGATACATTCGTTGTCACAGTTCGCTTCAAAACCACCTAACTAGGTGGGTGTTTATTACTATTATTATTAAGCCTATATTCTCAACAGGGCCGAGGCTCCACTAGTGAGAATGTAATAGAGAAGGGAGTATTTGAAACCCGGTACCGGCATGTCACTTACTCCTTTGAAAGAAGGCCAACTTAACGTCCCATCCGAAGGACGGTGTAACATTCACAGCACGGGCCTCCACAACCCGCGCCGTCGAGGGACTGATAACAGGTGGAGGGAGGTCGTCACACTAACCCCCAAAAACCGCAGTCTCTCTGGCCCAACGGCAGCAACTGGCAAGCCAGAGTTGAATGGCACCCATCCAACCGCTAACCGCGCTCAATGTTGCTTAACCTCGGTGATCTTACGGGAACCAAGGTATCCAACAAACCAGCCGTTGGTACCTACTTATTAGTAAGGGTTTCAGGGTAGGTAGGTATAGTTATTAAACACTAATTAACATTACCAAGGAGTAACAACCCTTAGAAATAGGTAGGGTAGGTATACCTTCTTTTATAGTACCTAGGTACCTAAGTTTATATACGGAGGTTACTACCTATTTAGCATTTCTCATTCAATGAAAACAAACTTTTTTGCAAGGAAAATTGAAACTCCAGGCCTTTACTCTGATCATAAAGTATGAAGTATATTGGGCGTGTTTTCACTCCTTCGCCACTGTCTTAATATTCTCACGACAAGAATATTCAACTAATGTGCTAGAAAGTTGATGGTAACCTTACCTTGGATAGGTAACTTCCATTGAGCTAAGCCAGTTATTTCATTGTAGGTAGGTATTCAGTTCGGTAATGTTGATCACATCATAGGCGATTGTCTGTTAAAAAGATAAACGTTTAATAAAACTAAAAAAACACAATTATTGTACAGACATTATGAAAAGAACACAGCACGCTACAAAAACAAGGTCTGTCAAACGTCCTTTTTGGCTTTTATGAGTTTTATGGTTCATTGAACCCTAGATTCAACAGCTGATTTTTATGTGCACGAATTAGTGGATATAGCAGTACATTCGTGTAAATAGACACTAGCATGAGATTGCAACAAACAACCGAAAGTGAGGTTATGCTGATTGCTGTGTTTGACAGGTTACGGAGTGTGTTGTGATTATTTTTCTTGTTAATTTTTATTATGATACAGATTGATTATGACATATTTCTTTTATGCCAACATTTGCTCAAACTGACAGTCAAGGCAATGCAATGGCAGTTTTACCTTATATTCGGTAATGTCGACGTTTGTGATCACTCGTGTGTCTGTTCAGGGTTTGTACCTACCTAATTAATAAAAAAGTGTTTGATGAAACTGTAAAACTACTCTGATGAGTCCACCCTCACTCTTTGCCGGTAGCTTTTCCCCATCCCTTTTGTCGCAGAATTAAACATTTATAGGTACTTAAAATTCAGGACAATTTTAGTAAGCATTTTAGTTCTCTTCTCACCTTGCTTATTCGCAGAAGAGGACTCAAACATGAAAGTTTTTCTCCGTGCCTTCTCCTCGCAACCCGTGCAAACCACGGTAAGATATCCTGTGTTTGTCCTTTCAAATGCATTTTCGGTTCCGATACTGAGAAGCTGTCAAACTTTTTGCATTTCCATAGAAATCTTTCAACCTGACATCCGTGTTCAGCACGATAATATGACAAGAAAAAGTATACTAGTCTATGTGAACTAACAAAATGAGTAGGTATTCCTACCACTACAAAGTACCTAGGTACATCTTCCTTTTAGACACACTATCAACTTGACGCTCTGCTTTTTCCAGGGACCCGAACCTTTATTAATAAAGGTTCTGGTTCCGGTTCTACAATTTTACTTTATAAAGGTTCGGGTTCCGGTTCTTAAACAAATACCTAATCTTAAAGGTTCGGTTCCGGTTCCTGCGTAAAGGTTCCGGTTCTCAAATTTTAAATCAAATTAGATTATAACACTTCAGTATTATGTCAAATTTAATGGAATTATTGGATTTGGATTTTGCCCTATGAATGAAGCACTGGTGTAGTGTCTGTAATATGCGTACAGAAGTCACAGGATGGTGCGCAGACTAAATCTCAGAGTCAGAAGAGACAGTTGTGGCAATTTTCTCCATAAGACGGCGTAAACATTCATTTTGCCTGAGCTATCATATTCATAATTGTCAGCAATGCAGTTCTCATCGCAGTAGTCAGATTCAAAAGTTGAAAACACGAGCATCATTTGAAATTGAAAGATTTTCAAGAATTAAAAAGTCTACAAAAATACTAATATACATTTTATCAAAAAATAAAACTTTTTACAACTTTGGGAATAATATTTTTTGAAAATATCATAATATTATTATCCAATTGTTAAAAAATTAAATCGTACATGTTTCTTTTATTAAAGAAGGAACCTTAAAGAACCTTTAAGAACCTAATTGATTATAAAGGTTCGGGTTCCGGTTCCGGTTCTTGGGGAAAAAAGTATAACGGTTCCGGTTCCGGTTCCAAAATAATAAAGGTTCATACCGGTTCTAGGTTCCGGTTCCGGCTCGGGTCCCTGGCTTTTTCCATCATGAGCGAATAGTGAAGGGTATGATCTTTGGTGGAGAGGCAAGTAATGTCACGTGACAGCTGTCAGCCAATCAGAGAGCTGCTCTTCAGTCTGCTTTCACCATTGAAAAACAATTCTTTGTTTGTGATTTGCAGCTCTATCCTCAATGTTTGCTGATAAAGCATCGTTCTTACTTATGGTAAAATTCTTCACGCGTCCGGCTGAGATGTTCTTAAGCCCCATTTACATGGTGCAATTTCTTGAACAACTACTGTTTCACAGAAGTTCTGCACATGTGCAGATTCCCTTTATCATCTCAAAAGTGATACTGCGCACGAGCAGAACCTCTGTGGCACAGAAGTTGTTCAAGAAATTGCACCGTGTAAGTGGGGCTTTACATTTCACCAGATTGCAGGGAAACCTGACTTAGTACAACAATATGCTTCCGATATAGTCGTAGGTATATTGCTTCGTAATGTGAAATCGCAGACAGAAATTATAATATCAGGTTCAAACCCGACTCTTGTAAAAGAGTACGTCCTTCAACTTGGACGAAAATATTTCATAACTTCGGTCAGTCTCGAATCCCAGAGAGCGAATGTAAATGCTTTTACTTGATATTGAGTCCTGCGTTTTATCTGCTTTCCCACATGTAGATTTCATTGAGTGGTAGGTATAGTTATGGAAATATTCGGTAAACGCTCATCCCCCTTTCCATGCATTTACATTACTTTAGCCTCCTCCCCCTTGTCCCCTAACATAGGCAAAGTTGTTTGATTGTGGTGGGGGGTGATTGGAGCGTTTACCGAATATATTCCCCTGACTGTACAACCTCTAGGTGTAGTTTGTAGTCGGTATTTCATTTTAACAATTTCTATGTTTGTGGACTGGAAATACTGAGCTACCTGTGAGGGTTTTACTGCCTTCTTTCACCTTATTTTATGAGGTACATCAGAGGTAGAAGGCCAGAAGTCTATTTATTCTATTTTTGATTTCACACTCTATTAGAATCTAGGTCAAATCACCAAAACAAACACACACACACACTAAACACAAATTGTGTTTAATTAAGGTGTAGAAATGTTGCCCTTAAATTCAAGTAGTATTGAAGTATTCTCATATACAATGATCATTGAATTACCATCACCATTGATACCTCCTTCGGACAAGTGAATGATGGCGAAACAATCTTCTAGTCATTGTATTCTTTGCAAATTTGTGTAAAATGTAAGAAGACCAATTAATTAGGGTCTAATAGTAATTGAACTAAATTATTATGACTAGGACCTATCACCTTGTGGGATGTAAACTTTCAATAGTAATCATCTATAAACTCATTCCATGTGATTTCTTGTCATGTATGTGACTGCAAGAGATACTTTACTATTTCTACCGCACTGACTTGACTGGCGCTGATACAAATTATATTACCTATCTATCTACTTCGACTTCAATACCTTGTCTCTTTCATCTTCCTTGTTTTATTAACTCCTAAATTTATTTTAAATTTTGAATTGCATTAAGAACGTCTGCAAAAGCCAGGTTTAATGAAGTGAGTGGATTTTATAATTAATATAAACAATTAGACTTGGCACAACTAAAATTGATCGGAGAACAAATGTGTAGGTATGACATCTGGGGTGTCATGTACGTTTTTAGTCTCTTAGCACAGCTATCGTATCGTAAATTTTGTTTACTCCAATGTTAACGTCCATAACAACGGTAGCTAGGTACTCTCTTAAAATTTACCATAAGAGAGTGATAATGCGTAGGTACAAGAATCACAGACCTGATCATGTTCCATACCAATCAATGCTTATTATTATTGAAATGTGAGGTCACCTGCTAGAGTGAGACGAGGAGATCGCTTGGACTTACTTCTGATGGTGCCATCTAACATTCAGGCAATCAAGAGTTAGGTTCGTGCCAAGTTCTAATCGCTCCTGTCCACAAATGTGTGATGAAATATATTCACTGTACCTAAGAATGATTGACCTTGGAATATAATGGTCAAGCCATATTGCCATCCAGCAATCTATTAACGAAATAAAAATAGTCATTAAATTATTACAGTGTTAAAATTATATTCAAAATTGAGCAAAATGACTGTGGATTGACAATAAATGTCAAGGTTTCAGTAACTTTATCTCCTACCATGTGAAGTGGGTTGTCAATTGTCTTGACTTCATCAAGGAATATTTTCATCTCCAACAAATTACCTGAGTCACTTTTCATGACAAGGCACTTACTTGTTGTAATGTTGATCGATGAGCGAGTGTTTGATACGTCTTTCCGAGCCTGCGTTGTCATGCGATACGCAATCTCAACACGTGACCGAGCTCGAACAATCAGCTTCCTCGCGTCGAAACTACGGGGCCGGCGGAAATGTTCAGCTGACCTCAACTTTTCTACCTGTGTTTATTTGCGATTTTACCGCAAATGGAACTTCTCTCATAGTTCATATTTCTACCACTAAACACTATCGAAATAATAAAACAAATCATTATAGCCAGATTCTATGTGATATTGATAGACAAATTGAACTATGTTTATCGTTGAACAATACTTTTATAGAGTAAACGTTGAAAAACTACTTACTTGAATGGATTTTAACAAATATAACTGCAAATTTGGAATAATTGTATTTTGTGAACTTGAACTTTTGCTTTCATGTCCAAAACTAAACTAACAGGACTTTAGCTAATTCTTTCAGCACAACTTCCCTAACAGTGTATTATGAAGAGATGGGCAGAGACTTACAGTCTGTCAACTACTGGAAATGGCGCAATAACAAAAGGATCGAAATGAAGGATAAACCGCTCATTAATAATTTAATCAAGGATTAAATAAAAGTAAACTACCTACTTCAACATTACAAATATAATGACAAAACATTGATTAAATCATAGAGATTCATATACCTATACTTATTAAATGGACAGAATAATACTGTAATATGAGAATTAATATAGCAATAAATAAATAACTATGGTAGGTAACAATGTAATATCATAAAAAGACTACAATCAACACAATCAACCACCACCACATAATGATAATAATAAAAAAAAATTGCAACAATTGCTCATAACTAGTAACAAAACTCTTTAAATATAGGTAATTAATAATTAGTATTACATAGAACCTGGATATTGAATATTTCAGTATTTTTCGATCCATTACTCCAAGTTTTCCAGAGAACTTGGAATCTCCTGAAATGACATGTTTTGAGTTTAACAAACTTAAAATATCCCACATAAAATGCATGTTTGCGGATAAAACATTTAACTTGAACAGGCATTTTGCTACTGATTTACTGACAAACTAATACAAGTGGAAATAAGAAAACTAGTGGCCAACAGCTGGTCTGGTACTTGTAAATATCTGGTGAGAAAATATCAATAATCCAATACAATCGGCCTAGATTTGGTTCCGCATTCCAGCATCTCCCCCAACCCCTATTGGACAGTGAAAGTGAGGCAATGAATTATTCTGCCGCATTCCAGCATCTCCCCACTCCCTTTAGTCCGTGACCCTGTGTGCAAACAACTGCCTGGGTTACATACAACCCGTAAATGAAACAGCTGATTTATATTAGAAACCATCCTCTATCAATCACGTCAATTCAACATAGAACAAGCGACAACAGCAGTTGATACTTTAAAAATAAAATGTACCTACTTTCTGCAATAACTGAATTAAATCCCATTCTTTCTCTGAATGTATTATTTTATTGACTCGGCAAGTGACATAAAGGTACCTCTTAGCTGTGATTCATATTGCTGTAAGCTAGGTCTCTATGTTCAAGCGTCATTGTCTGCAAAGTTGATGCTGTTATTCTATTAAAAAAAAACTACGTTATAGGTATATTCTTTGAATTTACCTAAGTTGGCTGACAGAGAGGTACCCTTTTCCAGCTGTGCTGCTGAGCTAGGTCTCGTGTTCAAGCCTATTTGTTTCAAGGTGTTTCACTGAACCTCGATATTTCGACAAATTCAAGAGACACAAGTCTTCTGACTTTTCCCTCTCTCTCTAAGACTGCTTGCTGTCTACTTGACATTTCTACGTCGACTTCATGTGAATTTACACGTGAAAGTTGGCTTGGCTCACAACACAGTCATTGACGAATGAATTGACTTACAAACTCATAAATAACTTGTCAATTAAATGAACCACAATGAACATAGGAAGTGAAAATATTGGAATACATATTATCACGGCCTCCTTTATAAGTTCCGTTTCACTACACGTTTCCCGGCCTGTCCACCAACTAAAAATCAGAGGTTCCACGTTTTGGCACAGGCCAAGGGCGCTAGTTGACACCCTACGCCTTCCTTATGAAAATCCTACATGACCAACTCAAGACAACATAGTGTGCAGTGGTTGCTTTTATCATTGAGAGAGCTGTCAGTTAAGAAAATGCAATTAGTAAGCCAATATTATTCATGAATTCAACATTAAATATGATTTTAATGCTTTATAAGTAATAGTTTAGCAATTATTAATATATTAGTTCTTGAAATATAACCTCAGCACCAGTTTCGTCTACATATTGAATGTGTTAAGTTAGGTGATTTTACGTACATTTTTTAACCTCACAATAAATTTCGTATATGTCACATTCAATATGTTGACGAAACTGGTGCTGAGGTTATATTTCAAGAACTAATATATTATTAATTGCTTAAAATATTACTTATAAAGCATTAAAATCATATTTAATGTTGAATTCATGAACAATATTGGCTTACTAATTGCATTTTCTTAAACTGACAGCTCTTTCAATGACAAAAGCAACCACTGCACACTATGTTGTCTTCAGTTGGTCATGTAGGATTTTCATAAGGTAGGCGTAGGGTGTGAACTAGCGCCCTTGGCCTGTGCCAAAACGTGGAACCTCTGATTTTCAGTTGGTGGACAGGCCGGGAAACGTGTAGTGTAACGGAACTTATAAAGGAGGCCGTGCATATTATGTTATTTCTTCATTTGGCACGTTTCCATGGCAACAAAGTCTTTTCCATGGCAACACATTGTTGAGACTTGGAAATTACATCATCATCTTGTCATACATCTCATACAGGTTTTCTTGCCAAGATGTCACATGACATTTCAATTTGATTTAAAATAATGATTTGAAATCTTTGGGTGATTGAGTTTGTCATTACTACATCCTACTGATTTTTATAAAAGTAGAATACAAAATTAAAGGAGACTTCTCCATTGCGTGTAAAAATCACTGTAAATTCTCTGAAATAACAGTGTCACAATTGATAAGTTAGTTCATGGCATGTTAATAATGAAGATAGCAAGAGCATAATACTGTAAAAGAAACCAACACAGAATGAACACTTTCTTTGTTTTTTTACTTGATTTGTATGAATGCATTTTTTTATTTGCATACTGACAGATTTTTATAAATTCACTTTTTTAAACTTATGTTGGTATTATAAAAAAATTAATGAGATATCTCCATCGTTTATAAAAATGACAGTAAACTGTTCACTAACAGAGTAACAATATTCACAGTTGATAAAGACCAGTTATGGCAAGTGTTAATAATAGAGTTAGCAATAGCAATGTAAAAGCACCTAGTACAGAGAAAGCATCACAGAATGGACAAAACCATTCCAAATGATTGCACAAATCACCTGAGACTACTTGAAAACAATTACAATTGGAAAATCACAGTTTAAAATACTTTTTCATGCCTTGAATAAGTCAAAAGGCAGTTTATGTTGAGAAATGAAAGGTGTCTGAGGCACCATTTTGAAGTGATGAACATCATTGTTGTCTTCATTGCCATCAGCATTGTTAGAGACTTGGAAATTTTAATTACATGATAATCTTGTCTTACATCAGATAGTAGACCACAGTTTTCATCCCAATATGTCACATGACATTTACATTTACATTTACATTTGATTTTTATGAATTCATTTTCTTGGTATTATTTTGATCTTTTGCTTGATCCATTTTTTTAATGCATCATCTTTTTGTTTTCACTTGAATTGATAGATTTGTATGGATGCATTTTTATTTTTTTATTTGTTTTTTTACTGGTGTTAATTGTCATTTATGTTTGCATTTTTGTTTTTTGCTTATACTGATTGATTTTTATAAGTGCACCATGTTTTTATCTTTTGCTTAAACATTGATTGTATGAATTTAATAATTTTTACATGTGTTGATATTTACAAAATGTACAGTAAACAATTAAGTAAGATTTCTCCATTACCTACTTAAAATAATCACTGTAAGCAGTGAAATAACAGAGTATTTTGGTTTACATGAGGCCAGCTATGGCAAAGTTGTACAAATAAAATGAGGTAATACTTCAATTAGCATAGTGCATATAAAATCACTGAGTAAGTTTCATAACGGATAGGACAAGACGAAAGACTGTACAAATCTCCTTTACAAACTTTCAGGCAATAATTGTACTTAAAAACTTAATATAAACAGTGAAATAACAGAGTATTTGGTATAAAGCCAATATTGGCAATTATTCACAGTGGAATCATCAAATATTAAATTATTATTTTTATTTTTGTTGATTGATTTGTATGATTGCATTTTCTTTTCCTTTTTTACTTGTATTGAATGACTTATAATAACAAATTCTTATTTTTTAACTTGTGTTGATATTTTTAAACTGCCAATAAAAATTAATGGGTCTCCTTAATTGATTAATTACTGTAAACATTGAAAGAACAGAGTATTTAGTTTATTATAATAGGGGCCAATTATGGCAGATGATATAACAAAGATAGCAGTAGCCAGATAGATAATACTGTCATATCAAGAAAAATGAAAATCAAAGAATGGACTCGACCATACTAATAGCTTCTGCAAATCACATTAGCAACAATTGCATTTGTAGAACCTCTGTAATCAAAGATCACAGTTTGAAAGATAGGTCATGGCTTGAATAAGTCAAAGGCCTGTTGATGTTGAGACTTGATGTGTTGGAGACACCATTTTAATTCAACAAGTTACATTTATTCTATTATTACGCAAGTAAATGCGTTGCTAAATGTTGTACTTTGTTTGTCCATTCAATTGAATTCCGATTTATTTGAAAGTATTTCTTGAAAGCTGAAAAAGTACCTATGTACAATTTACATGTGATATAAATACTGGGTGGTCCCAAAATATACATTCAATGGGCAAGACTTGGGCTGATTTGATGTATGTTAATAATATTGATATTTTATCAATATTTCTATTGTAAAAAACTACGTTATATTTCTTTGAATGTACACAAGTTGGCTGACACAGAGGTACCCCTTTCCATCTGGGTTGGTGAGCTAGGTCTCTGTGTTCAAGCCTATTTGTTTCATGGTTTTTCTCTGAACCTCGATATTTCGACAGATTAAAGAGACACAAGTCTTCTGACTTTTCCCTCTCTCTCTCTAAGACTTATTCATGTGAATTTACACGTGAAAGTTGGCTTGGCTCACAACACAGTCATTGGCGAATGAATTGACGAACAAACTCATAAATAACTTGTCAATTAAATGAGCCACAATGAACATAGGCAGCGAAAATATTGGAATAATGTAATTTCTTCAAGAGCTTAGGTATACTTCTAAGTAGGACATTTGGCACCTTTCCATGGCAACAAAGTCTTTTCCGTGGCCACACATTTTTGGAGACTTGGAAATTACATCATTTTGTCATACAGCTCATACAGGTGTTCTTGCCAAGATGTCACATGACTTTTCAATTTGATTTAAAATTAATGATATTTGAACATTTTCAGGTGATTGCGTTTGTCATGTGTTAATATTTATTAAAGTATAATACAACATTAATGGAGACTTCCCCATTGCGTGTAAAAATCACTGTAAATTCTCTGAAATAACAGAGCACATATCAGTGTCATATTTGTTGAAGTTAGTTCGGAATGTTTCGGCTAAAGAGGGGACCATTGTCACCCTACACTAACCATTCTGTTTTAACAGGAAAATTACAATAAATAATAAATAATGGCATGTTAATATAATAGAGATAGCAAGAGCATAATTATGTGATATAAACCAACACATAATGAACACTTTCTTTGTTTTTTACACAAGTGTAGATTGATTAGTATAAATGCATTTTTTTATTTGCGTTGACAGAATTAAATAACAGCACTCCTTTGTACTTGTGTTGGTATTATCAAAAAATTAATGAGATAACTCAGTGGTTATAAAAATGGCAATAAACTTTTAACTAACAGAGTAACAATACTCACAAATGATAAAGACCAGTTATGGCAAGTGTTAATACTAGAGTTGGCAATAGCAATACTGTGCTAACATCTAACACAGAGAGAGCATCACAGAATTGACACTTCATTCCAAAATGCTTGTACAAATAACCTTTACCAACAATTTTTGCATTGGAAAATCACAGTTTAAAATACTTCTTTTTCATGCCTTGAATAAGTCAAAAGGCAGTTTATGTTGAGAAATGAAAGGTGTCTGAGGCACCATTTTGAAGTGATGAACATCATTGTTGTCTTCATTGCCATCATCATTGTTGGAGACTTGGAAGTTACATGATAATCCTGTCTTACATCACATAGTGGACCACAGATTTACATTTGATTTTTATGAATTCATTTTCTTGGTATTATTTTGATCTTTTGCTTGATCCATTTTTTTAATGCATCATCTTTTTGTTTTCCCTTGTATTGATAGATTTGTATGGTTGCATTTTTATTTTTTTATTTGTTTTTAATGGTGTTAATTGTCATTTATGGGTGTATTTTTGTTTTTTGCTTATAACGATTGATTTTTATAAGTGCACCATCTTTTTATCTTTTGCTTAAACATTGATTGTATGAATATTTTAATTTTTACATGTGTTGATATTTACAAAATGTACAGTAAACAATTAAGTTAGATTTCTCCATTACTTAAAATAATCACTGTAAGCTGTGAAATAACAGAGTATTTTGGTTTACATGAGGCCAGCCATGGCAAAGTTGTACATAATAAATTGAGGTAATACTTCAATTAGCATAGTGCATATAAAATCACTGAGTAAGTTTCATAACGGAAAGGACAAGACGAAAGACTGTACAAATCTCCTTTACAAACTTTCAGGCAATAATTGTACTTAAAAACTTAATAGAAACAGTGAAATAACAGAGTATTTGGTATAAAGCCAATATTGGCAATTATTCACAGTGGAATCATCAAATATTAAATTATTATTTTTATTTTTGTTGATTGATTTGTATGATTGCATTTTCTTTTCCTTTTTTACTTGTATTGAATGACTTATAATAACAAATTCATATTTTTTAACTTGTGTTGATATTTTTAAACTGCCAATAAAAATTAATGTGTCTTCTTAATTGATTAATTACTGTAAACATTGAAAGAACAGAGTATTTAGTTTATTACAATAGGGGCCAATTATGGCAGATGATATAACAAAGATAGCAGTAGCCAGATAGATAATACTGTCATATCAAGAAAAATGAAAATCAAAGAATGGACTCGACCATACTAATAGCTTCTGCAAATCACATTAGCAACAATTGCATTTGTAGAACCTCTGTAATCAAAGATCACAGTTTGAAAGATAGGTCATGGCTTGAATAAGTCAAAGGCCAGTTGATGTTGAGACTTGATGTGTTTGAGACACCATTTTAATTCAACAAGTTACATTAATTCTATTATTACGCAAGTAAATGCGTTGCTAAATGTTGTACTTTGTTTGTCCATTCAATTGAATTCCGATTTATTTGAAAGTGTTTCTTGAAAGCTGAACAAGTACCAACGTACAATTTACATGTGATATAAATACTGGGTGGTCCTAAAATATACATTCAATGGGCGAGACTTGGGCTGATTTGATGTATGTTAATAATATTGATATTTTTTAATATTTCTAAGTGGTAACACATAGATAATAGTGTCTTTATTGTCATCATCATTGTTGGAGACTTGGAAAATACATGATTATCACACACTGTTACATTGCTAACATGTCACATGACATTTACCTTTGACTTATATGAATTAATTTTATTTATTTTGTTATTTTGCTTAAATTGATTGATTATTTTGAATCCATCATCATTTTTACATTAATTTATTTATTTTTATGGTTGCATTTTTTTATTTTTGTTTGTTTGACTTTTAAGAATGCTCCATCTTTTTGATTTTTTACTTGTTTTGGTTGATTTTTATGAATGTATTGTACAATAAACATTTGATAGGATTTCTGAATGGCTTATAAATGTCACTGTAAACAGTGAAATAACAGTATATAGTATACATAAGGTCAGACATCGTAAATGTTATAGTAAAATTTGCAATAGCATTTAAGGTATATCACAGCATTGTGTATATTAATAACTGAGAAAGTATCCCAAAATTGACAGGACAATATCAAATTTTTGTACTAATCAGTAATCACATTAGATTACTTTGCATTGGCAACAATTGCACGTAAAAAATACTGTACGTACACTCTGAAGTAACAGAGATCTGGTATCACAAATTAATAAAGCCAGTTGTGGCAAATATTATAATAGAAAGAATTAACAAGATAGTTATTACTGCGATATTATTAAATAATCACAGAGATAGCATCACAGAATGTACACAACCATAACACAGGCGTTTACAAATCACATTTTATTATTTGGCAACAATTGCACTTGCATTTTAACTTGAAAAATCACTATAAGTAGTGAATCAGTTGAAATATCAGTTACACATTGAATAAGTTAAAAGGCCAGAGTTGATATTGATAATTAATAGGTGTTGAATGCACCATTTCAATTCTTCAATTTACATTAATATTAATAATCTGTGAGTGAATGAGTTGCTTATTGTTGAAACTTAGTTTGTCCTTTCAATTTAATTCAGATTTCATGATATATAAATACTGGGAGGTCCCAAAATAAACATTCTAGTGGGATTAGATTATTATCAATATTGTTGATAATTTTCAATATTTGTAAGTAGTAACACATAATAGTGTCTTCATTGTTGGATACTTGGAAGTTATATGATTATCTTGTCATACATCAGTATTACATACGGTTTCATTGCTTAAATGTCACATGACATTACATTTGACTTTATTTTTAATACATTGTGTTTTCCTTCCTTTGGATTTTTGCTGTCTTGATCGATTTTTAAGAATGTATCATCTTTTTATTTTTTTCTTCAATTGATTTATTTTTATGGATGCATTTTAAGAACGCATCATCTTTTTGTCTTTTAATTTAATTGATTTTTTTATGGATACGTTTATATTTTTTCCATGTATTGATTCATTTTTAAGAATGCATCATCTTTTTGTCTTTTTCTGCAATTGATTTTTCTATGGATGCATTTTTATTTTTTCCATGTATTGATTGATTTTTAAGAATGCATCATCTTTTTGGTTTTTTACAACAATTGATTTATTTTTATGGGTGCACATTTTTATACTTGTGTTGATGTTAACAAATGTAGTACATCAAACATTAAATAATATTTCTCCATCGCTTATAAAAGTCATTGCATAAACAGGGATATAACAGTACAGAAGGCCAGTCACGGCAAATGTTATAATAACATTAACAATAGCATTGGTATATAGTACTTCAAATCAAAGTGTATAATAACTGAGAAAGTATCACAAAAGTAACAGGACAATATCAAACTCTTGTACTAATCAGTAATGACATTAGATTACATAGCATTCCAGGGCATTTTTTAACGGGTAGTTATGCCCAATGTGGGTAGTTATCAATGTGCTTTTACAGTTATCAAAATGATAACTGTAAGCATCATAAATAAAGTACACATACATTCTTACACAGTAACAATTTCTTATTTTTCCCAACACATAATATCAACATACAAAAATAAAAATTAATCTCTTCCAACTTGTTTATGTAAATCTAATATCTATTTCTTGGAAATCGCAAGCTAAATTTTGCCCCTCTAGCAGCGACCTCAGCGCCATCTCTTATTTGGGAAGTAGGACATGTTTTGGAAGGGCTGGATGGTGCTGCTTTTTTACACCCTAGCGGCGTTGTCAGCGTAAAACGAACTTTAATGACAGAGAAGAGAAGATAAGTAGAGGTTAGGGTTGGACAATGTCAGCTGCGTCGAAGAGAGGTGTCGACGGAAAGATAAAAAACATCAAAACAAAAAATAGTAATAGTTTACTAAACTATTTTTCGACCTCGCTTTCCAGCAATGAATCTGCTTCTGCACAATCTAATTCTACTAATGCTGAACCTTCATCTGTTGTTGAGGTAGGTTTAATCAAAGATTCTTATCGGGATTTTTAGACAACCTGTCAACTTATTCGTTTTAATTGATTGGGTGCTTTATTATATTGGTACACTTGCCACAAGTAAAAATGATCGTCGGGCGAAAATAATGTCACAATGTTGCTAACTATAAGGAAAGTATTACTCACTCACGGTATTCATCAATCAAGCATACAAAGTATAGGTACTTGATGAATACGTGAAAACCGGTTATAGATCACGTGACTCATTTTCGCCCGACGATCATTTTTACTTGTCGCAAGTATACATGAAATTTCCACCTGAACTTTCATGGTATATTTTTTATTTGTTAAAAAGTTAATACATCAAAAAAGTCAGAAATGAACTGTAATTATTTTAATTATAGATTTAACTATCGTTACAACCTTAATTACCAAAATGTGTAATTTATTATATCCTATCAAAGCCGAATAAAATAATATATATAAAGTATAGGCATATTGCGGACTTTCGAATCGGGATAGAACTAATGTGTATATTGGTTTGTGTGAATACTGCATATAAAACACTCTTTGTGTAGGATGTCCACACCAGGAACGAACCATCAGTAGAAGAAGACATAGAAGAGGCAGAAGAGCATGATAATGATATAGAAAACAGCGAAGCTGATGACATTTCGCCTACAGTAGATGCATCAGCAGTGCCAGCATTGCCATTCTCTTTGGAAACAGACGACATAGATAAGAAGAACTTTCGCCATATGCGTGCTGGTGGAAGCCACACCGTTGTGTGTGAAACGTGCCTCGCTTTTCCTGAAATTGTGAAGCTATACATTAACAGGAATCGAGTACCGCCAATAACTACAAGGTGGGGCACAAGATATCGGGCAGATGTTATTAAAGAGCATCTTGCATCAAGATGCCATTTAGAGTCAATGAAGGCGCATCGAATGAAATATTTAAGTTCTCAAGAGAAGCAAGTAAAGCCAGGCCATATTGATGGTTACATCAGCAAGGCAAATGAATTGCTTGCAGATAAAATTGGAGGCTTGTTCATAACAGCATTTCACGATGCTAAACAGTTGACGCTCTCAGCACATAGCTGGCCTGGACGCACTGTTGTGCATAAAAAGGCAAGTGAGTTTCGTTTTAATACCCCCGATGATGCTGAAGCCAATTCACTCTGTCGTGACAATTCGTTACAATATGTGTCCCCTAACTCTCACTCAGAATTGTTAGAAAACATCAAGTCAGCGGAATCTAGCGACTTTCTTGAGAAACTGAAGAAATCTCTTGCAATATCCTTGAGGTCTGACGGTTCTGTGGACCGCACACAAGTAGACAAAATATACGTAATGGCGAAAATTGTTACGAAAGATGGAGACCTAGAGCTTTTGTTTCTGGGTGCTGCCGAACCTCAAGAACGAGGAGCCAAAGGCCTTTTGGGAGCAGTGAAAGAAGCAATTACGTCAGCTTGTGGTGACGTTTCTTTTGTGCTGCAGCACACATCTTCTATTGTAACTGACGGGGCCACAGTAAACACTGGAGAGCGAAATGGTCTATGGAAGCTTTTGAGTGATTCCATCCGTGAGTTAGGAGGAGAACAGCCTCTGATGAAGATATGGTGCGCTGCTCACCGATCTCAACTGGCCTGGAAAGCGGTTAGCTCAAACGTAACAGAAGTGAGTCACATATTTCAAACCTTAACTGGGATTGTGTCTTACTTCCATAGTTCCGGGCTTCGAAGCAAGGAGCTAAGGGCAGTTGCAGAGGCAAACGACCTGACTTTACGTCACCTTCCTCGTACTTACGAAGTAAGATGGGCAGAATTCACATTCGATCTGCTTAACAGCATTTTGACATCCTGGCGCGCTCTTGTTACATACTTCAAAGGCCTCTCTGAAAGTGAAAAGGAAAACAAGGAAGCGAATGGATTTTTGAAGTTTCTGACCGACCATTCATCGCTGAAGCTTATGTGTGCACTTGCTGACGTTCTCTTCATATTTATGCGACTTCAAAAGAAATTACAGTCGAATACTCTCACTGTGATTACGATGGCTGCGCACATTGCGTCAGCATTGAAAGCCATAACTGGCTTGCGAGAGACTTCACTTGTAGGGGGATGGGAAGAAACTTTGAGTCGTGAAATAACTTCCAATGATGGCGTTTTCAGTATGAAGGATGTAGAACTAACCTCTCCTCGGGAACGTAGGCGGAAACAACATCATCTGTACGTGACTGAGAAAAGGGACGTTGCTGCAATTCGAATTGAAATAATTGATTCGCTCACTGAATTTCTGTCAAGAAGGTTTGATATTGACAACCATATTCTGCAAATCATCAAACCGTTTGTAGAACTGGATCACAATGCTGACGTTCGTGCTGTTCATCAACTTGTAGCCAGAGAAAATGAGGATTTGTCAAATTTGGTTCTCGAATTCCAAGAACTCTGCGAGCAACCCCAATTGCGCGTACTCACACTACAACAGCTGGTGAAAAAATTAGCAGTTTCAGCTCGAGATTCATCAGAAAACAACTATGCAACAGTCTTGGCAGTATTGGCGCGCATTCTTGCTGCTACACCACACTCTGCCGACGTTGAACGTTGCATAAGTGCAAATAACTTATTGAAAACTTCATTGCGCTCATCCATGCAGCTGAAGACTGAGAACACTTATTTGTTTATCCACTTCAATTTGCCAGAAGTATCGGAGTGGAACCCCAAGAAATCTGTTTTACACTGGTTTAAACGGGACAGACGATCAAGGGAAACTCCTCTGGCTAAAAACCAGCCCTATTTCCGCGGAATTTTTCCAGAGGCTTCTACTGCAGCTGCTGCAACCAATGATGATGAAACGCCTCAAGTCAAGAAAAATACCTTTTAAAATGGGCTTGACAGTGTGAATGAAGTGATGACTTTAGTTATGATTATTGCAATGATGGTGTGTCTCCATTACTTTTATATCAGTAAATTGATTTCTAATATAAGATAAGTGAATTTAATATGTCTAATCTTTGATTGTGCGGTTATTGTGTACCAAATATTCTTGAATCATTAAATTAAATTCTAGTATTTAAGATGGAAGATAGGTAATTGTTTTAAAAGTGTAGGACCTTAAATCTTTATCTTCAGTCTTTACTTAACAAGTGTATACGTAAACTTTCATTATTAAATCATTATTTTTTCATAAGTATTAAAATGTAACAACATTATTTTGTTGCTGGACTGGTATATTCAACATATTTGTTTCGTAATTTTTCTTATCTATTTGTTTTAGAAATATTATGTTACTACTTTCGTATTTCCGCATATTCAATATAAAATAATACACCCGTAGATGTTACGTGGATACCAAACGAGATAATCAAGAAATGTTACCATTTGAATAGGTACCAATATTAAGGATTCCTCTTGTTCTTGACTTGATTGATGTGACTGTGATGTACCTAGTCTTTATTTTTTTGATTGACAATACCATCATTATTATATGATATCGTGCTGTAACTATACAACTTGCTGTAAGTACAAGTATTGTATTCATACATAATAAATAAATGATGGCATTAAATGCATTAAAAATAGTCTCTCCTCCCCCCCCCCCCCCCCCCCCATGCAATCCTGAACAAACAGAAGCATTATTGTATTTTTGGCTCTAAAATATATTTGCACGTCTCGTTCCTGAGACTGATATCAGCACTATTAATCTCATTGTCAGATTATATTTTATTAAGTAATATTATACCTAATACACATGAATGTAAGTAAAAATAAAAAAACCGGCCGCCCGTGTCGCCGAGATTTAGGGGGCGCCAAATTAGAAGAAGAAAACTGAAATTTCGCAGGAGTACACGCATGAAAAAAAATTGTCGAGTACCTTCCTAAAACGCGTAAAAACGCACCAAATTCATTTGTGAAATTAAAAATTTTCCCGGGGCTGCGCGCCCCGGACCCGCGTGCTACTGGGGGGCCCTCCCCCCAGACCCCCCATTGACTCCTTACGGGATCGTATTTTCCCTATACAGTTATCAATTTTCCTTAAAAAATGCCCTGGCATTAGCAACAAATTTACTTAAAAAATACTGTACACTCTGAAGTAACAGAGTATTTGGCATCACAAATTAATAAAGCCAGTCGTGGCACATATTATTATAGAAATAAATAGCAAGATAGATGATTCTGTGACATTATAATAAATCACAGAGATATCATCACAATATGGGCACAACCAATACCTTGGGCACAACCATAACACAGGTGTTTACAAATCACCTTAGACTATTATTTGGCAACAATTGCACTTGCATTTTAACTTGGAAAATCACTATAAGCAGTGAATCATTTTGAAAGATCAGTCATGCCTTTAATTATTAGTCTAAAGGCCAGTTGGTATGAGAATTAAGAGGTGTCTAAGGCACTATTGTATTTAAATATATTACATTAATATTTTTATTCTGCAAGTGAATTTGTTGGTGTGAAATGTGGTTGAATTCAGTTTTTATAAACAGTTTTATTTGAGGCAGGTTTGCTTGACAGCTAAACCTGTACATACATTCGGTGGCAACCTTGACATGCAATTAAATAATACCTACTGGGTTTTCCCAGTAACACATTTCATGGGCTCCATCCACATAAGTGAAATTCGATCAAATTCGAGAAAACAAAAAATCAATGTCACTATATTTCTGGGCGAGACACAATGTTTAGATTCAAATATTGCACGAGGAGCTCAGAATATCACGTGATAGAGTTGTTTCTTAAGCGTATGAAACACATTCCTCTCGTAGGAAAGATGTAGTATTATGACTTTTTTAATTGAAACGTTGATGTAATCAGCTTGACAATGGCTGATTTTAAATGTGAACACAACAATGAATAAACTGCATGTTTAAATCTGCAAGTAGCACGCGAAGACTCTGTGTGAAAACCATTGAAATTGCGTTTAATGTAAAATTGGAATGTAAAATTGGAATGTAAAATGACCGCTATAATATTATTCAGAAACTATCCTGAATCTTTCTGCAAATATGTCCACGCAGTAACGGCCAGCACTATATCCGCTAGAGTTCACATTTGACAGTTCGTATCCAAGAAGTGGGGCAAAAGTGGAACAATTCAGCTGTCTGACATTGTTATTAGAGTGAGAAACTCGTTGAAAAACATGATACAAAACATTCATAAAGCTTTAAAGCTTGATCCCATTTAGACCGTTGCGCTTAGAAATACGTAGGCGGCCAAGGAGCTAATTTGGAAACAATCTTTGAGCCACAATAATTAATGTATCGCCTTGAAAATTTCACATCACATAAATAAAAGGTGGTTAAATATGCCTTATACTTTCTCTTTTTTATATTAAATATTAAACATATTTTTCATGGTGTCCAATTAAGCCATTTTGGTGTAGTTTTAAGCATAGAGTACCTTACTTAGAATTCACAAATCAAACAAAATAAAAATATAGGCATAATTATAAATCCTTCATCAACAATACGTCCAAACTTCAAATTGATTGAAACAATAGTGTGGGCTACAGATGCCTTCTTGTTTTTAGTTCTAGCGCTGGTCCCAGCAATAAATATTTCTGTCCTGATCTTCGGTGCAGAAATTGTTTTCAATGATTGTATTAATTGTTTATGAACCTTTCTTGCCTGCCTTGGCAGTTGAGGAGAAGTGGAGTGAGGCAGACAGTCGCCCCACTCTTCTGTTTTCACATTTTCAGGGTAGCCGCATATTTTGATCATTGCAATTTAAAAACAATAATGAAAACCTAGAAATCTCACAAGAAGTAGGTACATGAGACATCGAATGCTCTTTGAAAGTGCAGGTCAAGAGATTTATTGCCTGACTGAGTAAACTTGTTTTGTGATCCAATGCAATTATTGGAAACATTGCATTAAGTAAAATCAGTCAAAGTTGATTAATTGCAACTTTAATAGAATAATTATGAACATTAATCCCAAAATATCAAATGTACCTACTCTTTTTTGGGGGTAATCGAAAAGTAAATATCTAGAAGGACTGATTCATAAGACACAGAGACGGTATCTATATGTTTTAGTTTTTTCCATGTTTTTAATTAATCAATATTAATGAGATAAAATAATTTTAAAATCTTATCAAAATATTTCGTGTGACATATCAATTTAAATTATTTTGTGGATGCAATGTAAGATAATTAAAATATTTAAATTCAAATTGATATAGGGGTGGAGGGGGGCACATAGGACACTTTTCATATTTTTCAGTAAGTCATGACATCAACTTTTCCCTCCCTCACTCATCTGAAGGAGCTCGAACTGGCGATGTTCAGTTGTTTGTAAAAAAAAAATCATTTATCAAGACAGCAAAAACAAACCTATAACTCCCAACTTTGCCCCTGATAATACTCCACGCTGCATCGACTGAGTTCCAAACCTAACTCCCAACTTTGCCCCTGATAATACTCCACGCTGCATCGGCTGAGTTCCAAACTTAACTCCCAACTTTGCCCCTGATAATAATCCATGCTGCATCGACGGAGTTCCAAACCTAACTCCCAACTTTGCCCCTGATAATACTCCACGCTGCATCGACTGAGTTCCAAACCTAACTCCCAACTTTGTCCCTGATAATACTCCACGCTGCATCGACTGAGTTCCAAACCTAACTCCCAACTTTGCCCCTGATAATACTCCACGCTGCATCGACTGAGTTCCAAACCTAACTCCCAACTTTGCCCCTGATAATACTCCACGCTGCATCGACTGAGTTCGCCAATCCAGGGGCCACACTCTTAAGGATTCAACTCGCATTATTTGGTGCCCAAATTGCGCTGTAAAATTTAAAATTGGATTGTAAAATATCCTTTAAAATATTTGAATATTTCTAAGCTTGTCAACAAATGACAATTCAAACGAGATATTTTTTCAGCGAAATTGCAAAATTAACATTATCTTTCCGGAAACATTTCCGGTTCTCAATTATGATTGTGGTTCTGGTTTATACTGAAGTATTGTTTGCATTCGAAGGTGTTGCTCGTCTCTTGTTATATTTGGCCACGTTTAACTTCATGCGTTCTACGTGGGGAGTTGAATGGATCGCAACAGGTCTCTTATATGACATGGCCTGTTTCAAGATCTTAGAAAACCGTGAAATAGGAAGTTATTAATTCGCCATGGGCTATGCTAATATGTAAGTAGTTAGTGCAGCTAGTAGATACATAGGTGCACTTCCATTTTAAATGAAGATATATTTAAGTGCTCAGTTCTTTACTTTGGTGGCTGTGACCGGGTAATGTTCAGCGACTTCCATCGCTTTATTTCTCGATTTATTTCAATACAATTTTATTTATTTGGTTATTTTTTAAAAGTGATGTTTGAAAAGGAAAATGATTCGTTTTCGGAGAAAATCTGACACCAAGGTCATGTAAAGATATTTTTGATTTGTAATTTGCCATCTAAAGATTATCACAGATGATTCCCCTGCATAAATCGTAAAGTAGAACTGGTGGGTATTGCATCTCAGGAGAAACTGAACTTACAGACAATATGACTGCTGACTAGGCAATGAAATACAAAGCCATCTGGGACCCCATTCCTGAAAAAAGTCAGAGTGTGAAAAAAATAGTGACAAAATTGTTATCAACCAAATGGAATCCAGCAGG